>OZ037779.1:10783504-10903504 GCA_964035525.1 Porites cylindrica | reverse complement strand
GGTGCGAAGCAGTTTTTGATATTTTTAAAGTGACTTTTTAGCAAAAAACTTTCAAAACGGCGAGAAGCACAAACAAACAACAAAAGATTTTTAAAAAACAACAAAAAGTTAGTAACCAGTTGAGAAATCGTCTTGTGAAAATCCCTGTGACGAACACGATGGCTTCGGCGAGCGTAAAGTGTGTAAAGCAATTATGCAAGGATGTCGTTAGACAAATGAATGAGGAGTGCAGCATACAAACAGAGGACACCAAGGTCTTGAATGTTCCAGAGAAAGCAGAGTTGGATGAAGGCAGTTATAATGGTGAGGATTCCTGGGACGCTTTAGTTGAGGTATACAAGAAAGAAAATGAAAAGCTAAAGGACCAGCTTGCTCTGATGAAGAAAGATCTTGAAGAAGTTCACAGCGACAATGAAAGTTTTCAGACTGAAGTTGAAACTTTAAGACTTGAAATAAAGCGTCGCAATTCTAATGAAGAATACAGAGAAAGAGCATTTACAAATCTAAGAAAAGCCATCAAGAAAAAAGACAAGTTGTTAAAGAGTTTGGAAGATGAACTGAACTATACGCAGATGGATACAAACTACTACTTGTATCAAATTGAACTGTTAGAAGATAAGCTGAAAGAAACCGAAGAAAAGAATGATGATTTACAATTTGAATGTGACGAACTGAGGGAGACGGTTAAGGAGTTAAAAAAAATCAAGGAAGGTGAAAACAACTTTTCGCAAATGGATAAGAACTATTACTTGCATCAAATCGAACTGTTAGAGCACGAGCTGAAAGAAATCAAAGAAAGCAAGGAAGATTTACAATTTGAATGTGACGAACTGAAGGAGGAGTTCAAAGAAATAAAGGCGGATGAAAACAACTTCGCGCAGATGGATAAGAACTATTACTTGTATCAAATCGAGCTGTTAGAGGAGAAGCTGAAAGAAAGCAAAGAAAGCAACGAAGTTCTGCAATTTGAATGTGACGAACTGAGGGAGACGTTTAAGGAGTTAAAGGAAACGAAGGAAGCTGAAGACAACTTCGCTCAAATGGATAAGAACTATTACTTGTATCAAATCGAACTGTTAGAGGAGAAGCTGAAAGAAAGCAAAGAAAGCAACGAAGTTCTGCAATTTGAATGTGACGAAATGAGGGAGACTTCAAAGGAGTTCAAAGAAATAAAGGAGGATGAAAACAACTTCCTGCAGATGAATAAGAACTATTACTTGTATCAAATCGAACTATTGGAGGATAGGCTGAGAGAAAGCAAAGAAAGCAACGAGAATTTTCCTCTAATTTATGCATTAATTTCAAACCATCCTATTTTCTTAGTTTTTGAATAAGCAAAGCTATACACTATGTTGGTTGCAGATATTTTAAGAACATAATTGACAGTAAACTAAACTAAAAATGAATCGAGTTTGAATGTGTGTTTAATATTCATGTTATATAAAAATTGTGAGAAATATTTCACAAACGTCGGCTAAGTAATGAAATTGTATTATATAAGTGGAATTAAGTTTAAATAACATTGAGAAAGTTGTTTATAAGCTTTTGTGTGTGTTATTGTGTTTAGGAAATATTTGCCTCGTTCAGGATCCCGTTTTAGGCTAATCGCAATTTGCACAGCTCCCATTGTCCCGCAAAACTTTGCTTAGCCTACTGCTTAGCCTTTGTTTTTGACTCTTCTGCTTCTTTGGGCTAAAGGGGATTCTAATATGCCGCCAGAAATTCTCTGAGAGACTGCGAACAAATTACGTTTTCCTTTGCTCTTGTACGGCATCCTTTAGGCCTTCTTAGTCGATGCATTTCGGTGACATAGCCGGCTGAGGAACAAGTGCAGAAATTCCTTACTGATGACCTGTCGCTACCTAAGTCACTACCCAGGTCTGGGTCGTCTTTCTGATTGGTTGGAATAAGAGCCCATCAAATGGATTTGATGGGCTCCTGTTTGGAACAAATTTTTCACTCCTTAGGACCAGTCAGAAGAATTACCCAGATCTGGGTAGTGACGTTCATTAGTATGGAATTTCTCCGCTGTCTCCGCTCGTCTCTCAGACGTCCCCCGTCACGGGGAAACCATGTACCAATGGTGGCGCCTCCAGACTGTAAAATCAGCCTTGCTTCTTTTGTTCGATATTTTAATTTATAGCTGATTAGATCCTTTATTCGGTCCTTCTATTTTGTAACGCTGCTCCTTGCTTTCAAAACTGAATTCACAAAACGACGGCGGCTGTTTTCTCAGGCTAACGACGCTCAGACCACGTGATCCGAAACGCACAGTAACCGATCGATCTTTTTTCACGCTGACCAAGAGCAAGAGAGAATACTGTAGCAGCTCATTCTCCCTTGCCGAGAGGCTGGCACAGCACCGCGGCAAAACGCTTTGCGCATTTTATTTCCGGTTCACCGCAGGTTACACTCTCCCTATTTTCTAAATAGAAGGGACACCCGAAAGAACGCTTGCCGTCGTTTTGGCGTTGCAGGTTGTATCGTCTCTATTAAGGGGGATTAAAAAAGGAATGCTGACTGTAAAACTATGGGATGATATTTCCCTTCAATGTTTCTTGACCTTTTTCTTAGTTATTCCCCGAGGAAGACAGGCGTGCCTGACGAAATATTGGCTGGACTATCAGGATCAGGCACTTTTGACGGACCTTTGTTTTGTACGTCGGCCCTTACTATTTATTTTAGACTGTTAACAGGGACCGCGCAAAGGAGAAGACCAGGGCTACCTTGCTCCTTCCCGCACCCAACCTTTTGTGCGGAATTAAATATGGCCCTTATTTAAAAAAAAGATAATCGTTTTGAGAAATAATTTCTCAAAACTCTTTTATCGTTTTTTGGATTGAAATTTTAACTCCATTACGTCTTAATTCTGATCGATCAAAATATTATTTTTAATTTTAAAAGTGTAATAGCGTTATGTCCGTAATGTGTATACTAACGCAGAGTGGTACAAAGTTATTATTTTCGGAACCACATGGGTTCGCGACAAAAAATGATAAATGCAAGAAGGCAAATACACGGGTTACATCAACTGTAGAGGATTCACATCAGGGTACTACATAAGCCTCCTTAGCTCTCGTCGCACCAAAACTTGTTTGTTTTTTTTACCCATAATTTTCTTTCTGTAATCATCTGTTTGTTGTCAAAGTTTTTTCAAAATATAGCGCGCAACATTTTATATCAGTATAAAATTACGCGCGGTCGGTATCGACCAATCCGCTGACAGATTCTTTTCCAACAATGCTCCCTACATGAGCTCCAAAGCGCTCTCTGTTGTTGAATTCTCCTTCACCGCTGATAAAATTGCAGAATTGGCGGCCTCGTAGCTGGGCCGAAAAAGTCGCCGACTATGTTTCCCTGGTAAGATTTGCCTCTTGAGAGTTTATTCGCCGAAATCTTTTGGCTTAACAATATAATTGCTACGTTTTCTCCGACAGTATACAGGGTTTAAGCACTGCTATTCTCTTATGCGTGCTTTTGAAGCACGGCGTTTCGACCCAGGACGCTGCCGTTCCTCCAAGTAGGTCATTTATATTATTTGCTCTATTAGATGTTGTTGTAATGGCCTTTATTTTGGAAAACTATAGGTGGAAATAATAGACGACTAGTGAAACAGAGCGGAATAAAGCGATCGTGTCTGCACTCTCCTTTCGAGTAATGCAATCTCAACAATGGGCGACTTGTGATCTCTATCAAATGCCAATTTGTTATGTTCTTCGAGTGAAATCAGAGGTGTAAGCTCGTTGCACAAATCTTTTTCTTTTCTGATTTGACTTGCATTGCTAGTGAAAGGCATCCTTTTCTTAGCTTTTTATCTCCAGCTCATATAATCACGGAAAATCATTATAGTATTTTCTAATTTGCTACCTAATTTTGCTGTTGGTTACACATCACATGATTATTGTTTTATTATTTTACTTTCTTTCTCGTGGACGGTGATAGACAAATTTTAAAACATTTCAGCGAATAACACCACTATTTATCAGCATCACCGTCGGTTCCGAAGTTACGTTTCTTGTTTGCTTATAACATTGAGAGCAACCTTGTTATATACAATCCAGGGGTAAGATATAACGGTGCATTTACTTATAAAATTATTACAATTAGAAATGACAGAATATCATAAAAAATTCTGTCGTCCACTAAATATGCCTGTTTAAGTTTTGTATCAGATTATAACGGTGACAAAGATATGTTTAAACTTCATCGGATAATTACACTCAGCAAATAGAGAATTGCTTTGCGCACACTGTAACAACCTTCAGAACAATGATGTATTGTCTGTGAATCTTTCATAAGTGAAAATGCGTCGGCAATTGTACTTCGGCTTTTGTGTAACCGAATTGGAACTCTTGTCATCGAGACTAAAAGCGAAATGTTATAATCTCGTTCTTTATTATGCGATGATTCCATGCTCAGAAGCTTCTTGCAACAAAATTGCTGTTTTCATTCACCCAGCGAAACGTGATCCCAAAGGAAACAGTCAATGATTGTTTTAAGAGAGATCTCCCGACGCACTTGTAGACACCTCTTTCACCTCTTTACAACACGCGCACGATGCCCAGCTCATCTCTCATAAATATCGGACCTTTGTTTTCTCCTTCTTTTTACTTCTTTCAAATTTTACGGCCTTTCTGGTTCTGAGTATTAAAAAAATTAAAATTACATCTGGC
Source organism: Porites cylindrica (assembly GCA_964035525.1). NCBI lineage: Eukaryota > Metazoa > Cnidaria > Anthozoa > Scleractinia > Poritidae > Porites > Porites cylindrica. The sequence goes on along the minus strand of OZ037779.1, from coordinate 10,898,831 downwards.
TCTGCATCTGGCTATAAGTAATTAATTTTCACGACCACACACTGACTTAGTCACACTCTTAACTAAATACTTTCAATTTTTTTGTCACACTTTTGGAGAGAAAATGTTTTGTATGCTTGAAGGTCTAAAAATCTGTTTCAGAGCACTCTACAGAAAGTACTACATGTAAAGCAAAAACACACCCACTTGTAGAGAAATTTCCTTACGTTCGTTTGTAAACTCCACATGCAACTCAAATGGTTCGTGGAATATTAACCATTCTTTTCCTTAGAATTTTCAGGCAACTTACACCGTAAAAATAACTGTATCATCAATTTTAGATACTGCTGAAGTCGCGGATCTGGTGCAGGAATTTCAGTGGAATTTGCTTGAGCTAAACCTCGAGACGACCGGACTTTGCGAAAGCAGGCCACTGCCTTTCTCTGAAGACCAGAGGGCTCGTGATGTTGCGTACGATCTGTCTTCCACCGATGAAGTAATAAACACCACCGCTGGGTCACTATTTCCTAGTGGTATCCCAGAAGAATTTGTCGTATTTGCTACAGTGAAAGTGCAACCTGACAATACGGCGGACTTATTCACGATAAGCGACGGAGATCAAAGTTTGTCTTTCAGTTTGAACCCTATAGAATTTGAATATAGGCGGAGAGGGGCCGCACCAGTGCGGGCTGGAGTCCAAGAAAGCATAGCAGATGGGGCGTGGCACAGAATTGCGTTTGCAGTGAGAAGAAAACACCTCGCTTTGTCACTAGACTGCGCTAAGCCAAAAACGCGAGTGAGAAGGCCTAGAGGTTTTAAGCCGAGCTTCAGTCAGAACAGCAATGTGAGGATAGGCGGACAATTTAAGGTAAGAGGACTGCGAGTGTTTATCTTTCGGTTTTTCGAGGAATTGGCAGTTTGCATAGCTGGCAAAAAAGAAGGCCTAACGCGAATCTTGAAAGGGTCGAATAAACATGATTCGTTCGCGTTTGCAGTTTGTCAGTTTTGAGCGAAGCTAGAGATAGCTCCTAACTGATATCTTGGAAAGGAATTGGACGGGGGAAATATCGGAATGAGCAAAGTGAAAAACTTTCTTATTTCAAGATAAAGTCAAAATACGTAAAATTTAATTTAGAAGAGTTTTCTTTGCTTTCAGGGCTCTCTACAGCAGCTGTTAATTGCTCCGGATGTGTTCGAGGTTCTCTCTTACTGTAAGGATTTCACACCTGATTGTGACAGTCCGCTACCCTATGCACCTTTCCTGAGCGGTGCCGCCCAACAGAGGCCATCCAGTAATGTTCAAGTCGTCAATAACGTTAGATACGTAAGTGACATCAATGTGAAATAAGCAACTCGAAGTACCCTCAATGTAGCTTTGTTTACGGTTATAAATCCCCTAAGCCTGAATTTCAGCCGTCTACTCGAGTCACAAGCTCGCGAAAAAGGCGTCGTCTCTCTAGGGAGTTTAGACTCGAGGAGACGGCTGAATTCCAGGCGGAAGTCCGCACTCCTGGACAAAAAGACAACAACACTTTTTGATCTATTTTGTACAATGAACTGAATGCTACGCAAGCAGTGACTGGTCCTGGCGCATGTGTTATGAAAGTACAGACACCCATGGATGACGTCACGGGAACACTGTGCGCAGTTTTGAAAATGTTTGCCAGCTTATTCAGGATTGAGCGAGCGAAAGCGTCGAAAAAAAAGTGTAGCACGAGCTATTTACAACAAAGGCAAAGAATAAGCCGACACGATACAAATCTATGAAACCTTATAAAACACATTTTGACGTCATCTCCGAACTGTTACTGAACTGACGCTCTACAACATGCAATCTATTTGTTCTCTAATCATAACTATAACAAAATTCTCAAATCTGATTGGTTCTCAACTGCCCTGATTTCAGCCTTAATTGGACAGTTTAACAGGACAGTACGCGTCATGCCTAAGTAATTGGACAGTAAGCGCCATCACGCGCGCGCTTAAATGGCTTTTTTTTTTCATTGCTAGCGAAAAAATCTTGGAATTTCTTGTGTTTTGATTTAAAAAGAGCCCTATATATCACAAATTTTGTTAAAGTTATGATTAATTGGTAACAGGACTTCGTGTCGTCCAATTCGGTCTGTAATCATACTCGTGATTAAACAAATCGGACTCCCGCTACGCGGTCGTCCGATTTTGTTAATCACTCGTCTGATTACAGACCGAATTGGACTCCACTCAGTCCTGTTACCATTACTAATAACTAGAAATACGTATCTCGCGATAACCCTCGCGAAACTCGGTTCGGTAACGGCATTCAAGTTAAGCCCTGTCGGTCGGGTTAAAGAACTGGATGGGTGACCAACCGCGAATATCGTCTTAAAGGTCCATACGTTTTTCTTTCTTTTCTTCTTCTTCTTTTTTGCGTATTATGTGGTGTTATTGTTAACAGTGTATTGAAAAGTAGATTTAGCATTGTTTCGTAAACTTATAGTGCGCAAATTAGCATAAAAATGATCAGCTGCGCATTACAACCGCATTACTTCACAATAAACAGACAAAAGACAATGTATTGAAAATAAGACACATACGTGCATGCGAAGTAAGTAAATAAGATAAAAATCATCACCGCTATAGAGTTCTAAAAGATAAGTCCATTCGAAACAAATCTCCTTCCTAGCTGATTCGCTCTGACGAAGGGCTAGCACTCAAGTCAGCTTTTGAATCTTTTTACAATGAAACTTCAGTATCATCTCAGTTGATGAAACCAATTATTTGTATTTCCTAGTTTAGCCACATGTAAATGGGAGTAGCAAGATTTTCGATTTTAGCTGCAATTATAATAGGAAACTCTCCTGTCAAACGACAGAAGCTCTTGTACGGTGCCTAAAGTAACGAAAAGACTAACAAGCTTTTTTATATTTTTTTCAGATCAAGGGAGAAAGAGGAATTCCCGGCCCTCCAGGATCTGCGGTATGCTTCTTTTCTTTTCCATTTTTTTCTCTATCTGCTTGGTTCATTGGATGCGTTTTTTTCTTTTTGGTATTTTAAGATACACAAAAACGTAGTTCCTGTCAAGAACCTTAGAAATGACGAATCGAATAATAATCATGTTAGTGCCAGTTTTAGCACATCTGAATTTAGTGTTTCTCAGTGACTTGCAATGGGTGAATGCGATTTGAAATAACTGGTCTTTTGATTTTTCCTTTGAAAACTAAATCAGCTTATTTCTTTTTTAAAAACAAAAAATCCAGGGCCCACCAGGAGCAGAGGGTCCAAAAGGATACAACGGACCAAGAGGCGAAAGAGGATCACCGGTTTGTTTTAACCTAACAGAGAGATTTAGAATCACGTTTACAGCAAACGGCAAACGTCAATTGTACCACGTGAACAAGTTTTCCCTTTACTTGTTGTCCACGGTTTATGAAATATACACACAAATTAGTGGCTTTCGTGCTAGTTTCATCCATAAGAACTGTTTTGAACAGGTTTTACCTGCTCATGTCCTAATTTGAGAAATTTTCAACTTGCATTTGACCTCAATTATTTTGACGTTTGCTCTTTGTCGTAAACGGAATCTTAGATCACCGACAAGATGCGGGCGAAAGAAAATAACGAAGAGCTATTTATGACAGTGTAGAGAGGGAAGAATTTCTTTTTTTCGTTGGTAGCTGGAAACAGTATTTAAAACTAAACAATTCTGACGGTGCGCTCATTTTACCATCTTCTCTCCATAAGTTCTCCGTTTTAAGGTTATTTAAAGCTATTTTAAGCACCTTGGAATCGAATCTGGAACCTCTGGAACAGAAGGTCGCACGCTAAAAGACTGCGCTAATCCTTACCCCCTTACAAAACAACTTTGAAATGTTGTTGTGTTTTTCACCTGATCAGTAATGTCCTTAAGATGGTCCGTTCGAGTATTGTAGCGGTCAAAAGGTTGCTTGGAGTTTATAGTTTATCCTTCTCAAGTTGCAGTCCTCTTTTTACGCTCATTTTTAAAGTTTACCATAATTATAAATCCAGATGAACAATACAGGTTGATCTAATACGAAGTGTTTTGTTTCTACAGGGACTTCCAGGACCCCCTGGAACAGCTGGACAGGCGGGTCCTCCGGGGCCCCCAGGGGATGGAATTTATGTCGTAAGTGAAATAATGTGTTAACTTAAGACTAATATCCTGGAAAGACGTGAAAAGAGTAAGCAAGCAACGGCATTGCTGACAAATATCTCGACGGTCTTCGGCAACTCTAAAGGCAGGGCAATAATGCCCAGGTTTTGTAACGGATAAGGAACGTTAGTCCTGCTTCACTAGCAAATAATCTTAAAGGAGGTTTGTCAAGAAATTTATCAAAGTTCAAACAGTAGGAACTGCCACAAAAAATTGGGTGTAACCAGAAACTACTCAGGGATGATATAAGGGGCTGAAACGTGTAACTCTCATTTGTTTGCTTTGTCCGATGTTCGTAAATATTTATTTTAGCAAGTGCTATATTTGGAAAGATAACTGACCAATCAAAATTCTTAAACGACGTGACGTCATTTTACTCCTTGTTCCCTCGCCCACTCAAAAAATAGGGAGCAAAAGCAACAACGACTACAGAATTCTAAAGACTGTATGAAAGTTTAGGAAAAGAAAAAGAAAGTCGTTGTGTTGTGTTTTCGCCCTCCACAAAAACGCGAAACTAGGCACTTTCACGTCGTTGTCGTGCAGTCGACGGCAAAAGAATAAACAGCAAAGCATGGTGCATGTACAAAGTTGTTGTTAAACTTACTGCTTTTCTTGAGGCCGCGGTGAGGGTTTCAAAATGTTACTTAAAAAAAGGAATATTCATGCGAGTTGCACGTTTCAAGCCCTTATGAGTTTCTGGTGAAACATGATAACCGCTCAAAACAGTAAAAAAAGGTGTTATAAATAACACAGAAAATACAAAAGGAGGCATCGATATACAAACTTGAAGAAGATTGAGATGGACTGCAATTGTGATTTTTGAAAACTTGTTAACCTAACAGTTTTTTGTTTTTGTTCTTTGCAACGTTTGGAATACTTCATGGGAGACATGTTTGTTTGACACGGAGCTCAGTTTGGTTTCAAGTTCCTCAGTCAATACGGACGCGTAATTGGCATTATAACCAAAGTGAACTAGACATCCGTTACAGTTTTTCTCTTCTATTAAGAATGATAGCAAATTTACAATTTTCTTGTCATTAATTATAGAGATGGAGTAGACTTCAAGGATCAAGTGAAAAGGGTCCAGGCCCCGTGGCCGGCGGTCTTGTCGTAGAACCACCGTCTGTGGTAAGTACTTCACTTGCGAAATTTTAGGTTTAATCAGATAGCCTGTATCAGTCGAACAGAAGGGACTAATTTGTTAGACGTAGAGAAGATTACGGAGTAAAGAACATTTGCCAACTTCCTGGGTCACGTTTAGTTTTACTCTTGGTCTTTTGCATCGGAAGTCTGAAGAGCGACCGACCTGTGTGTGTTTTTAAGTGTTACCATTCATTATGTTAGTAAAAATATGCGATGCCAAGTTGTTTTACTACATGTAGTAGGTCTGTTGTTTACCTTTTAGCTCTTCTGTTCTGTTTACTCGATGAAAAAGTCGTCTTTTCTCAGCGTCTGCATTGAATAAATCGAGTGCGTCAAGATGATGTGGTTAGACTTATTATTAGTTTCTTAATGTTCATCGTCTTACCTTCCTCAGCCAGGAGACCCAGGACCTCGCGGCGCCAGAGGAAAGCGCGGCGTACCAGTGAGTAAAGAGAAGGATACCTTTTTGTTTTGCTTCACCTTCACGGGTTTCTAGCCGGGCAAACAATATCGAGGGTTAACTATTCCTAACTATTTTCTTCTTTGCTAGTTGTGGCAAAGTACAGAGACACTGTACAAAATCTAAGATGAAAACATCGTAAAGATAAAAAAAAAGTTATGGTGTAACGTTAGATTTAAACGTAACGTGTTCTAAAACATACGAAATCCTCACAGGGCATCTCCTCATTCAACTAGCTTACTTCCAACACTTCCGCTGTCAAAATAACAGATTGGCGAAGTTTTCTCACAAAGAGTTAGTGCGGTTGTGAGTCGTGATGCGAAGAGAGTGTACAGAAAAGAAATTATTAAATGCGGAAATACCAAATACTAGTGAGATTTATAACATTTACACCATTTGAGTTTGTTCAAATGAAATCGGAATTTCTTTGCATAGCATAACAATGAGCACTCTTGATCTAAAAGAATGGCTAAAGTGGCTTCATTTCAATGGTCACACGGTAGGATTTTGTTCATATACTCGAATATAAAACTTTTTACATGTCCCGTTGATCGACTCTTTAGGTGAAAGATTTTTAAAATATACTGTTTCAACATGTGTCCTTTTCTTTGTAGGGCTTGCCTGGTGAAGCGGGTGAAAAAGGATCTCAAGGGGACCCTGGACCTCCTGTAAGATAAAATTCTTCTTCGTCATTAAATTTTATGTTTGCCGGCTATATAGATCTGCAAGGTCGGCGCGCCCAGCTTGACAAGGAGCTTACGAATCGACGACTTTCGCACGACGACGCCGCTGGGTCACTTCATAGTTCTGCGTTGCCGTCCTATAGAAATTTGAATTTACGATTCGAATTCGTAGTAAAGACGACGACGTTGGTGCGCGCGGCAGGCAAATTTTCCCGCCGTTTCTGAAGTTTGTTTTCTTCTTTTCACAAGTAAGCTTATTTGTTCAACCAAAATGCCTAAATTCATGAGAGAAACGGGAGCTCGTATTGCAGACGCTTATGGAAACAGATTTATAAAGGACCGATTATTTCACTGTATTTGTAATTTTATGCGTTTCATCAACAAACTCATAGTTAACTACGGATTTAGACAAGACAACAAAGGAAGAATGCAAGGCGCTTTCTTCATATGCAAGGAGGGGATTTATAAACTTGCTGAACAGCTGTAGTTACTGTGATGAGATAACCATCTTGCGAAAGTCGTCAATTCGTAAGCTCCCTAAGGCAGAGAGGCAAATTAAGCACCGGAAGTCGCGTTCAGTCATTTCCACGGGCTTTCACGTTCTCATTTGCTGTTGTGTTGTCTTTTCTTGACCTACCTATTGTGTGTGATTAGTAACAGAAGAATGTCATCATAACCATTTTTGCACCTACTTTCTTTTCACTTTATTTCACCTTGGATCCAGCCTCACCCAGAACTCTTATTCGTTCCGGCTGCTCACATTGTGGCACAGATAGTTGATCTAAAAAACATTCTTGATCTCAATCTCGCCGAGAGAAATAGCCTGAATGTCATCCGATTACTTCGAGTCGTTATTACTCCCTCAGTAACGTCGTTACTGAGGGAGTAATAACGACTCGAAGTAATCGGATGAAATTCAGGGTAGGAGAGAAAGTGGTCGTTTTTAAATCTAAAGGAAGTTGTGTCTCTTCCTTTGATACTGTGACAGGGACCGTCTGGTGTCCGAGGTAACCGTGGATCAGCCGGAAGACCTGGAAAACCTGTAAGTGTTTTATTTTTTATGATACGAGTAAAGACTCCTGTTGCCAGTGTATATGAAAACGGGTAGCATCCCATAACGTTAGGGAGAGAGCGGGGTTGGGCTAGGATGTGTTGTAATTTTAAATGCTATTTGCCATGGTGTTCTATTTCTATTTTCATCTAGGGTCCCCCTGGATCGGACGGGCCGAGGGGCCCCCCTGGATCAATTGGAACAAAGGTACGAGCTTCGATAGAGTCATTTTTGCGTCTTACAGTTCAATTTGCTCATCACTGGCTCACCTATGTGTTTATTCGTATGAAGGAAAACATCGGCAAGCGCCTTAAATCTTCACGAGCATTTTAAGATCCTGAAGAAATGTCGCGGAAAGTTTGAGTGCCTCATGTATAAGATGCTATTAATCAAGGAAAAAGGACCAAACCTGAATTATCAAACAAAGTTCATTCCAGCGAAACCTTTCACTCAGTTATTTCATTTTTATTTGGTTCTTTACATTTTAATCTTTTGTTTCACATCTTCGGTTTCAATATATCGTTTATCGCTTTTGTTCACTTGCATTTGATACTGATGACATGCCGTTCCTTAAACGTCATGTCTTTGTAGCGTTAATTTTTATGCTTAAACGTTGGACAAATAGTTCTTTATCAGAATCTGGTTATAGCACTCAAAAATTGACAATAACATTTCTTGCTCCAACGCCAGCGGTCGTGTTCTTTTCGAAACCCTCATTTTATTATTCTGATCCGTGTATCAACGACAATAGACCACTAATCTTAGCTAAAACACTTGCCAGAAGTACATTAATATTTGAAACGTTTTATGCTTTTAGGGAGACAGAGGTCTTGACGGTGTCGGTGGAATGATGGGTCACAAGGGACCTCGGGTAAGTGTAAACACGTGATGGCTTGCTATTCCGTTTGGCCACATCAAGACATTACATACTCACTTAAATAGAAAGAGACACGAAGAGCTACGCATTCTTAGAAAATAGTATAAATTTGTGTCAGCAAGACATCTTCTTTTAAGATACAGAGGCATATTTTTCAAAGCAGAAAAAAAATCGACATGTAGGATAGTAGTCGGTGTATGGAGGTAAGTAAGAGGGCAGTTAAAAATATGCAAGAAAAAAGGGACGTACGAAGAAAAAAGGCTATCAGTCTAACAGCTATCGTGCTCTTCATAATTATCAGGGTTTACCAGGGGCTCGTGGAGAGAAAGGAGATAAAGGAGAAGCCGGAGAAAGAGTAAGTTTTTTCACCTTCAATGTTCATGATATAAACTCTCAGGTGCGATTCAGAACCGGTAGGAAGCGAGGCGGGAAAATTGCAGAAGTTGTGATTAGAACTGTAACGCCTAGCGCTGCGATTGGCTGAAAACAACAATTTTAACCAATCAAAAGGATGATCAACACCAACCATGACTTTTTTCCCGCGCTTTTTGGTGTCAGCGATTTTACCACGTTCATTTGATAAACCCTCAACGTCACTCCTGCCCCCACCGCCCCCTCCCCTGTAAAACGCAGAACATAAGAAGGGGAGAAAATCAAAACATGGATACCTTGCTTCCGAGTTTATCTCGTTTCTTTTTATGTTTCTTCTTACAGGGAGACTCAGGTCCAGCCGGACAAAATGGTGTTCCGGGTGGACGGGTAAGTAGTCCTCGGCTCCTTCAGTTTTATGTCCAGAGTTCGGCTCGAGGAAGAACACACCGTACAATTAGGTTTAGCGATCTGGGCTGATACCCATTAAACAACGGAAAGGAAAAGTATTATATAATACAAATATAAATTTTCAAGACTTACATTTTCATTTAAAACTGCACTTAAACTGAAACGATCCACTTCGGAGAGTCTTGACATGCAGCGAGTCTGCTATCCTGGTAAAAAAACTGCACCAACCACTAGGCCGAGGAAGATTTCCCATTTCCCATTTCCCCAAGGCAAGCGGGAATAATCCAGAATGTTTTTAGTAAGTGTAAACAGATTCGAAAATTTTGATCAAGTTAGTTTCACTAAAATCACAAGTGGCAACAAATAACAAGTTAACGACCATATTTATTTCCAGGGTCCACAAGGTGAAACAGGACCAAGAGGTCCACCTGGACCCAGGGGACTTCAGGCAAGATATATTTAATACTGGCTCAGAGTCTATTTGTTACAGCGTAAAGATGAATAAATACTATTCCAACCAGAAGCCAAAGCGTATGAACGACCAAAGACGGTTCAAAACGTGCGGATAGCGAATATTTGAAAACGGAGGGAAAATATTCCTTTTCGAATAAAAATGGATGCGAGTGGATGGAGAAACAGAAGATTTTCTTAAAATATTATCGCTCCATGGAAGGCGCGCGTAATACTAGCTACAACTTCAGCCACTTTAATCCCATGAACGACGGCGCTAGCAGAGTTAGTTCACAATTTTGTCATGACTTGATACACTACAAAAAAGTGTTAGCAACTGGAAGAACAAAAGAAATACATGAAATGAATCATTTCCACAACTGTGGGTCAAAGTGCGTTTTTCAGAGAAGAAATGACCAGTTGTTACTTTCCCTCCAGTGCCCTACAGCGATCTCTCTTTTCATTCCCAAGACGTTGTGATTTAGGTTAACAGTTTGTGTTTTTATTTCTTTGTGTTAACAGGGAAATACTGGCGAAAGGGGTCAGCCTGGTCCTCCTGGATCTCCGGTAAGCCGGCTTAATGACGTAACACTGGATCAGTATACAAATGTGGGAAAATACCCAAGTACTAGTACCCCTCCACCTGGACCGACCACAAGGCGTACCGCCAGCGACGTTTTTTCAGTGATACATATCCTTTTTTTCTTGTTTTTCAAACAACCATCAGTAAAATCTCACTCTCAAAAGTTTTAACCAAAAATTTGGCAGTGCCACAATATTTTTAGTGCTGTTTCCACTTCTAAGTTCAAGTAGTAGAGTCAACTCCTTTTATAGCGGACACTGTAGGGACCTTCAGTTAGTGTCCTCTTCAGCAAGAGTCCGTAATAGCGAGAGTTTACTTCACTCAAACATCTGTTATTTATTTTTGCCCGGAATCTAACTGCTGTCCGTATTATCGGGGTGTCCGTTATAGCGGGGTGTCTGCAAGGCGAGAATTGACTGTATTACACAATTTTGGCAATTTTTGTGATCACGTGACCACAGCTGCAAGGGGCCTGTTATTACTTCGTGCTAAATTAGTGACGTTGCATAACTGGATTCGTGCCCCACTTTCTTTATAGACGTCTTCTCTAACAACCGTTTTTCTCTTTCTTGGGGGTTAAGGATGCAGCTACATGAAGACTAAGAGTATTGATTTGCAAATGGATTTTTCTTACTTAGGGACCTTCAGGTGCACCAGGAATACAAGGCGTTCAAGGCATGAGAGGAACTCCGGTAGGTAACGCGGCAGTTCTCCTAGAAATTCTTAAAAAAAGAAAGGCGAATTTATAATTTCCTGCGTCGCCCGCTTTATGCACTATTTTGCACTATGGTCGCCTTAACATAATGAAGAACACAACTTCTATAAAACCATAATCTATATTTTCTGATTCAAGGACTTAAAAACTTAGCTCCACACTATAATAGCTTTCACGAACCCCTGCCCTTCATTCGAGCTCCCTATTTCCTAAAACACATTATTCAGGTTCTCGAGTCAGAGTTTCTCTACCCCACTTTATCTCTTTCCAAGAATACACGCACGTTACTGCTCGCCGTTTTGTACTTGGAGAACAAGCGTAATTTACAAGTATAGCCATTGTTTTAGAGTCTGAAAACAAAAGCTACACTTGTAAATTACCCTTGTAAAAGTTTTATTAAATCGACCCCAGCATGTCAACGTCGTTGCCTGGGTCTCTCTTTCTCCCTTCCCCTGGTGGGAGTCCCTGGAAATGAGGTTGCCGCCAGTTATCGCCTTTAAAAGTCAATTATGCCGTTTCATGTTGTCTTTTTGATTCCCTGTTTGTTTTATCCAGGGTCCACCAGGAATTCCTGGGCCTCCAGGCCCTGTTGGACCTAAGGTACGTATTTTAGAGCTACTTCAGAGGCTATAGCGATCTTTTGGAGTGGAAATGGTTTATATATTCTTTCCAGTGTGTGATGTTAATTATATTGTCCAGGGTGAGTGACCTCTGTACCGAGTTGGGAGGGGTGAGAGGGTCGCTTACATTAATCGTCAAATGTTAAAATTTTTATTGCAGCTTAGAGTACAAGTAGTCCCCCATTTTTCCTCAGGGATAGTAGGGCAAGCGAAACGCGAGCGCGCGTGAAAATTACCCCGCGCGAGAAAAGGCGACACGCGGCGGGGAGAGAGAAAAATGAGGGACTGCAGACATTTTCTCTCTCCCTGACGCGTGTCGCCTTTTCTCGCGTGGGGTGATTTTCGCGGGCGCTCGCGTTTCGCTCGCTTTACTATCCCTGAGGAAAAATGGGGGACTACTCGTAGTCTATTGCAGCTGAAAACACAAAACATAACGGAATCTTCAGAAAGTAAAGTCGACATCGTAATTAACTTGTTAGACTTTCACAAAGCCCTTCGCAGTCGCGCGGTTTTGTCTTGTCACAACCTTTCTCGACTGGTTCGCTCCCTTAGGTCGCTCATGACGCTCGCTTTGCACGCTCTCTTAGACTTACTGACATTCACTTATTCATCTCATTGTAGGGCGAAACAGGGAAAATTGGTATGCCTGGATATCCGGGTTCCGATGGTGTTCCGGTAAGAAGTGGCGTGAAATATTCCAACATATAACTTAAAGAAAATATGTCATCAACACTCAAACAAAACAGCCAGAAAAATAGAAAGAATGATGCCAGAAAGTTGCACGTGTTAAGAATTTAAAGCATAAAAATAGACACAGAAAACTCAATCAATCCTAACACATTTTAGTAGCCTTGGCTTCGACAGAGAGCTGGACCAAGCACAGAATGCGAACTTTCGTGGCACTTGCTGCTGCCTCCTGTCAGTGCCAAGGTTCCTCAGTAAGGGCAGCAAAGTGTTTGTCCCCTACTCTAATAACAAAAGCACAACAAAGGGTCACTCTCTCTTGTTCACTTTTTAACGTGATCCCGGCCCCCTCACAGCACAAATACGACGTGGAATTTCCTATTTCACGTTTTATGAATTACGTAAGCACGAGGCAACGATTTTCCTTTCTGTTTCTGAACTTGGATACGGTCCTTATGAATTCACCCGAAAAGTACCAAAAGCGCCCATATTGAACTATTGAATAAAATGGGATCATAGCAAAAAACGGCGATCCTGTTATGTTGCATTTGAATTATTTGTTTCTAAGTATTTGACTGGAGTGCCTGTAAACTAGCTAGATAAGCTAAGTGCACTTTCCACTACAAAGAAGTCATTAAACCATTATTATACGACGTTTTCGCCGCCGTCGCTGTTGTGGTTGCTTAATCTCCCCAATAACTGACTAAATGTGTGATGTTTCGTCATTTGTGAACTTTATAAACCTATTAGAAGTCTTTTGTCGTAGGGATACCCTGGTATTGAAGGACCCCCGGGGCCAAAAGGAGACAGGGTATGTATATGCTGCTATGCCATATTGTAATCCGACTAGTAGCCCTTTTTCTTTTTCTTTTTTCTTCCCTTCTTCTTTTTCATTACACAATGAACGTATCATGCCTACATAAATGAACATTTTTTATGGTTACAGTTGCTTTTAAAACGGTCACTAGCATGCTATCCATTTGTAAGTTAGCGTGGATTTCCACTGTGGCGTAATTTTTACGTCCGTACACGCGTAAGTTCATTTAAACGCGTAAATAAAATAGAGGCAATGTATGGAAGGTCACCTGTAAACGTAAAAGTTGAACGGCAATACCAGGAAATCCACCCTTAGTCTATCCGTCCGCCGGGAAGAATGTAGTCCAGAAAACCAATAGCGTTCCACGCAGGCGTTTTTAGGGGAGCTCGTTTTTCATCACTCCCCACAAGGGATGAAAGACAAGCTCCCCTAAAAACGACTGCGTGGGAGGCTCGAAAACCAACGGAACGAGGATGTATGTATGGGAATTCGTGTATGTAACATTTTGGTAGTGAAAATTCCTAAGATTAAGGTTTGCAACCCTTCCAAGTTTATGAAAACGTGTTTTGTGACGTCATTGACGAACCAATGTCACGTGTTATTTGAAATCACGTTTTTGTTGAGCCACATTTGTAGTTCACTTTTCAGGATCACTGATAAATCAAACCGTTCTAAAGGCATTTTTTTGTACAAATGTACCTCTGGTGTGACAACCGTGTAACAATATTTAATTAACAATTTGGACACATGAGGTATACATTGCCTAGTGTTAAGGCAGCTTACATGACTTTCCAAGAAATCTTTAGGAAAATGGACATGTTTAACTTCTCAGGGACTGTTAAATCTAGCCCACACTGCATGACTTATGCTGTACCTACAACGAGTCTAATTAAAAAACCAAGATGGCGTTCACCGACAAATTTTCTCAGTGAATAATATGCCAATTTTACAAGCCCATGACGACGACAGACATTGAGTTGCATTTTCACGCCTTGTTAGCACGCGATTACACGATCTCATTTCGACCCAAATTATTGTTAAGCCTGGGCTTAATGGCTTAAAGGCAGTTACGCCGCTGAATTAAGTAATAAACCGTACATCTGTCTTGAAACATATAGTATACCTTTAGCTCATCCTTATTTCCCTGTCATCAAAATCTTTGACTGGTGGCCTTGTATATTCCCAGGGACCTCTTGGAGTTAGAGGACCACAAGGCTACCCAGGCCTCCCCGGACCAAAGGTGAGTTGGGATCATGTAGGAGCGTAAGCTTATATCCAGATCTTGTGGACGAAGCCGAGGGCAAGATCTTGCCTTCGCGTCCATGAGAGATTTGGGTACGAGATTGGTACGACGATATCAGAAATAATTTGAGATAAATATTTTGCGAAGAAATCTAAGCTTTGCAACGAACAAGAAAAAGTCTTAGCATTGGAAATTTTCATCCCCAAGCAAAGTCCGTCCTTGATAATCATATCTTGTCTGAAACTTCTGTTTAATCAGATAACCCTTTCCATTCTTCATCATATTTCTAGTAGTTACGTTTGCCACTTTTAAGTGGCAAACGTAAGAAAAAAAACGTAAAAACTGTATGTTTTTTGTTTTTTTTTTTGTTGTTCCCCTATAATCTGTTAGAAAGTCTTTTCTCCTCACATCATATCCGTGTAAAGAAGTTGTGATAAGTTAACTTTTAGTCGATAATGTGCCCCCGGATCCCTAGCCTGTTCCAGGCTCACAGAAAGTGGGGAAGCTGCGAAAGTGAAAGGTACTCGAAAAAGGGAACGTTTTATTTTCATGTTCGCGCTTTCCCCGCGGACCCGACTATCTCGGAGCCTGTAACAGGCTACCGGATCCCTAACCCAACTTACTGGTATCTTTTTCCAGGGGAATCGAGGAAAACGTGGGCCAGAAGGAGAGAAGGGGGAAGAGGTTTGTACTTTGTTTGGAGACATTTTTACATATAAAACGCAGAATAATTTCGATCCACTTGAAAATTTATCTTAATTTAAAAAGTGTCTAAAATGGCTATGCATACTATCTTTCACCTTATATAGTTATCGTAGGTTTTTAAATCCTTTTAGTTTTGATCGTTTTATATTGACTCATTTCTAGCTCTTAGTCTTAACCTTTGTTACACACAATTAGTTATTTCTGTATAAAAAAGGGGCGACAATAGTGTTAGAGTTATTATAATTTTCATTTAACAGTTTGCAACCCTTGTTTCCTATATCTCTAACAGACGAGAACACTTAATGAGGCTGTAGACCAAGCTTAGCACTCTATCTTATCGAGTCGTAAAATATATATACTCGTATTTTACAGGGCGTTTCAGGATTTCCTGGCGCAAAAGGAGACGAGGGTCCGAAGGGAGAAGATGTAAGTAAAATATATTCTCATTCAGCAAATCTCAGGCCTTAAATGTTACGTAATTATCCCACGATTTGTTCTTATGTTGCCTTTGGGATGTTTTTTTACATAGGGTACTGCAGGAAATCCTGGTTCCCAAGGAGTTGAGGGATCCGAAGGTCCTAAGGTTAGTTACCTTATAAATTCGTAGTCTGTTTGTTTTAACATGTCACATCAGCCATAATATGTAACAGCAATAATCAAAGGGCGACCATTTCTGTATTACGCCAATGCTAAGCAACGAGCAACGAGAACGTTGACTTCCGGGACGTCAAAAATAGTGGCGGAAAGTTGACAGTTTCTCTCTTTCAGTGCTCTGGCTCAACGATTCCTTATCACTGGTGTAAAAACAAAAGCATTTAAACTAGCTGTGTTTGAT
Source organism: Porites cylindrica (assembly GCA_964035525.1). Lineage (NCBI taxonomy): Eukaryota > Metazoa > Cnidaria > Anthozoa > Scleractinia > Poritidae > Porites > Porites cylindrica. Next base: position 10,883,056 of record OZ037779.1, on the reverse strand, counting down.
AAAATCGTTCAATCAGGCAGCACATTTAACTTCCGGTTGCTATTTATGATATCTGGGACGTAAGCGTTTTCATTTTATGTTATTTGCCACACAATAATTACAAGAAATATAGGAAAAGGCGAGTAGACCTAACAGAAACTTTAGGAGCTTATGAGAAGTTAGGCCTCCTCGAACTACTGGCTAGAGCTGTGTTACGTCAATTGAAGAAAAGATGGCGAAAAGTCGAAGACGGAAAGATCCATCTTTCAAGATCGCTATTGTACAAGTTTGAACTTCTAGTACCGTAAAACAACTTAGGATCAAGTACCTTTTGGTTGTCTGTTTGTTTGTTTGTTGTTGTTGTTTTTTGCCACAGTTCCCTGTTTTATTTACCTAAGGATTTTCTTGTGCTCACTTTGTGTTCATTTACTCGTTAATGTACCCTCTGACGCGTTATCCACGATATTGTCCAAGAATATCCTCCACAGCGAGGGAGGGAACAGCTGCAATAAAATCACACTTGTTCTTTTTGCTTTATGTTAATGGCCCCTGAGCAGCTATTTTCATAATGTGTGGTCATTACTATTACTCTAAACCTGGTTGATTTTAGTTTGTTTGTAATACACATTTTAGGGTCGGACCGGTATCCCAGGGCCATCAGGCCCATCTGGACCTACAGGACCAAAGGTAGCATCAATACGTATTAGTTAATAAACACGATTTTTAGGCTTGTGCGCACTGATTGTCACAAATAAAAAGTACCATTTCTCTTGCTCATAGAGCTATTTATCCCTCAATGGATCTTTACCAAAAATATCTTGTTTATATTTCCAGCGGTTTGTAAGATTGAAATACGTTTCACTTTGCTATTAGTTTTAAGTTATCTTTAAACGTTTCCTTTTTTCAGGGAGAGAGAGGGGCCCCCGGAATGCCAGGATACACCGGAGAACCAGGAGAGAAGGTAAGACGAACATTGCTGAAGAGATATCCGCCGGTATCAACTGAACATCTTAAAACCTTGTGCTTGTATTATAGGGAAATACCGGAGCTCCGGGACCAAGAGGACGAGACGGATCTAAAGGAATAAGGGTAAGGACTGAATTGTGGGGCCAAAGGGCAAAAACCAAAGATCATCATGAGGACTGAAAACTTTAAAGCGCGATCTTAAGTTATGAAAGGGCGCTTTTGTTGACACCATTAAGTCGGAAAACGGTGTTTAACTGACCAGCCAGCGCCAGGGCATCGGACACCAGTATATAGCTATTTCGAGAAACGTTGTCGGATAAAGTACAAGCGACAATCCCGAAAGGTATTGTGGGTGGTTTTGAGTTCACTGTTCTTCAAAGAAATTTGAAAGAAGGGCACGAGAGGCCATGGACGTATGTTTGCAAGTGCTAAAGGAAAGCATCAAAAGTAGGTTCAACAGCTACAGTCGTCAGGAACAGTGTATTGATCATATCCCATATTACCTTTCGGGGTTACTTTCATGTCAATTCCTCCTCTTTGTTTTGCATTTACAAGTGTACCTTTGTGTTTAGAGTAATAGACAATAGGTTGGATTTTGCCGCTATTGTAATAACACTAGTCTCAAAAGCTAGTAAGGTTTCTCTGTTCGGTGATTTTTAGGACGAGGTTACTATATTTATCAACTCGTTAAATTGTGAAAACCCCTTTTTGTTATAAGATTTACTGCAAAACGTACTTTAATAATTAAGAATTTAGATCATGGAATAGCATTCGTATTTAATCACATTGTACACTTATTTCATTTGAACCAGGGAGATCCAGGACCTGCAGGACCACAAGGACCCAGAGGAGCACGGGTAAATTCAACTAAGATTTATTTTAAAGTCTTCTCCAATATTAATTGTTTTCAGTTGTTCTGTTGATCTTGTTGTTAATGATGCAACATCTTTTTCATCAATCCTTGGGTTTTCGAGACATTAATCATGATGATTGCAAGTTTCCTTGTTCTTAAGGCCAACTGACTTTTATATATGTTCAATAAGTGTCCATCAATAAATTTAATTCGCCTGCGAGCAATCGGCAACAGTCCAGACTTGAGAGTCTATACCCAGTTTTGAAACCTTGAAAAAAACGCTAGACAATTGAACATTTTCAAATCATTTTTTGTTTTCTTTAATGGGAAAGTGGCTAGGAGAACTAAGTACGATCACATAATGTCAAATTCCACAACTTGTAAATTTTTAGACATGAAGTTATAATCATAACCTTTTTCTTTTTTTCAGGGTCCACGTGGTGAGCGGGGTAGCGCCGGAACACCTGGTACACCTGGAACTAAGGTATTTAATTGTTTCGTAGTGCGTTTCATAATTAACGCTGCGGGCAGAAGGGGTATTGTCAAAATATCTGATGGTGATATGTTAAGGTATTGATAATGACCGGCATATGAAAGAGGTGGCATTTTCCTTAACAGAAAAGCTCGGCAAAACTGGAACGAGCGAACGAGAAGTTGGTAAGCAGGTAGAGACGGAAAGGAGAACTTTATTTCATAAGGGTAACAAACGGGAGGCTCTTAAATATCAGATTGAATTTGACTAAGCAAAGATGTTTCATATCTTGGGAAGGATAGCAAAGCTGCAAGCTGATGCGCTACAAAAACATTACAGGCTGCCTGTAGCTCGTGTGCGCCATAACCTTAAATTGTTATAAGCAAACATTTGCAGACTTCTTTTAGTACTTGTTAAAAGTGTCTTTATTTTTCCTTCAGGGAGCCCCTGGTGAAGCTGGCCTCCCCGGAGACCGTGGAAACCCGGTAGGACATATGCAGTATCACAACCCTCGTGGCTGGTTTATCTTTTTATTCATGAAAACTCCCGATGTTGCAACTATATATGATTCTCCCAAGTAAACATTTCTTGGTAGAACCGACGGAGGAACCGAACCTTCTATCTTAAACACCGCTTTTCAAATCATAGGTAGTCCTATCCAGTCAGTAAAACATAGGTCGCACAATCGTTATATTCCCATGTAGGATTCCCCATTTTTTAATTGGGTGACGCACTTCAAGAATGACTTTTGCGAAAAAAGATTTTTTTCCTACTTCCGGCCAAAAAAGGAAGACCTTTGATATTTGATATATGATATTCCAAATTATCAATATTATAGCCCTCTTTGGTCTTGTTATTAGGAATTCTTGTAACCAACACGTTAACTCTTTCTTCAGGGACCTCCAGGCCCTCAGGGGGATAGGGGACAGCCAGGGACTCGTGGACCAATGGTAAGTTGAGGTTCATTTCCTGAATATTGGACCTTGGTTATCTGTCACTCATCTTACGATTCTTGTTCTCGAGTTTTACTGAGCTGATCTGTTCAGGAAACCTCTTACAATGACTAGTGAACATTTCAAACGATGGAATGAGTAGGTTTTTGCTGGGGAGTATAAAAAATGACTTCCAGTGTAAAAGCAATTCGTGCCCTTTAAAATTAATGTTGAATTACCCAGTTTGTTCAGCCTTATATGCCTTTGTACATTTTGTAGGGTTTACCAGGAAAAGCAGGTCTGCCGGGATATCCTGGGCCTCGTGGAGAGACGGTAAGAGTATTGAATACAATTAGTGTGCAAATTATCTTTCATACTAACACATATGCTTTCATTCGTTTGTGGCATGAATTTTGTTTCGATTTAAAAAGCAAGCGATGAATTTACATAATCGAGTTGCAGACAGCAAACGTATTTTTTTTCTCGTTAAAGAACAAAAGGATCAATTTATAATTTACGATGATAGGATTTATTAACGGCATCATCCTTTTTCTTGAGATAATTGTGATTGTTTGCCGAGATACCTATAGTTTATTTGTCACTTAGGGGAGATAAGACAAATAGGGATAACAAGGTCAATTCTGTTTCTTTCCTTTTCTGGAGCGAGTTCTCAGTGATGATTATCCAAGGAGTAGGGCCCACTTAAGTTAGCAAATTACAAAACCAAACATAAGATCAACCCGAAATGGGACTCGACTCTGGGCCAAATTAAAAGGCACATGAATGATAAAAGTTGTGTTAACTGAGTTGAACAGCCAGTTCGCCAGCGACACTTAGTGGTTATTTCGTCGAAGATCATAAGAATCAAAGAAATTAGATTACAAATTATTCGTTGATTTGTTGAGAATGAATTGTTCTAGTTTAGTAAGATTTCTTGTTTTCTGGGATGAAACGCTTAGAAAATGCCTTAATCGTTATTGTTGTCTGTTTTTAGGGACCGCAAGGTAAAACTGGACCTCCAGGCCCTACTGGTTTGCCGGGTGGTCGTGTAAGTGGATTTGTTTTGTTCTGTTCTGTTTTTTGTTTGTTTGTTTGTTTGTTTTGCTTCTAGCGGTTGTACCTATTTATCATTTTTCTTTTTCGATTGTAAGAAAATTACGTGCATTAGCGTTGAATTTAGCAAAGTGCTCTCTAGACTGTGCTACCCTGATATGTATTTCCCTAAGCATAAAACCAAGATTTTTTAATATTTGTTTTGGAAATTCAGGGCCCAGCAGGAGAAAGAGGTGCCCCTGGACCCAAAGGAGACCGTGGTCGACCGGTGAGTTAAAAACTTGTGATTCTTATTCAACTTTACTCCTCTCCATCGAGACTAACTTTCGACGACTAGAAGACTGACATAGTAACAGTGACGTAAGATTATAATTAATACAAGGCGAACCGATTTATCCTGTGTTTGAAAGAAGAATGGCATGAAAATAATGAGTTTATGGTATAGAGACGGAAAAACTGACGTTATCTACGCCCTTTTTATGCTTTGACAAAGAACTGGCGACAGAAGCCTCGAACAACTTTTTGTATATCGTAACGGTGTCCAGTTTACTTTATTAAATGAGGTAAATCCAGATTGTTGTAAATCCAGATTCATTATTTCTTCATTGCTTCTCCTCTTGTAAAAGAAACCAAGTTTCCTCTTTTAGTGACCTGATGACAGCATGCAAGAGAATTCGGCCAGTAGTTTCAGTAGTTGACTTGAGGCGTTCGACTCCGTAGAACGCAAAGCTAATCTACTGGAAAAGGATTAACTGTGTATAAAGGTCGTTACTGCGTCCCCAGTTTACTTTTTGCAAGTAAGAACTTGATGGACCAGTTTTGTCTTTCTGCTTTTAGGGAGCCCAAGGACAAACAGGTGATCCGGGAGAGTCCGGTAAAGATGGTACTAAGGTGCGTAATTAAATTACAAAATACACCTGTCTGTCATAAGAACATACTGAAAAATATCTCATTCGTCTTCAAACGTAGTTGATGAAGTGTTAAGTGGAAACCCTACCCAACAAAGTTTGTTTTACTAGGATGTTCAGTATCAAATTCTTGACTATTACCATATTTCATATACGACTTTGGAATAAGGCCATCTTTCTGATGCCTACAGTACAAACACTGTCATCTCTTTCGTACCCTTAGAAATCAAACTTTTAAATACCTAAATTCCTCAAATTTACGATGAAAAAGCAGATCATCCCCGTATCACCCATTCAGATAGGAAATACACCAGGGGGATCACTTGAAATAAGAACAAAAAACACAATTAGCTAGTGCTATCGCTTCTGCTGTTCAATGCCGCCATGTTACCCGATAACGCCTACAGCTGTATGTGCGACAAAACTACGTGAAGACAGCAATGAGTCTGTTGATTTCATATTTATTTTCTTATTGTAGGGAGAACCAGGTAAACCAGGAGTGGATGGAAAAGATGGAGCACCGGTAGGATATCTCATTGTGTTAAAATGTAACATTACTGGAGTAAAAGAAGAGAAAACCATGGAATTCAGTTTTGAAAATATTGAAAATCCATATTAAATACAATTAAGATGTCGGATATCCAAACATGCACGTAGTAAATTCCCAGCCTCTTTTTTTATGTTGGATATCAGATTTAACTGCTCTTAGCGGTGTTTAGTGGGATTATTTAGTTTTTTACTTATTGTTTTAGGGTCAGCCAGGAACTCCAGGACCGAAAGGTGCTATGGGACCACCGGTAAGTAAAAGTGTACATGTGACGTTGTGCAGGTTAAAACCACGCTTGTTTTAATCATAATGCCCTCCTTCTAGGAGAATAACGACAAAAAATTTTGTTCTAAACGTCAAACGTAGTTTTTTCTTACCATTTACCTTGCCACTATATGAGGACCTGCTGCTTCTGACCTCAGACTCTTCCTGAAAGTTCGCGGTATGATTTGTGATGAAGATTGTTTATTAGATGATGCGAGAAACTCGCCATTACGGCAGTTTTACAGATAAACATTGTCTTTTGATTTATTCCGTGCTCCTTCAGCTTGTGTGGTAACTAAACCTCAGTCAGGCCTGCGTAAGAACAGCATCTCACCTCACTCTTCACTTTGTTTTATCCACAGGGACCCGCGGGACTCAAAGGAGTCGAAGGACCTGTTGGTCTCCCTGGAGCGCCAGTAATTCAGCTTTTTTATCTTAACCATTGTAGATTATGTTTCATTTTTGTTGCTACGACGTTTTGTTAAAAAAGAAACAACACTTGGTCCTTAGGCACGAAATAATTCTTATGGTAATTATTTTTAGTATGACATAAGTAGTTTCTATGAAGTTCTACAACATCGCCGTTAACAAAGTAATGCTCCATTTTGCCATCTCATTAGGGACCTCAAGGCATGCGTGGACCACCAGGACAACCAGGTCCCCAGGGGCCATCGGTAAGTTCTTTCTCCATCATTAATGATTTGTCTTTAAATGGCGACGTATTCTTTCCAGTTTGAAACTGTGGCGCTGGATTCTCTAATATCGAAATATTCTAGTTGTAAACGGAGACAATTACAATGTACACATTGATGAATTTATCTTTTCACAGGGGAGGCCAGGTCGCCAAGGACCTCAAGGAGCATCGGGTGAGAAAGGTTCCAGGGTAAGTGTTATGAACAAGCCCTTTCGCATTTGTTTACCGGGATGATCTTTTAAATAATAACTGTTCTTTTTCTTTTTTATATATAAAATAACTGTTGTTGAAAGGTATTCAAACCAGCAAACAGAAGAAATTTTAAATGATTTGGGGAAAATTCAGAAGTGTATAAAAGTGGAGTAAGAGTCTAGCGGAAGTTCAACTTACGATACCCTTGCAGTTTTAAAAGAACTGTTTTCCGACTTTCCAACTGACTTATGAAAAGATTTAAGAGTACCCTTGTGCCTTTCCTAACCTTTCACGTTCCCAGGGAGAGGAAGGACCTCGCGGTGAGTCAGGACCCGAGGGAAAACCAGGGCTACCGGTGAGTAATATACTATAGACCTATTTACATTTCCAACATTCTCATATAATTGCAAAGCGATAAAGTTAAGCTTTGAAGTGCCGTAAACTTTGAGTTTCCCCTTAAACAAAATGAATCTAGCAAGCCGGCAAAAGGACACCGTGTGAGAAGAAGTCGTAGTTAAAGCAAAGAATAGATCAATCTTAATTTCAGCCAAAAGGTTTGTTTTTGGTGGAATTCTCGGAAAACAAGAGATTTCAATAGAAAACAGACGTCTTTCATAATTCTAGTTATTTTAAATCTCTCTCTACAGGGTAAGCCCGGGGAGGACGGACCGACTGGGCCACCAGGACCGGAGGGTGAGAAAGTAAGTGTTGCCATGTGGACTTACCGCATCTCCGAGAACATTTTCAGTCCTAAGGGCAACATAAATCAAATTAAATTCACCCGTCAGATATTTTCAAACGAACTCGGGAAAAATGCAGAAATGGAAAGCAACTCAGTTGAGTTTCCATGTAATTGCTTCATTTTTTGTAAATTTGACTACAAAAACAATTCATCCACCGTCATTAAATGGCGTAACTATTTCTTGAGAAACTGAGAATTTCGAGTAACTTGAGATTTGTATTCTAAGTTGTGTTGTTCTTTTTCAGGGCACACAAGGAGAGTCAGGTACACCTGGAAAGAAAGGAGAACGAGGACCCAAGGTGATTCACTTGCTTTGTCAACATGTTGGTGAACTAGCATACAGGAAAATGGCCTTTCACATTAAGTTCAATTGACCTGGAAGCCATCGCTCGAAGCGCAACGTCCATTAGCTACTAAAACTTGTCCCGGCGCGTTAGATCTTCAGTCTATTTTTAGATTTCTTCCCCCTTGCCTTCTGCGAGAGAGGTTTTGTGTTCGAAGCCTAGCGTGATCTCAGTCTTTGTTTGATGTCCTTCCTTTCCGTGTTGCTTTAAGTAGCTTCAAATAGTCTTAAGATATAGTAATGATGGAGAGCACCGTAGGCCTCAGGTTTTTTAATCAGATGACTATTTCGAGCTACTGGCGAAAGATAAAGAATTGTTTATCTTTTCATTTTACGCAGTTGAACCCCTAGATAAAAGGGAGCTTAAGCAGAGACGTTTTTGAGCGACGTACGTCAACCAGAAGTGAGGCCTTCTCCCTTTTTATCTGCCTTGACTCTAACAAATTTGTATTGCTGAGTTTCTTTTCTCTTTTAAAGACGATTTACCAGAGAGTTTCAACCAAACCACTCCCCAATGATGCAAAAATTCCACTTCCGGTTGACGTCCGTCGCTCAAAAACGTTGTTGCTTAACTTCCCTAAAGAGTGTTTCAAGACACCTTAAAGTCAGGAATAATAAGAATTCAACTAGCGCCTCGTTTTTCTAACCTCGTTCGTCCTTTTTTTGATATGAGGCATTGGTAATGTAAGGCGTATTAAACACCTGCTTAACTTCAGCCTGATTTTCATTTAAGGGTCCCCCTGGTCCTTCTGGAGCTGTTGGTCCTCCCGGAAAACCAGGGCCTACTGTAAGTACCATTGTCCTTTGTTCGTTTTGACATGCGTACATGCGTTCTTGGAATAGAAGTGTTGTTTTTCGCGGAAGATAAGAGGGGGAGGCTGGAATTCTCGAAGAAAAACCTCTCAGAGCAAGAAAGAGAAACAATTACAATCTCAACCACGCGAACCAAACACGGTTCACATCTGTGGAACATGAATACTCGCACCACTGAGCCCCCCTACTCAAAAATCGTATATACAAAGAAAGATACAATCTTTAAAATAGATCTGAGAGGATGCAACGCTTAAGTACTGTCAGATGATATGTACACTTTCACGATATCTCACTTTTCACCTAAAATCACTTTGCACAGGGTCCAGCCGGTGAAACAGGCCCCCAGGGCGCTCCCGGTCAGAGAGGGGAGAAAGGAAATGAAGGAGAGCGAGGATTACCCGGTCCTACCGGATCTTCGGGCGCTCCGGTGAGTAGCCAACCAAATTTTACAAATGGCCATAAGCGGGCGTAGGTTGTCTTTTTAATCTTAAATAACCCTGAGTCCCCTATAATTTTGTTTCTTTATCTAACAAATGCAATGCCAAATGCCAGCAAGTATATTGTTATCAGAGATAGGAAGATTCTAAAACGCACAACACGTAATTTTAACTTAAATGGTAGAATTACATTGATGGAAGTTGATTACGGTTTATCATCTTCGCCTTTCTATGGCCTTAATACCCTAGGTTATGTTCAGGAAACTCGTTTTTGTATCTGATATCCACTTGCCCTGCTTCAATGATTATCAGCAGTACTGCTTACTGAATACCTTAAGTGCATCTCGAGATTTTCATTAGAATTTAGGGTCTGGTTGTCTCAGTAGATGTTGACTTTTTTGAACAAAGTTTGATTTAGTCAATTACCATTGTTCCGTTCAGGGTGTTCCTGGTCCAAGAGGAGAGAAAGGAGAACGCGGACCTAGCGGACCACAGGTAAATATACACCAGTGGCTGACACGCTGCTGTTCACACAAACGTTTGAACATGTTTAAGCGTAAACCTTAAAAATAACCTGAATCACTTTGCTTTATGACGGCAACGGCAACAAAAATTCAGACAAACAAAAGATTTAGGCATGGGTCAAACGTTTAACTTGATATTTGACGAACCTTACGGTAATGAACAAAAGATAAACTCTGTAAGTGCATGGAACGCCTTGGTTCATTTCTTCGCTGACACCGCACGACGTGAAACTTTCTGATGTGGGTTTTCCAGAGGACGTCAAAACACGACGACGAACTTTTCTTTCTTTTTTTCTGAACTTCAATGTGCGCCCTCAGAATTCAACTCTGAGACAATTCGCCTTACAGTTTACACATTTAGGGAGCTGTAATAATAGCGTTGTTGATTAAAGGACGCGAATTCACTCTAACATTAACGATTTTACTGTCGTCGCCTACTACGTTGCTTAAAATCTCTAGTAGCTAGAGCTCCTAAAAGGTATTAGTACAGAAGTTAAATGTTCTAAACCGTTAATGGCTACTTATTTTTTTCTTTTCCCTGAGTTCGAAACGTGAGAAATACTCTTTCGTTCTTTTTTTTTTTTGTATTTTAATGAATTTTTATTTTGTTATGAACACGTAGGAAAAATACAAAAAACGGAAAGGAAAACTAAACATTTATACATCACAGACTAACACACAATTACATACTTACAAAAAAGAAACAAACAAAACAAACCCCAGTACCTTCTTTTCTATTTACATGAAAAAAAAGTAAAATAAAAGAAATAAAAAATAAAGATTAATAAATGAAGTAACGGAGAAGAGATCGTATGCTAATCAGATTTATATTTGCTCCATTTCATATTGTGGGTCTCCAATTGTGGATGTGTGGAAGAGATATTTGTGAATCATATTACTACTCTTTCGTTCTCATCTATTCACTAATCATAACATTTCTCGTCTTTTCTTCTGTTATTTATTTTACCGCGGCATTTAGAGCATGTCTTGAGAGCTTTTTAGTTTTTTTTGTTTGACGTAGTAGTAACAAAGAAAGAATTTTGTTCTGTAAGATTTCAGTCTCCTGATTTCTTTCGTTTGTTGTTAATAATAAAGGGATCGCAGGGCTTACCTGGACCACGAGGACCACCAGGGCAAGCAGGTGCTAAGGTAAACACAAAAAATAAGGCCGTCAATACAAGGGTATTAATTTTAGTATTTTACTAATGTGAAATATGAGATCGTTTCATTTTTGTCATTATCATTTTGACTTTGGTCCAATTGGGAATACCACTGTAACCGGAAATGTTTTTGTTAGGGTGATCAAGGAGAGCCTGGTGATACCGGAAGTGATGGCCGACCAGGAGACAAGGTAACTTAAGCTGCTTCCGCTTCCGTAGGTAATCAGCTTCATTACAAAATAGGTGACTAATAGTATCCAAGATGACCAAGTAACTCTGCCGCGGGAGAGAGAACTGTTTTAGCCTGACATTGTTTGGGCTCCCGTTATAAAGACCAAACTGTTCTCTGCAGGTTTTCGTGTCTCCCCATCTTCTACAGTGTCACACATTTGGCCATCAGATGGGTAGAAGAGAATAAAAATGGCACTAAAATCATTTGTAAACCTGAAGTGATAATTTTTTTCAGGGAGACCAAGGCCCCAAGGGTGATGCAGGCGCTCCTGGAATACCCGGCACACCGGTATGTATCAAAGTCTAAAAACAACATATGGCAAGCAAATGCGACGTAAGCTATTTTCCTACGTAGGTGATCTATAGCCACCTTTTAAACGAGATCGCTGGGTGAGAAGCGTCGCTAACTAAGATTTCTTCCGCTGTCAGTCTCAAAGTGAAGTAATTCTTCCCAATGATTCACTGATATCTTCGAGTAGATAAACTTTTTTACAACTCCGTTAGCAGGCAATACTTAATTTAAAGCTTTGGTGGTCTTTCTGTCAGCAGCAATTTTTCAACTCGAAAGACGTATTTAGTATATAAAACAGTGTTGTCAAATTCATGTTGGGTAGTAAAGTTAGTGCCGGTTAACAGAATACTTTAAATTCCAAAGACCAACTTTTCTTCCTAAAACCCTTTGTAGCCCCGTCAAGATTAGGTCCCTTGGATATATTTTGCTTTCCCTTCCTTTGCTTACTAAGGGGTTGCGAATACATCAAGTACTAGTGTCTTTTCTTCCTAAACTCTGTAACACGTTAACGAAGGTAATCAGGTTTGCTTTCTGAATACCTTTCTTCTTTTGTTTACCTTCTTTCTTAGGGTCGACCTGGTTTGGCGGGCGCGAAGGGTGATCGAGGTGATTCCGGGCCACAGGTTAGTGTCTATGTTGTATATGAGTGGTTTTGTCACGAGCATAATCATAAAAATCCTGTAAACGAAGGAACTTATTTTGCATTTTGAACTGAATTATTTTCTCCATTCCATATTAATGTAGTCTGTAACGTTGACAGTAGAAGAGGAAAATGGAGAAGGGAAAAACCATAGTGAAACTATTTATATGCCCTTCGAATTAGAGCACTACAAGTAGAGGAACCCAGAAATGCCTGCCTTAGTCTTCCACTCTATTGAACTTATTATTTATTGAAGACCTGATTGTATTTCTCTTGCAATAGGGACCTGCCGGGCAGCGAGGTCCCGCCGGACCACCAGGGGCACAAGGACCAATGGTGAGTTGAGACAAAGGATAAGTATATACTTAAGCATTTACCATCGTAGATATACAGCTCCAAGAAGGACTCTTTGAAAAATGCATGCGTTAAGTTTTAACATAACGTTGACTCTGAGAAACAAATGGTTTTAAAAACAGCCCTCCCGTGTTTATTTTGCTTTTTGGCTAAACGTTCATGCGATAAACCTATACTAGTCGGCTAGTTACGTATCTCGGCTTTATGGACACTCATTAGGGGCGTTATATTGGCTCGTAAGATTATAGATGTTCGTGTACTCTGTACTACATGCATCCTTGACACTCTGTAGGGTAAATAACATTTAGTTTGTAACGCTGTCGTGATTAAATGTGGCTTCAGTTGAACAAGATTTTGAACAGATCATGGCGGACAAACTCTTCCCCAAGCAGATTCTTTTAAAAATGTAAAAAAAAGACGGTAATTCCGTACAGCAGCTTAAAATAATGTAAGTGCTAATTTCAGGCTCCTTATTTTAGGGTGCGATGGGACCACCAGGCCCGCAAGGACCCCCAGGCCTACAAGGTGCCAAGGTATGTCATGGCCTCTGAGGGCCGTGAACTGCTTGTATTGACAAAAATATACGTAAATTGTCGCCCGGATAATTAGTGGAGCGAGAAAATTTGATCATAGTTCTCCAGTTTTCCGAGAATTGCGCTGATACCTATAAGACAGCAATTATATCTATGGGACGCTGTTTTTGCGTTTAAATGTTTGGCGGGTTGTGTCCCAGTTTACCTCACATTCAATCTAGCTACCAGAGCCCAAGTCTCTGGCCGCGTAACGCGTAATTCACAGCAATTGACTAACCCTTTATTCAAAACAGCTGCTGGTCAGCGATCATTCCAGTAGCGTTGTCAGTTTGTGGAACAGCCTAGATAAAGACCTCAAATTAAGTAAGAATCATAGGGATTTTAAACAGAAACTAAGGCAAACATTGTTACAGAAATTTCTTGATCCCGCGTTCGTTTTGTAGGTTTTAACATTTTATTGTACCTTAGGAATTTTTAACGGAAAATTAGGTAATTTTTTTTCTCCTCTTTTGTAGGTAGATATATATTTCTTAAACCTATAAAATGCATTATAGCTTTGTCTTGTATCCATGAAAAGCCCCGCAGGGGAGTGAACAATAAACTTCTTACTTCTTACTTATTTATCCTTTTTTAAATACCTTTATGCTGAAATCTGTGAGTAACCTTTTTTTTTCTTTCTTATAAGGGAGCTCAAGGCCCGGACGGGAAAGATGGAAACCCTGGTCCACCGGGAGCTAGGGTAATGCTGTTTCTTTGAAATTTGTTTTTGTTGTAGTTTTTCTTTTTCTTTCTTCCATTCTTTCTTCCATTCTTTCTTCCATTTTGCCTTAATATTTACTTTACGCATTTGCGTTGAACCTGCTCTTGGACAAAGGTTACACCAGTTTGTTCGATAATAAAAATATAATTTTTTCATTTACTGGCACCGCGTTGCATTTAAAGAAATATCTACTCTTCCACCATCAAACGTAAGATCGGTTTGATCTTTCTAAGGAAAGTCACGATAGCCAATAAATAATCATTTTGTCTGTTACTGTCAGTTCTTTTAGGTTTGTATAACATTATCATTGACTTTTCAGCATGGAAACTCTAAAACAGTAGATATTTTAGTGCAGATTTATATAATTCCTTATATTTACTTTAGGGTCCCCCTGGCCCTCGAGGAGATGACGGAGTCCCTGGTCAACCAGGGCAGCCGGTAAGTAGCAGCTTGATGGACTTACATTTTTGCCGTCAGGGATGTATCTCACGTAACGTTGTTGCTGTTTAAGGGAGAGCCTGGACCTCGTGGATTCACTGGTTCGGATGGTGATACGGGCGATAAGGTATGGACTTAGCATTTGCTACCAGGCTTTTTCATCGCAACGATTGCCATGAAGGCCCGTGAGTAGGAAAACCTTGATAATTTGTCGTGGAAAATTAATTAGTTAACCGTGATATTTTTGTCGGAATTGTATTTTATCAATTAGTGATTGAAGAGGTAAATGATTCGCATTAGGTGTTTTCTTCGGAATTTTTGTCAGCATAGCTTTCATTTTGTTGCTGTTATTTCTTCCGCTAATTTTCTTCACGTTTCTATTCATATTGTTTTCTCCGTAGGGTGACCCAGGACCACCAGGACCCCGAGGACCTTCAGGACCTCCAGGACCACCGGTGAGAATTTTGGTTGAAGGTTACATAATTGTTCTCACCAAATATTCAGTAATTTATAATCTTCTGACCGCAAGTTTTATTATCAAATTAAGAAAGGCACTCTTCAAATTTCGCCTGCAAAATATTTACCAGCATAATGTTTTTGGTCAACTTTGTACGATTTTTATCATTCCTATAAACCATGAGGCGTTAAGCGTCAAAAGCAACTAAAACGATGGAGTAAAGTGTTCCTCATTCAAAGTAATTGTCGCTGTCTTTAAAAATAAACTTTCGCAAAGTGTAAGGAATTTTTCTAACTTAAAAAATTTAAATTTTCCTGTTTTCTCTCTATTTGAATTTCTCCCGAATGCAGCCTCAACTAAAAGCTTACTTAAGTCGGTTTGAATTGTTTCCCTTTCCCTGTAGGGATCGAGAGGCGACAGAGGACCTTCTGGAGACAGAGGATCCCCCGGTGCCCCGGTAGGTTATCGTTCTTACTTTCATGTTTGAAGGACTAAAACGAAGTGACAAAAACTAGTTTGCTCTTCATACTTCGACAGAACTGAATTGAGGGACTGGAGGACGTGCTTGCACTTCCTTCCAAGTAATGTGAGTGCGTCAAGCTTGGCTGATTGCAAGCGCCTTTTCCTAATGAATTGTGAATAATGAATATGTTTCTATAGCGTCAAATATTGGTAATTAAATTGCTGAAAGATGTTAATCAAAATAATCGTCTCATAGCTGATTTTTAGACCCAATTCTTGAAAATAGTTGCAGTTTTTTAGGTTCCATGGTAAAGGGCTCCTTTTCATAAAATGTTTTGACCCCTAACGTCATGGCGCTTGTTTTCCGCTGTTTGTTTTAGGGTGATTCTGGACCACAAGGACCACCTGGAGCTCAAGGACCACGTGGTAATTCGGTAGGAAACTTCTTGTTTGAACCCTCAGACGATCTTCATCGTTACTAGTTAGCATAATTGACCCCTGATGAAAAATACTGATTTCGCGAGGCAATCATTGGTTCTGCTCAGTTTTCAGCGGAGCCACGCAGAGGTGAAATCTTTGGTTTTGATACGCCCCACGCAAATTTTTTAGTGTCGAACTGGCAGCTGAAGTTCAATTTCAGTTCTTGGCGCTCACGCTGAACAACAGGCACAATCTCAACAGCTGGAGATAAATCTCTTCGTTGGCAAAGGCTATTCGACAAGACTATTAGCAGGCATCTAGTGTATGACTAGAGAAACGCCGAAAGCTCCCTTTTAGCGAGGTTGCCGATTTAATCGGCGGTGGCTAGTTGGTAAACTGGCGGATAAGGCGTCTAGTCTATGACTAGAAAAACGCTGCAGACTCGCTTTATTTGTATTAATTCCTTCGGCTTTAGTGGTCGTTGATGTTTACAAAGGGCTCAAGGGGGGTTGCCGATTAATCGGTGGTGGCCAGAAAATCGCGTGGGTCGCATTACTAACTACCCCTATGCCAAGCTGTCCCAGCTTGGCTTAGTCCACTGATCAATCATTTTCGCATACCTTAATACAACCGAGCATGAATATGAATGCCGTTGAATAGATTATTCCTCCTAACAGTTTGGTCTCGGCACCCGTCTTTTTTCGCTGAATACCAACGGAGATTCGATTGGTAATTGACGAAACAAAGCTCTCAATTTCTTTTCATTAAGGGCCTTGTGCTAAAATATACCTTTTCAGAAAAAGAAAACCAGGAAAAATAACGTCATGCTCCTCCTCCTTTAATGAGGAAAGAACTACTTTGGCGGAGCTTTGCTGTAAGCCGAACGTAAGATTTTGCCTTGCACGAATATTTTTTGGTACTTTGCCCCCCCCCCCCCCCCCCATAACTTTTCCAATGGTCCGTCTCCGTCCCTAAAAGTCATGAAAGGGCTGTCATTTCATGACAGTCATGACATGGATGTGTCGGTGTGAAGAGGGTGTAGATAGTGAGCAAAGTCCAAAACAAAGAATAGAAAAGAATGTAAGAGCATTGTTACGTCGATTACCAATCGAGCCTCGGTAGCAAGCTCCTCATCTCCAACTCTATACGTTTTTTAGTTTCAAGTGTCAACGTAAACTTTTCACCTTAACTTTTTTATATAGTTTTCGCGATAGAGCAACGAAGGAAAGCGTTTGTACAAGTTTCCCAAACCCTTACTCCACAGTTCCTATAAGCGGTTCACGGGTGAAGTTAGTTCTTGGGTTTGTAATTCAGTGGTAACTTAAGTCGACTTATACAAGTTGATTCTTTCTTTTCATTAGGGTCCGAAAGGAGAAAAAGGAGATCAAGGTAGTCAAGGGGAGAAAGGAGATAAGGTATAAAAATTAGTTCGTAAAGATCATCTACTGAATAAAACTTTATTTACAGTCAAACCAGGTCAAGCGTTCCCGTCACTAGCAAACTAATGAAGTCATTAATGGAAAAATGATTTCGTTTGTTGATTCAATAGTCCATTCATAAAATGAATAATCCAAGAGTCAAATTGGACCTCGATTCAATAATTAAAGGTTGATTTGGTTTATGAACAAAATCTACCTGTTCTTTATTCTTGTCTGTTGAGTTCAATCTTATTTGCTTCCCTTTTCCTGCCGTTTACGATTGTAATTGCCTTTAATCAAAATAATAACAGCTAGAAGAGCTAGACAGACCGCAAACGCAAAGAAACTGACAAAGGTCGGGGATCGAAATCCACCAATCGCCGCACATACACTGACCTTAGTTTCACTATCGTGTTTCCTAAGAGGTCAGGTCCGTTGCAGTGATTACTGGAAACAAAATGACGTACATGTAACAGTTTGTTTGGGTTTGAAATTCAGAACTCGCCCGAACTCGACTCTTAGAAATAAAGGAAGAAAAAAAGTGTAGTTTTTCAAAAAACAGTAATCGAATCAACATTCGATTATGGAATCGAGGCTAAATATGAATATTGGATTGTTCATTTTATGAATGGATTATTGAATCAATAAACGAAATCATTTTTCCGTTAATGAACTTGTTAGTTCGTTAGCGACGGGAACGCTTCACCTGGTTTGACTGTAATTTGCATTGAGATTGCTTTCACCTAATTACCATTAGTGATTTTGCATAAATGAGCTTACATGCAAGACTTTAGTCACCTAGGCTGCTCGGAGAGTTCAGCGCTTATACAACTATAGAAAAAAATATACACTCAAGGAGGATTTCTCCTTTTTCTGTTCATTTACGTTTCCTTTTTCCAGGGATGGCCTGGTTTCTTTGGTCCAACCGGAGTTGCAGGTCCTGTAGGCGATAAGGTATGACTTAAGAAATACGAAAATTCAGTCGTTAATAATTTTGCAAATCAAACAACAATTTTATCGATATTTGCCTGCTCCTTGATGCACGTTTTCTAAATTTGGTCAGCGTTTGCGCATTGTCAAAACAAGCCGATGACAAATGGAGAAATAGTTTGATTGAATGCATCTCGTTTACAGCAAACGTGAGATTGAAGTTGAGAAATTTTCAAAACGAGAGATAAGCAGATGAAAACAGCTGAAAACAATTCTTATGGATAGAATTGGCGTGAATCTACCAATTTTCGTGTAGTTATAATGAACAGTAGACGTCAAGTGAATGGAAAACTTTGTCAGGTGGTACGAATACACGTTTGCCGTTTGCCGTAAACGCGAAGTTTAATCTCTCTAATTTATGGTGAAATCTAAGGTAACAACTGTGACTATTTCGCTCACAGGGTGATCCGGGTCCTGCAGGACCGCGTGGGTTCCCAGGCCCTAAAGGCGACAGGGTGAGTATGGTATCTGTACGTAATGACTATACATCACAAAATCAGCGCCGGGGTTTCAATTAAATATTTCACAGTCGCTTCATTTTGGTGTCGTTATCGGGAAGTGGTGAACATACCTCAAATGTAGGCGAATTTCCCTGGGGTTGATTTCTTGGGGACCCCAGTCAAGTTCAGAAAGAGAGAGAAAAATCGTTGTCGCTTACTAACGTGATATTAGGCATTTTCACGTGGTAGTCGTGCAGTGACGGCAAAGAAATGTACAAAAAAGTGTGATGCACGTGAAAAGTTGTTGTTGTTTTTTTTTCTCAATAAAAGTATTACTTTTTGGCCGTTCTTTTTGCCGTCGCCGTCGTCGTTGCTAAAGCTACCTAATGTTAGCACTGTTTAGATAAATGCATTTTTGCTTTATCCCAGGGAGAAGACGGATCCGATGGCCCTCCCGGCCCACCAGGACCTTTGGGGCAAAGGGTGAGTTGTTTTACTATAAAAATGCCCTTAGTAAGTAGCTAGCGAATTGACCTCTAAATTTCGGCTCCGGTTTTCATTCTGACGATGTTTATTTCGTAGTAATACTGTCAGATCAGAACAATTTCATTTCATATTGCATGTCTTGTATTCACACTTAAGACATGACCAAAGTCTCCAACGGTTGTCTTACTCCGTAATTGGCAATAGAAGAGGCACGGGATGGCGTGATGTTTTATCAACCGAGTTGATGTTAATTGACCACCCGTAAAAATATTAAAGAACAGATGTTAGCGCTCTGGCTGACTGAACTCACTCGATTTACAGGTAAAAAGAAATTTCAGCATCCTGTTCATAAAACCAATTTTTGTCTTTAATCCCCCACCATTCAGCAGTAGCACTACCTTCGACTCTTTGTTACTCGAACCTGGCGGTATCGATAAAACTGTTGATAACCTTTCTGTTTTGATTTTTTTTTCTGTGCTGTAGGGAAGAGCTGGCTTACAGGTTTGTAGTCTCTTACATTTTCTGTTTTAAAGTTTGTTTGGTTGCCTCGCCTGTCTAGTCTCTAGTACTAATTCTGTTTTCGTTTTCTCAACTGATAGGGTACCAAAGGAGATAGAGTGAGTAAACAACGCTTTAAATATTTCATAAACCTTTGAGGTCAAGAAACAGGGTGGGCCAGGGTTTTGGAGTGAACTATTACAGGGTTCATTTAAATCTGGTGTACGGTATACGACACGTCTTTCGTATTGGGGCATTTTGAAGAAAATCCTGGATATTTTGGGGTATATTAGAGAAGGCTTATTCGTGACAACATTTCCAGGTTTCCTTTCATCTGGGTTTTTAATTCAGTTAGAAGCATTTTTATGTCTTGCCGGAGTATGTCTACCTGCGCTAGCATTTTTTGGGACAAGCGGCAAATAAAAATTATATTGAGCAAGAATAAAATGTTTAAGTCTAATTGTGTTTAAACTCTGACGAAGGCTCGAGAAGAAACAAGAAATTGAAGGGTCAAATTTAGATCTGTGGCATAAAGTGACTTTCATTAATATGTTAACTATTTTTTGTTTTATTTTATTTCAATTTTGCATAGGGAGCTCAAGGAGAGAGGGTGAGTTAATTTGGAGCAAATACAGCACTTTATTAAAAATGAACCTATGAACCCTAAGGAAATATGCGTCCATAAAGGAATTTTTTTGTTAGTTTTCTTTATCGCTTTGAATTTTCCACGCCTTTGGTTTGTTGGGGTCAGATTGCTAACCAATAAGCGATGTGTAAAGATATAGAAAGACCGAAATGGGCGAATCAGTTACTTTTATTCTGTTGTTGTTGTTATTGTTTTTTTCTGCATGTTGTCTAACCTCGAGCGTTGTTGCTTTTGTTCTCATTGTAGGGTGACCCTGGAAATCCAGTAAGTGAAAAATATTCCCTAGTCCTCGGCTTGAAGCTTTATACATGTAGTTTCTTAATTTTGTCCTTTATTAAAAATATTACCATACCAAAACAAAGGAAAAATATATTTAGAGAAAAGGAGAAAGTTGAACCTTAGCATCTTTATTCATCACCTCACACGTGAATGGGACTGAACTTGGGGGGTTCAAGGAGAAAATTGTCGAAGTTCAAATAGCCTGCGAGCAAGCTCCCCATTTAGTGGAGCTGTGAGAAGTCACGTGAGAGCAGCACGCGAAAGGAAACGCGAGTGCGAGGAGCGGGGAAAGAAAGGGCTCCGCCCCTCGCGGCTCGCTTCGCTCACCATAAATGGAGTACTTGCTCGCAGGTTAAAAGGGTCGAGACACTGATTTAGTTATTTAATTTCATTTTTATTTGCTTTTTTTTTTAGGGATCACCCGGGCCACCGGTAAGATCTTCTACTTTTATTTTTTTTTTCGTTTTTGCGTCAGCCTATTTTTATTTGTTCCTTTTACAACTTAAAAAGATTTGCTTACCCTTGTATCGTTTTCATTTACACAGGGACCTCCTGGAGACATTGTAAGTAGATTTTGTTGAAATAGATCATGTTTAATAAGTTTAAAAGTTCTTTCTTTTTAATTAGAGTCTTGCCATGTTCTGAGTGCGTTTTGTTACGTACGACTGACTTTGTTGGTGAATTATTATCAAGTCTTCTCTTATCAGCAGAGGATTCTATAATTATATAAAAGAAGATCTAAAAAAAAAGCCAACAAATAAATTAACAGTTCTTTGCCGAAAGATCTGATCATGACCATTGATGATAACTCCTCTAGGCCAAGAGTTTATAGCGTCTTTATATCCCTCCTTAGTCACCAGTGGATGATATATTTCTTACTCTTGCTTTTCTACAGAGCTCGTATCTAAGCCGAGGCTATTTAGTGGCTCCTGGTGGAATACAGACCGGTGCTGATAAAGGAAACACCAGGAAGCGACGATCGGTGGATTCTTCGGATTCTGAGACGTCCGAGTCACAAGGACTTATTCAGTCACTAAGAGATGAGATCGAAAGTATTAAACGACCAAGTGGAACACAGAAAAACCCAGCACGAACTTGTAGAGATCTTTATATGTGTAATGGAAATATTAATGATGGTAAGTATAGCCTGTGAACATTATCCCGAGAGAGGGTGGTGAGAGGCGCAGGAGGCTCTTCCCCTTCCCCTCTCTGTCTGGTTGCGCTCTCTAGGTTTCTCTTTGTCCTATAGCACACAATAGTGGCTGTTTACGAACTACGATGACCGCCGCTGGTCGAAACGTCCCTACTATATCCCGTGTGAAACTATTTGTTTTTCTTGTTGTTGTTGTTGTTGTTTTGTTTTTTAATACATTGATATTGTTACCTTATTTTAATTGAAATAAATGATAAAAATCAGTTTTTTTGTGACTGCAAGGTTTGTACTGGATCGATCCTAACCACGGTTGCAGCGGAGACGCTATTCAAGTATTTTGTAACTTCACTGGTGGAGGACAAACCTGTATACATCCTGACGTCAACACGAAACAAGTGAGAAGGACTCCTTTGTCTTTCAAAGTTACGAAGTTAAATGTCTACAAATACAGCATACTATTTAGTTTGTTGTTTTATCCTCCAGTTTCCCCAGGGTTTACTTCTTGGAATTCCCCCGTATAAAAGCTATCTAGGTATGTTCCGCCCAACCCGAGAGGGTATGGTTCTTCCCCTTTTGGTCTGAAGGAGGGAAAGGTTTTGGTTTTTCTGGTAACAGGGTCTGGATTTGAGTATGTCTTTTTATCATTTTTCTGCCGAGAAAAGTGGTTTTGATGTCTAAAATTCAGCTGGGGGAAAATCACATATTTTGGTCTGAAATAAGAAAGCTTCCGGGAATCATGCCACACACACCTTCCTCCCCACCCCAGGGAATTGACACGGGAGATTCACTCATTAGTTTCTTAAACAGTCAGATGAGTTAAGTGTATAGTATAGTTTAGTGAGTAGCTTTGACGTGAAAGCAGTTGAGTCATGCCTATAACAGTCATCACTTTCATAGTTGATATATGGAAATCTCCAGGACCTGATTGTTCAAAAGTTGGATAGTACTATGCGCTGGATATGTCACTATACAGTAGATAAGTATTTGGAATAGCAATTGTCTCATTCACGTATTAGAGAATTATCCACTGAACAACCTTATCAACCTTCTAAAGAACGATTAGTCAGCCCGCCTGACTAGTCCCATCGGTTTGCTTATGTTAGAGAGCAAATTCACCGCTTTTTAATACTTTTTTTAATAGGGCCCTAACAAGAGATGGAAAAAGTTAACAGGAGCTGAATGGTTCAGTGAATACGAAGGTGGTTACGAAGTAAGGACAAAAATCAGTCACTATCATTATCGTGCTTAAAATTTCGCTTAATCCTGGGTTAAACTTAACCATCTTTCTAGGAACTGAGCTCAGGACGGCAGAAAGAAGAGGATTGCCAAACGCTTGAGTGTGACAAACGTGACGGGGCCATTATTTGCGTGTTTTGTCAAGAATTCAATTAACATTGATGTTTTTTGCTCTTCTACAAAAAGATTTGTTTAAAAGAATGTGAAGTTTGGCGGAAGGTAGTTTCAAACAAAATTATTGTCACGCTTGTCACACAAGGTTTGCCGTCGTCTTTCCTCACCCGTCCTTTTGCGTAAGTTCACTAATATTAAAGACAAGAAAGAAATAAAACTTGATACAGGTCACTTTTTTTTGTGGAGATGGGGCGGGAATATATGAAAAAGACCCGTCATTTTCACCATGCCTAGCAATGCAACCATGACGTTTTATCTTTGAACTATATTTTAGATTTCTTATACTGGAGTGGGTAAGACACAGCTGAATTTCTTACGACTCCTAAGCGAAAAAGCGACACAGATGATCAATATTACCTGCACGGGATCACAGGGATGCTTTGATAGAAACAGTAACATTGTGGAAAAAGCCATCAAGCTTCAAGGAGCCAACGATGGTGTATTATCTTTCATGAAAGATGACGACTCAAGCATTAAGATCACACAGGTAATCGTACAAAGTCATTTTTACTGCGCTTTTCACAAACGTGCGAATTCTGAAGTTCAAAAGCCAACTGACGATTGTGTTTTTCACTGCCATCAATCATCTTAACGGACCTCTTACAAAACTTTACATCAACGTGTTCAATAGGTCATGGTCTGTGATTTGTGATTGGTCGATTTCGATCCGTTTTGTGTTTCAAGGTTCGTTGCTTGTGATAGTAATTATTATTGACGTTAGTGAAAAGCGCAATTTGATCTTTAGAGTTCGCATGTTTGTGAAAAGCGCAGTAAATCTCTGTGTTATCTGCTTCCGTGTCAAATGTGTTGACAAATTCCGAGAAAAATATTTCTAAGGCTTGGCGGCTTGGCCATTAAATCTGTAATCAATATTGTTCCCCAAAGATTTTTTTGCATACTGCTCCACTGTCAACACTACTTTCATTTTGTTCTACACTAACTCTACACTTCCGTTTTATTGTGATGTCGGCACTTGATATGTTGTAACATACAAATCCAAGAGTTATTTACTTGTGGCAGACCGATATTTCTTTTTCGCCGGCTAGCGCAATTTTGTGCAAGGTGTTCTCGGTTTTGGGCTTCTTTGAGGACTGGGTATGAACTGGAAAAGTTTGCTTTTCTAAAAAAGTGCAGATTAAATTTCAACTTCCTCACAAACCCCGTCCACCTTGTTTACTGACCAAAATTTCATGAATTTCTCAAAACGTGCGAAATAGTCTTTTTTACTTGGATTTTTATTGTAACAATTTTACAAAGCCTAGAAGACCACAGGCTGCAAATGCAACGTTACTCGTAAATCTGCTTTGTAATACGTACATCTCGTTTGAATTGCAGGTTCGCAAAGATTGGAAAGCTGTTATCCAGGTAGAAACCGAGGACCTCAATCAAATGCCTATAGTGGACTTTGCCCCCGGTGAATTTCTGACATCGAATGAGTTCGGTTTCGAAGTTGGGCCCATCTGTTTTAGCTAGTGCTAATGTACTGGAGATACCTTTTTCTTAACTTAATTCTCCAGAAAAACCCACTATTAAAGGTTGTTTTCCTGTTTAACTGGTTAGTTTAGTTATTTTGCATAGTATTGGTAGAGCGATTTTCGTATGACCTTGAAAAATGGTTTCGGTAAGTGTTCGTTATCTGTTTTATCAGCCAATGGATGAAAAGATCAAAACATGGCCTCTTAGTTTTCCCGCCAAAGAAAACCCTAATATGGAGAAGGCATTGTTCGATTGGCCAATCGTGTTGCAGTATGACGTCAAAGCGAAGTATGGGTTGGTTTCTAGAAAGTTCTCAGGCATGAAGTTTTTTCACCCGAGTGTTCGCTTAACCAACCAAAAGCCACCCGCGTTTATATGTGTTCGATAAACCAATCAAATCGCTCTATTTCTGTTTGTTTGTTGTTTCTGTATTGTTCTCGCGTTTTTATTTCAAGGTCATACAAAAATCGCTCTAATATTTAACTTTCGGACCACAAGTTCGCTCTGAAAGGCAATGAGACAAATTGAGAGGCTTGTCAGCGTATGTACTATACCTCACTTGATATTTTTTAGAGCTTATAAACAGGAAAACATGAATAAAGGCAGCGGGTGTTGTTTGGCAGGTGTTCAGAATCTCGTCCAACAAAACCTTCAGTAAAATAAATATTAAACGTATTTAGGATACATTTTATTAAAGACCACGTTTTTAGACTTTTCTGTCATTTGTTGTAGTATGAATAAATTATGAAAACTATGAAATAGTTCTTTTCTTTAAAATAATGAAATCAACGTGCGATTTTGTGTTGGACATCGGGATTACCTGTCCTGCTCGTTCCTTACACAGTATAAGTTTATCGCACGAGAAATGCTAACGAGAAGCTAGATTTGACTTAAACGGTACTTAGAAGAAACATATCAAGCTCCTGCTGCCTGACAATAAATGGTTCTTTGTCGGTTATTTAGGGGAGATTAAAAAGTGCATGAGGATATCCCCGCGACTTTGCCGAAATATCGAGGAGCGTAACCCAGTTGGAAACTCCCTCAGTTCGACCAATCGGGTTCCGATTTCACCAACATGAGGCAAAAATAAAAACTTTGCCATATTTTGTGCGTAAAAAGCGATGTTTGTAAACTTTTCTTTCTTTTCATGGCCAGGTTTATTTTGTCGCTTTTGGCCGTGAAGTAAGATTTTATTCCTAAAAAAGTAACAGTGTTAGAGTACATGGGTATGGCTGGGTTAGTCTAACTTTCGTTTTAACACACATGCAGCAACGACAAAAATCTATAATATAAGGTGAGTAACTGGCCACTTGGTCACGAATTCAACCAAATCCAAAATTGCAAAGAAGCAACGGATCAGAATTGTAGTTGTTTCACCTGTCAGGTGTTCATTTATGAAATTTTATTCGTTTTCTACTTTCCACAGGAAAAGAAAAACAAAACCTTTGGCCATATCAACGGAAGGCATGATCACGAGCCAAACATTGGCACGGAAAAATGTGATTCTGAGTTGCGTCTCTCGCTCGACTGCTGGGGCAAACCAACGTACTAAAACAGTGAACAAATTCAGTTGTAGAACTTTGTTCTACGGAAGTCAACAATACTTTGATTCCACCTGCGGAAATGTAAATATAGTTCGTAAAGGAAAAACCAAGTTCTATAGCTTTTTTATGAGTCATTTTCTGGATATGTTTACACGATGAATGATGTGTTTGTTATAATGCCTACAACTAATGAAAAACTATATCGTATTATTTTAATTCAAACAGCAATAACGGGGAGATAAAATCGCATTATTCAGGAGATGATGGATTGAGACACTTTCATGCGCAAAAAAACAGATCAACTGGTTTCCTTTCACGCGATTGCCTAAATTGTAAAGCGTTGGTTTAAAAGCGGTCGTGTCGATCAAAGCTTCAGTACTGTTCAAAGTACTACACTACTTGATTCCAAAGATGTATTTTAAAGCCTTGTTTCTTTTCTCGTGCATCGTTGCAGCATGTTGGTCGGCCAAAGTCAAATTCAGCGGTAGGTATTGAGATTTCGCTTGTGTCTGATGTCTATGTCTTATTAAAACTTCTCAGAGAGTGGCCGCTATAACTTGAATTTAACTTACTGTAAACCACACTAATCGTGACAGGATTCCACTTAGTCCACTAGCGATGAATATGACGCACCGCCCCAGCAGTCTCTTGCATTTAAATTTGATCAATTGTTTGCATTATTAACTAGCAAAATAGTTCGTTTTGTCTTCAAACCACGAGATACGTACCAGTTTCCTTAACTTAAGGCGCAAAATCTTACTTTGCCTTACACTTTCCAGAAATATTGATTTTAAAAAAAACTGAAAATGCATAAAGAAAAAGTAGGGTGCGTTTATCCGGAAAAATCGAAAAGGCTTTTGAGTTCTTTACTGGAAAATTAGGTGTACGAGTAGATTTATTAAGCATTAGATCGATGAAATGTACTGACATAGAGGTGCCGACAGAATCAATCCGTCCTTTTTCATTTTCAAAATGTCTGCGGTATTGTTTCCTTTAGCAATGATTCCCATCTCAACTCAATGGAGTTTAAAATATCTCAATTGCTGTTAGTATAGTTTCGGTGTTTCAAGGGGGCGTAGACAATCGGACAATTAAGTCAATAAGTCTCATTTCATTTAGTCTCGTTAACACCCAAAAATTCGTTTCAAAGCTTCATCTTGTAAAGGTTTTAAGCTAGTGAGATAGTTCATGTTCTGAAAGCTGTCATCATTGTGACTTGTGCTCTTTGTGGTCAGTCACGCTTTGAGAGTCGAGGTGTCCTCTGAAAGGGGCCCAGAAAAAGTGACCCTTTCCCTTGAATAGAGATAGAGATGTCCTTTCAATAGAGGTAACAGTTACAAAAATTATGTGTTCATTTTTCAGGGACAAAGTTTTGTGTCCCCTTATTAAAAGGTGTCTCTTGAATAGAGCTAGGCGTCCCAAAAGGAGAGGTGTATTTGGAATAAGGAAATTTATGTTCAAAATGATAATAAAGATTTACTTTCCTTGTCATTCTACAAAGAACTAAAATGCCAGAGCGTTCCTGCTCCGAAGAATGGTGTACTGGACTGCGAAAAGGAAGGGAATAGTCAGGCGGTAAGATGTCAACTCAAGTGTAACCAAGGTTATGACGTCACATACCTTGCTGCTGAATACTATGTATGCAACGAGGACGGAAGCTGGTCCGCTGAACCGTCATCAGCGGGCACGGAATGGCCGGACTGTAAAATATACAGGTTGGTATAATTATTTTTTGGTGCAGAATTCTTTTTGTCCTTTAACGTAACCACAATGGCGGCATCTCAGTCTTGCAAAACAAGTATGCCTGAGAATTTCAGGAACATCTATGGGAATATCGTAAGCATAAGAAAAGGTATAGCCCTTATTGCAATGCGTTTTGTTGTTACACAGGTACAACAATT
This sequence comes from Porites cylindrica, assembly GCA_964035525.1. Taxonomy (NCBI): domain Eukaryota; kingdom Metazoa; phylum Cnidaria; class Anthozoa; order Scleractinia; family Poritidae; genus Porites; species Porites cylindrica. Next base: position 10,855,349 of record OZ037779.1, on the reverse strand, counting down.
CGTTGGTTTTTTTTTTTACATATTTTTTTTAGGAAACAGAAAACACTTGAATCAGTGTGGAGAACCAAAAGAAGTCAGTTTCTTAATTTACAAGCCCTATGCTTACTTCGCCGGTCGTTCTTCCTCTGGTTTACTAACAAATCAAAGATTGCGACTGCTCACAAGCGAATAGCTAAAGAAACGAATTTTTGCGACGGGCTAGTCAATTAATCATAATATAGACAAAATACTCTCACTGTTTCATTTTCTAGTCCTGATTATATAAGGAGTCTACTCACTCACTTCCGCTACGGTCTCAATACCTGTTTACGCCGCACCACAAGTTTTGCACAGAACCATTCTAATATGTGACTCTCCTCTTTCGAGATCGATGCGGCGGAGTTTCACTGCGCACCGAAACCATTCTTATACGTGAATAGAAGCCCTATTCGGTGTATTGTGAACACAGCTTTAAAATAACTGAGGAGAAGGTGCTGACTTTGTTTTACATTTACAATTGGTTAGACCGTACACTTACGTGTAATTCGACTGACTCTACTGAACGTAAAAGAACCACGTAGAAAAAGACTCTCATTCAGTGACCACATGCACGCCGCCTGAGATGAATAAGGGCCTGTTTACATGGAGGTGGGGGAGCCCAGGCAGGTGAGTTAACCCGCTTTGGTGGGTAACCCGCCTGTCCACATAATCTCTCATTTTAATTTGATCACGTTTACATGATAGGTGGGGTGACCCGCCGCATGTTACCTCACCTATCTGGGTTCCCCCACCTCCATGTAAACAGGCCCTAAGAGGTGTAACGTATTCTACATTGTAAATTTAATAATTGTAATTGAAGTTGTTCACCCAAGGAGCACTTAGGAGTTCTTAGGAAACTCGTTGAAACGTGTCTATGTGTTCCAGATCGAATTGGGATTTGGAACTGTTGGTTTTTAAGGAGAGAGGAAAACCGGACCACCCAGAGAAAAACCTCTCAGAGTAAGGGAGAGAACCCACAACAACTCAACCCACATGTGGCCATGTGGTAATTTCTTCTGAAGATGTTTGTTGGAACATACGAAACGTCAAGTTAAAGTTTTTTCCTTTCCAGAAATGCGTTTATATTTCCTTATGTTTATCACCGCAGTTTGCTTTTTGTTTCTTCTTAAGCTGAGATGGCCAAAAAACAAGAGTATCTACTATTGACAATTATTGACTATTGACTATTCAAGGGCCTTTGTGGCTGTCTTTAAACAGGGTGGAGATTAAATATAGCTGCTTTGCTGTTTTGTTCTTATTTTTCAGCCGAGGAGAACCAGTTCCTTGAAGAAACTGCACCACTGTACCGCATTCATGTTCATTGACAAGTGTCTGATCTACGACGACGTTTTTCGTCGGAACTGAAATAACCCTGAATTTGAGTAACGGTCAAAACTGACTTCGAATAAATGTTAGACGAACAGTTTTAATGCTAAAAAAATACTAACTTTGATTTAGTAACTTCACAAAATGATGTCCTTCATTTTTTTAAGACCACTAAAGCTACGTATTACGGAAGAGTTCTCTATCTTTCCACCAATTTAGTTTGCTTTTTCCCCTTCCTATGTATTAAAGTGATAAAACTTTACCAAGATTTGTTTTTGTGTTACAAAAAAAGGCTAAGGTCTCAAGAGGCACTGGTCCTATTAGAGACGTTCATTTCTAAGAAAACACTGCGTTAGTCCTAGAACGGATCCTAGGAAGCGTGCTTACGACATCCACGCAGCTTTTCACCGCTAGTTTAAGTGCAAACAGTAGGAGGGCAGTTTCCCAGAAACGTTTAATGACCCACAATTTCTGGGTCACTAGCATGTTTTGGGTTTCAAATGAACTTGCAACACGAACACAGTTTCCTCTTTGCAAAGTATCGAAAAGTAGCATCATTGGAACCATTTTACTTTTTTGTACTGAACTGGAGTCCGTAAATAATTCCAAAATGATAGAATCCACTCCTTCAATGATTCCAAATGTTTTGTGTTAATTTGTCGGGGAGATACCGATTGTAGGGTGTTTTTAATATCCAGTATTCCTTAGAATGTTTATCATTCTTTCTCCAAAGTACCATTCTTTAATCATTCGTACTTTTACCTATAAAATGCATAGACGATGTTTCGTATTCTTCGAGGAATATAAAGGCCTACAAAGTAATGAAATGCAGTCTCGGCGGGTTCCGCCATATTGGACAAGGAATCTTGGAGATAACTCACTGCCCACCAGCAGGCAACAAGACATGCAGTCGAGGCTGCCGCGCAGCATAGGGGCAGCGAGAGAACTAGGACTAGAGCGAAGAGTCCGGCGCCTACAAGAGAAGACTCCGCTATCACGAAAACGACAAAGGAGACAAGGAACATTGCCAAGACAAACGCAAGAAATATCATGCAGGGAAATGAGCCTGCAAAAGCTGCAGTGCTCACAAATAGAACTGTCAGCGGTCTTCGCCTGGAGAATCTGAGCAGCCATGAAAGGCGCGAACCTCGCTTGTTGATTGGTTGCTGTTGTGTCTGCGAGTAATGAGGCATTTTTTCGGGATTGGCTTCTGGTAAATGAAATCTGACACGTTTGTGGCTTGTGTCAGTTAAACTGTCATAACTTGCAATGTCTTGAACTTCACTGTCCATCACCAAGAAGGTAGAAGACAAAACCTGAAATTGAAAAGTCGAGAAATGAAACTGAAGCATTTAATAAAACAGAAAGATCAATGACTCCCTTCCCACTGTCCTTCCTTCAGCTAATTTTCATAAACAGACAGAGCTCACAAAATGGGAGGATCGACGTCATTCATCCAATTATTTATATATACAATACTTTAGCCTTCAATTTTTTACCTCTTAGGTTCTTCTTAATGTCAGTCGTCAAACAATATTATGGATTTAAGGAGCGAATGCGTGAAAAAAGAAAAAGTGTTTTGTGAGAGGCTGAGAAAATGGCGGACAAAGGCAAAGAGATTAGCCGACTTTCAATTAGTGACTGAAAAAAATATGCAAGAAAACACAAAAAGAACCACTTGAAGAACGAAAACTAGTTCTTAAAGACTATCCCTACCAGAAATAACGTCAGCTCGTATCTTAAAACTTCCTAGGAAATATGTAAACATGAAAACATTGTATGAAAGGATGTTACCAGCCTAGAAACATTTTAAATAGATATTAAATAAAACAATTATTGAATTCGCCTTTCATATGACATGAAGAATTATACAATTGTCCTCTGAGGTCTTCGGTTTAGGCGGATAACACCCTCCTCGAACTATCTTCTTTAGTCAGACTCAATCCATTTTGCGATTGTTAATTATTTCAAATGAAACTTTAATATGGAAACACTTGTAAATACAAAGTTGCAAAACATGAAACGCCGAAATAAATGAATTAATTTATTAGCTAATAGAAAAATTAAAGTTAGTTTTGACCGCAAAAATATACATAATTTATTGTAAAATTTACCTACAGCTCAAAGGTTATTGATAGGGTCGTGATACAATGCTCGTTTTCAGACTTATTGTTTTCGTGTTTGAATTTTAATACTGTCACGTCAAGGCGGCCGTCACACTAAACGTGATTTTGCGAATGTCTAAAATCTTTATCAACCAAGGGACATTATTTGTTTCGAAATTTCATTTCTTGTACGCTTTCAGAGGAAAAAACACTTGGTATAATTTTGTAAGGAGTTTAATCTCATTTACATGTCCGCGTAATGTGGCACGTTTTCAGTTGTGCACTTCAACGAGTTTCGGAAAAACCTACTTACTGCCGCTCAAGTCGCATTTTCAAGACAAAAACTAAAGAAGGTAAGGTTGGATATTAATTTCTATTTTCTGTTAATCTTTATTGCAAAATTTTACGTCATGGGCATTTATAACGTTTGTAACCAAGTAAAGCCCAAATCAATTGATCTTGAACGTTGAGAAAATGACAGCAGAGGTTGCAACGATGAATAATACAATAGATCTATAATAAACAATTAGATGGCTATTTCCGAGGTGGAAAAGTAACTTCATTTCGCGCCTCAGAAGTTTTTCCAGGGATCATACATGAGGTGCTTTGTTAGAGACTTACTGTATATAGCCTGCAGAGAAAAACTTCGACGTATACAAATTTATAAAAGTCTAGCAGGTGACAGTCAATCTCAGCGACCTGAAGTGGAAGTCTAAATATTTGTTATCTAGCACGTATTCTTGTCTCCACAACCCGTCGTTTTCTCTGCTAGCGTGGTCTTTGAAGCCTCTGGGAGTCCGGAGACGAGAATGATCTGCACGTGAATAATGAATGTGGACGTCACAATCACAGCGTAAGGGCGCGCATTTAAAAATTACTTCAGGAAAGGGAAGCAGTTTTTAAAAGTGTATGAGGCCCAAGAGTAATTTGCCGGCGATTTCGTGGGTTTGAATTAACATACTCTTTGTGACTGACTTACTAAACTAATGCTGCAGAGTCGAACCTCTCCATTACAAACGATTCCACGGGACATAAGCCTTCCTCAAAGAGGCTCTATAGAACTTGTCCCGGTTGTTCAAACGTTGGATGACGCTATCCACCGGATAAATCGCTAACCAACCGATCAGTATTTGGAAAACCGTGAATTGCGTTATCCGAGTCCAAGTTCGAGTTATCGGGGTTCTACAGTATATGAAAAAATACACGTCGCTTTTGTGTTACCTGTGGGAAGTCCTAGAATACAGTACTTGTTTTGACAATGATCGAGGGACTGAAAGATCAGAACATCCCTTCCTCATCCATGAATATTTCTCGACGAACTTAAGTTAGTGACGTCACAATCGTCTAACGAAGTTGATTTTTCTAGCCTGTGTTATCATTGACCAGCGGGCCACATTCCGGCCTGCTTGTTAGGAGCAACTCATAGACCTTTTCCGCATTCCTGTAAACAAAGGCACCAATTCGAGGCTCGGGTCGACAAAATACAGTGATTTGTATGAAACTGTCCACTCAAGCCTCGTCCTCATTTCTTTGTGTTTGCTCACTGGAGCATAATGCGGGAAAGGTCTATTTCAGGAATTTTCATTGATAAATTCCTTGAGGTGAAATTCCTCTGTACTGTATTTTTTACGTATAGACGTACGAAAATTTTACGCGTGTTCAGGTTTGTGTAAAATAACGGCAATGTATGAAAGCTCGCGCGTAAATGTAAAAGTTGAACCTCACTCAACTTTTACGCTTACGTGGGACTTTCATAATTTGCTTCAATTTTATTTACGCGTGAAAAATATTACGCGACGGTGGAAATCCACCCTAAGGCGCCTTACAGTGCCTTACGTTTTTCTTGAAGGATATTTTATACAGTAAACCCCGAGACTAAGAACTTGGAATTTTTCCAAGTTAGCGTAAACAGGTTCTTATTTAAATAGCAGTTAGCACAAGTGTAAGCTATTTAGGTTCTTACTGAATAGGTTTTTATTACCTGAGAAGAAAAAAATACACTATAGCTAAGAGTATTCAGTGGTTCAGCTTATTCCTCACATAAAATCTGCATACCAAATTAGAAGTTGTGTGAAAATGACCATAAAAAGAAGAACTCAAGCAACAACAATTTTATTTGATTTTAAACATTGGCATTTACATCGCAGTTGGGGTGATAAGGCACTTATGTCTCCAAAGAGGATTCTGAATGTTGACTTATCTTATTTGCTGAAGAGTGCAGAATTTTTATTTTCATAGATTTTAGAAAATAAGAACCTGTTTCAAATTTTAGGCTAAACAGGTTCTTATATAGAGGGGGCTCAACCAGCAAATTTTAGTCACGGGGTTTTACTGTGTGCTGCCTTGTCTTCAACTCGCAATCTTTAACTTAATGTTCAGATTGCTGTCCTATTCTAAGCAATCAATGCTATCGCCTCCTACAGTTTCTCATTGGTTAATATTGAAATGACAAATATGGAAATACAAATCAAATTTGCCGCTAACAATAAAATACAACTATTGGACACCACTGCCTAAGCAACAGGTAAAAACCTCCTGACCTTTGCTTCTTTTATTGAATAACAGGCTTTTAGCGGGTTAATAACAGCGATATTCACTTGCCAGTTGGTGCTGTATTCACCTCCCAAAACGGGGTAAATACGTCAACGTCGCCTCCATGTTTTTCTCGAACGATGGAAATGTTTTCGTTTGAGGCTTCATTTATGCTACTGGCCACTATTTGCCTTCTTTTATTTCTGTTTACAGCGAACTCGAAAAAACAACCATCGAGTGGCAATGTCTTTCGTGGATTTCAGCGCTTGTATCTCACTGTATTTCTCATGGCACAAGGTAAATGATATTAGAATTTTACTTCATACCGTTTTTGTCTCAATGGGTCATTTGTGGAACAACGACATGAACGACGAAGATGCCACTAGAAGTATTCCCTCAGTTTCTCTTTTATTCAAAGTCGTACCAACTTATTCAGTTTGCCTTGTATGCCTGAAAATTCCTGTTGTAGATGGCATTGGGAGACTGAAATTAAAAAAGAAAAAGGGAATCGACCATTCTATATCTTTGTTCCTCGCAAGGCGCTGGGAAAACTTTACAAGTTTTAATTTGCTTCGTTAAGGGACTCTTTAGGAGAGCGACAGATTTGACCACTAACAGTGTAATATACTGGACCACTGACTGAAAAGGTAAACCAATGTGAAAAAGCACCTGTAGAGGGTATCCTTTTGTTCATGAAACCTTTGTTTGTCTGCTGCTGTTGTCGTCTCGGAGTTGTTGTCATGGTTACCAAGGTTTTCTATGGTCATTTTTAAATAACTGTTGAACTCTTTTGTTGTCGACGAGGAAGTTGATTAGCATTAGAGTTATTTAAGTAGAGATATGACACTAGAGTTAAAGCTAACAACTTCCAAAATCCTGAATTCAAGATTTTGGATAGCGAAAATCCTGAATTTTTGTGGTATATATACGAGGAGCGATCCACACTAAATAACACTTTCTACTCATCCCGATATATACGGACTCTTTTCTGAGCAAGCCTTCTAATTGTTTCAGTAAAATCCTTCCGGTATTGCATTGCAAATATGAGAGCACTTTCTGGTAATTTTTGTTTAGCATTTAATGGCAAAAACCACGGTTTTCTCTACTAATTGGTAGAGAGTACGTCAGCTACTCAGCTTGCAAATCATTTTTGGACCACTCCTTGACTTCTTGACCTAAGTTCTTTTCAATCTACAATCACAATAAGTAGGCTTTTTATTTATCTTGGTGTGTAAGTTAATTGTTGAAGTTTTGTCTCGAAATGAAGCTTGATAAGCTTAATAAATTTTTACCTTACCTAGGAGCTGATTGGTTACAAGGCCCCCATGTGTATGCGTTATTTTCCAGCTATGGAATGACATCTAAGCAAATAAATCAGCTGTTTGTTGTTGGTTTTGGTTCATCTATGGTGTTTGGGACCGTTGTAGGCTCATTTGCTGATAAACTGTAAGTTTTTAAAGATTTATTTGCGCTGAATTTCTTTCACGAAGTATACTCCCTATTATACTCCACCACACTCCAGTTGGAGTTCTTTGCAGTTACCCCGGGGTGCAATCCGTCAGATTTGGACTGAGCAGATATGTGCGGCTGTTTCAGAGTCTTGAGACTTAAACAGGGAATACTATTTCGCGGGTGCGCGGGCGCCCTGCCGTCAGAGCGCCCTGAGGAGCTTGCTCGCGGGCTATTATTAATCAAGCGAACAAGCGTTTCTCAGGGATGAGGGCTTTGCTAAATAAAATTGTTACAACTAATCAGGAATTTGAATCAAGTTTCCATCGAGGCTCAGGTTTAGCTCAAGGAAATGCTTCAGGCAAATTGACACTGAAATTTTTCGGCCTACTATTTTCTGCGAATTATCAGTAGTATATGAGTGTTTCTTATTTTGCAGTGGACGAAAATTTAACTGCATCCTCTATGGCGTACTGTATGGTGTGGATTGTCTTACTAAGGTTCGACAACTTTATGCTACATGTATATGCTAGAAACACAATATATTATTATTAAGTATTATTTTGTTAAGTGTATACTACAGTGTCCTCCACTTCTGGTTTATACTTCAGGGCCGAGTTGTTCAAAGCTGGGTTAAGATAACTCAGGGTTAGTAAGAGATTTGAATTCAGATTTGAAAGCATTTCAGTTTTAATTCTTTTTTTCCACAAGTTGGTGATTGAAAGCTCCAAAATAACAGAGAAAATTATCCGAGAAAATGCTTTTGAACACAAGAAAAAGAAACCCGGGTTAAGCGCTAATCGGCCTTCGAACAACTGAGCCCTGGTCTACCATTATCGCGTTTCTTCATTTTCGTCTCCTTTAGAGTTATTTCAAACTCCCCCCACCCCCCCCCCCCCCCCGCCTTCCCTAGATTCCGCGTTACTCGCGTTCGGCAGAAGCTTACAGCAGCAGGTGCGTGGTGTACGGGGACGCAGATTGTACCTTCTACTGAACACGTATTGTATAAAACAGCCTTACAAGGTATATTAACTCGAGGCACACAACTATAATTTTTTTTTTAAAAAAAACCTCGTTTCTGTTTTTTTTTTTTTTTCGTTTTAAATGACTCAGTCTCGTTAAGTTACAAATAACAATCATAAGCCCCATTTGCAAAGGAAGGCAACAAACAGAAGGATTCTGGTACCTGCGAATGGCTTACTGGCTTAACTTGGAGATTCGCGCCGTTTTGCGAGGCACGTATTTCTAGTTGTAGCATGATTTTGCGTGTACGATACGTGCCCCGTATACTACGTACCAACGGAAACAACCGGTATAGAAAACTAAAGACGGTAGGAACGTTGTCATAACCTACGAAATAGGGTAAATTCGATGTTCTTTAATAAAGCTGGATTATTACCTACGTACTAAGTTATCCTGAAAGTGTGAATATATGACGAATTACTCTAAGTTACTGAAGGGCGCTTATCTCCTTAGCAAAGTTATTGCAACTTAATTTTAGTTTTTGTTTTTTTTTCTTAAGCATGTTCCTAACTACTGGGTTTTAATGTGCGGCCGGTTTGCTGGAGGTATGGCGACATCCATTCTCTTCAGCGCATTTGAATCCTGGGTAATATGCGAACATGACAAGGTGAGTCAGCAGAGATTTAGTCGACTTCGCTTTAAATCAAGGTCTTCTCCAAGAAATTAATTTTCAAAAATAGCTAGTTTAGGCATTATGTCGGCTGAAAAGTGCGAACGAGTGCATTAAGTACAAGAGAAGACTACTTTAAGAGGGCAACGCGTGTATTTTGTACCTTAACCAATGATGCAATAGCACCCACTACTTTATCTAATCGAGGGGTCCACATAAAAAGTTGTAACATGTATTTAACCCAATTATGAAACATTTCTCCATCCAGGAATTTCGATAAATATGACGGTCTACTTTGCATTTGCACTCATTTTCATTTAGAATGTGTTTGTTGCCTGATCCGCAAGTATCAGACTTGTAGACAAACATCAGCTGTGATCCGATCCAGTAGTCACAGTCATACGTTTGTCACTTAGCAGACTTTGGATAAGAACCAAATCGGCAATAAATTCAGTGCCGGAGTAACTTGAACCCATAAATTTTTCAGTTTAACTCCTGACCAGTGGATTTGGCTTATTTTTCTTACATTTTGATATCACTGACCGTCTGTGGATAAAAGAAGTGCATCCATTTTATTTTAGCGAGGCTTTAGTAAAGATTTACTGAGCGACCTGTTTTCCAACGCTGCTCTTGGAAACTCTTTAGTCGCCATCTTTGCAGGCCTGGTGGCTCAGGCTGTAGCCACACAGTTTGGATTTATGTAAGTTTTTTATTAGACCTTACTTAATATCGATGTCCACTGTGAGTATGAGAAATTCTCTTGTTCCAGTTGTCCATAAACGAATTGTTTCGTTGCATGTTTCACAAAGAGTATTGAGTATCCTCCCACTTTCCATGATAGTACTAGCCTGTCCCAGGCTCCGAGATAATTGAGAAAGCGCGAACACGCGAACCGGAGGGAACTGGAGAGAGGAAGGGCGGCACCACCGCCTCCTTTTCACAGATCACGCGCTCATATTTTCGCGTGCCTTTCACTTTCGCGTCATCCCAACTATCTGAGAGCCTGGAAGAGGCTACAGTAGTCCGGAAGGCCATTTCAATATTAAAATGCTCCCGTTGTTGTTGGAGGCGAAGGCAGCGACGCTTTTTCAAATTTTAGCGAGTTTATTCTAACTTGCTTTGAATGTCAAATGCAGGTGAAAATTCTTCGTGACCGCCCCCAAGTTCCGAAAGAGAAAGAAACATTTGTTGTCGTGTGTCTGCGCCCTTCATAAAACATCACATAATTCAATTAAGTAATTTTCGTGCAGGGACGGTAAAGACGTGCCAAAAATGTGTTTTGGACGTAGAAATTGTTGTTTTGCCAACTAAACCTGCTGGGCAGGATATGTAAACGGAGTTTAGTTAGTGTTAACAAAAACCCGTGTTAAGCCGTTTTCAGTTTGCCGTACGCTTTTATGTCAACACCATTTAACGTGAACAGTTTCATTAGAGCATATAAAGTGGACAAGAAAAGCGTTGTTTAAATAACCGACCAAATGCGTTTTGGGCGTTCTTTTTTCCCTGGTCTCACTTTTTTTTTCATGATTTGGTATTTTCCAGAGCTCCGTTCAGTCTCGCACTGTTACTGCTAATTGCAGTGAGTGGACTTATCTGTTGCCTTTGGACGGAAAACTATGGAGATATCGGCGCCGATGTGAAAATATCTCTCATTCAAGGAATACAAGTTGTTCGGAACGGTCAGTTGAACTGTTCGGTTTTAGCCATCTTATATAATGTATCTAGTTTATGAATTTTTTTCGGGTTATTTGCAATTGCTTAAATTGCAATTACGACTGCGACGATCATATCTTCATTTAAATTTGAATTTCCGCAGTTCTCATCATCTTCATTCAGTGTATGTACCGTTACAAGGCATGTACTCTTGACATGATAACACTCGTAAAAAGAAAACTTCAAAGCTTAAGCATTTTGTGGCTTTGTACTCGTTTGATTTTTGTTGTTGTTGTTGTTGGCTGATATATTCTAGTTGATTACGAGGTGCGATTACCGAAAAGCCACGATTCTTCTCCTATCAAAGGCAAGTATCTTCCCACGAGATGCAATACACCGCTCCCAACCGCTCCTGGCGCTTCTGCAACACCTTCAAGGCCTCAAAAACAAAAAATCCAGCTCCCTAGGCGTGTCAAGTACCATCTACGTCTTACGCTGGTCCTACAGTTTTGGCAGTCTGTTTCTTGTGTTCTGATGGTGTAGAGTGCCCAACTCCCTCGCTATTTTTCCTCCTGAAATCTATTTGCGCCGTCCCCATAATCAGAGCACCCAGAACAGGCTGTATTTTTGGACACACGATTGCCACTTTTTCAATAATGTGACACCTTTTTATTTTAAATATATATATTTTTCAGATCCCAAGGTGTTTTGCTTAGGGTTAATTCAGTCTTTGTTTGAAGGATCTATGTACTCATTTGTGTTAGAATGGACTCCAGCATTAACTACTGGTAAGGCAACATACAACCATAGATTTTTTATGTTCTTGAGTACAGTAAAAATAAAACGCACTTTACTGGAGTGTCTATGTATTTAACATGAAAATACTAATTGAGGACAATGTTTCTACTCCTGTTACTGGAGAAAGGATAGCCATGCATTTTCCTTGATCATTTGCTCAACGCGAAGGTCTAACAATTTGTAGAGCAAAGGGTGAGTATTGGACCGGGCCCAGAATCGATACCCCGATATTGAATAGGGACGATGGACGGTTAGTGGTCTCCCTCACCCCTCTATTCAACAGTGATGATGTTTAAATTGATTATGAGTTCCATTACTTGGAGTGATGTAAAATCTGATGTTCCTATTTTAGATTCCCACCCACATAACAAAACTAGCGGGGATACTATTCCACACGGATGGATATTTTCATCTTTTATGGTTGGTAAATTTTGATTTTGATAGAATTTATTTTTTCCACATGTTTGAATTCATGCGTTTTTCTTTCTAAACATCGCGTCCACCATTCAAAGTGATGCGATAAAACTAGAGCGAATTGGTCCAATAAGTGATCTTTATTAATAAAAGGTGAAAATTAAAGCGATTCATGACCCAGGGGTCGTGTAAGTTGAGTTGGAGAACCTGTTTATCACCCGAACGGTCCATCTTCCCGCGCATCTATTTAGCTCTCCAAAGTCTATTGAAATTATAGGCAATCCTTAGCCTGAGAATCAAACTCGAACTTGCCGGTCACACTGAGAAACACAAGAAAGCAAGGTAGTTATAGGGACTCCATTAAATTACAAATGTATATTGATAGTCAACCTCAGTAGGGGCGAATGAGTTGGAAGAGTAAATAATAGTCAGTAAAAGAAAAGCTACAACTGATTCGTAAATCAGCTTTTAAAATAACTCACTCTCATTGATATAACCGCTACTTTTAAAAAACGCTTCGAGATAAGCTAACGAAGTTTACTGTGTATCGTTTTAGGTTTCTGTAATGCTTGGCTCACGTTTGTTCAAACTCATTTCTAAAGTCGGTACCGTGGAATCGCTAATGAGGTACAGGAGAAAAATGTTTTTGAAATATACTGGCACTAATATAACCTACTGGTGTTAAGTCTTAGAAACCCGGCCCCAGTTGTTCAAACGTTGGATAGCTCTATTCCCCGGACAATTCACTATCCAGCGTATAGCGTAATCGGTTTCCCTAAAAATTATCCGCTGCATGGATGGAAATTTATGCGGTGCATAGCGCTATCCAACGTCTAAACATCCGGGGCCAGACCATTCTCAATTCCTTGGCGAGATGATTGGAGAACCCGTTAAGAATCGCTTATATAAATTATGGGCGTGGCTCAAATCATTTTCCTTCCCACGTAAAATGGCTCACATTGCAGTGGCGGGTCTTGGGTAGAGGCCCAAGAGGCCCTGGCTGCCACTTTATTTTTGGGCCAAAATGAAGTCTGCAAGGCCAAGAAATAGTGAGCTTACGCAACAGGACGGGAGAGGAAAGAAGACGGCAAACCTTGTGTGACAAGCGTGACAATAATTTTGTTTGAAATAACTTTTCGCCAAAATTCACTTTCCTTTAAACAGATCTTTTTGTAAAAGACCAGAAAACATTGATGTTAAGTGAAGATCACGACAAAACACGTAAGAAATAGCCTTGTCACGTTTGTCACACACGAGCGTTCTGCCGTCCTCTTCTTCCTGCCGTCCTGTTGCGTAAACTCACTAATATCATTTTCAAGGCCGGGTCGGCCGGGTCCCCCCTTTAATCTCAGGGTCTGGATGAGCGGGCCCTCACTTTTAAGATTAGAATCCGCCATTGCTGATTGAATGGATACTTTCTGGTTTTACTTAAAAATACCTTGCTGTAAATATCCTCGTTCTTTGATGAACTGATTCTAAACAAAATTAAATCACTTTGAAATCAGAAATGAACGTCAGTGCAATGTAATGATGGTCTTAAAGGAGGCAAAAACGTGATATTTGAGTCTGCGTAATAAAAAAAACAACCTTGGTCTAACTTGTTAACTGCTGAAAACAACCATGAAATAAGGAACTTGTAATGTCAGAAAGGATGAAAGGTTAAGTTAGTATTGAGTTGATTGCTCTGTCCATATTAGATGGAGTACAACCGGTAATATCCCACGATCAATTAATAACCATGAACTCTCATTTCAGACCGGTTTTTGGATTAGCAGCGCTATCCTTAGTCCCACCAATACTGGCCTCAAATGTACGTGATTTGTTTTTTATTTTTTGTTTGTTTGTTCTGTTTCTCCGGAGATTCTTTGTTTGTTTATTCCGTTTGAATTTTGAAACACGCCAAAGCATAATTCAGCTCATTAAAAACAATCCGTCGGTTCTTTCTTTGTCATCTTCGTTATCTCTTGTTGTAGAACCAAGCAGTGATTTTCATAGGATTCTTGGTGTTTGAATTTTGTGTGGGTAAGTCAGTATCTCCGTGATCTTCCCCTCTTTGGAACCACCTTGCAAAATTGGACTAACAACTAACCTAACTCTTGTTAGACAGTGTTTGGTACAAATGCAAATTATTCTATAACAGCAAAAGTATCTTTATAACCAATAGTTAGTGAATTAACGATCAATATAATTGCAATATTTTTATCGATAAATAGGTGCCTTATCAATAGACGTACTAACCCAGCCAGATCTGTACGCTCTTAGCTCGTCAAATCTTTGTTGCTGGCTTGAAAAAGAGTCCATTCCGCTCAAAAATCGCAACTTGTGAAAAAACTATAATCAATCTTTTAAAAATGATGAAATTTGTTTTGTACTCAATGAACGAGTTGCAACTGATAACGCACCCAGTTTGTTAAGAAACAAATGTTGAACAATGCTGAACCTTTGACCACCCTGTGGCTTTACTTTATCAGGTATTTTCTGGCCGGCAATGGGGGTTCTTAGGGGTAAATATCTCCCAGAATCGAGTAAGTACTGTTTATCTTTGTTTGGACTTTGCTTAATGGCTTAATTTGTCTCCAGGTACAAGAAGCACCGTTATCATTTCTGTCCTTCGTTTTCAGGTCGTGCCACAATCATGAATATATTTCGCGTTCCTCTGAATCTTATTGTTATTCTTCTCCTGGTTCAGGTTCGTGACAGCATCTTTTTGTTCTCTTTTTGTTCCCCGTCCAGAAAAGGAAGGAAGTAATTCCGTCGATATTCAATAGGATCTGAACAAACAACCATGCACTCCGGTCGTAATAACGGCCACTTTTTCCTGACCTTAACAATCGGGAGTTTACGCAACGACGACGGCGACAGGTACGAAAACGTCACTTAAGGAGGCAGTCTGGTTAAAATTTGGGGGAAAAGATGTTGATTTGGGAAGGATATATATGAGGGTAGAATAGGTATACACATAAACCAGTTAGTGCGCTTATGGGATCAGAGGCACCGTGTTGTGGTGGAGGACTATCTGGTAATTATCTACTGATTAATTCATTTGATATTCACTATTTCAATTTTTTTAACCCCAGGTGCCGATTACTGACAGCCCCCAAATCCAATATTTTTCCTTTCTCTTCAAATTTCAAACATCTCTTCCCGCCCCCCTCCCACCCCCCTAAATTTTACACATCAAAAACATTCAAAAAACTCATCCAAAAATTCATAAACAGTTATTGAACTAAGGACTGTAACTTGATTAAATGAAATCTTGGCTAGATATCTAAGAGAAAGGGTGGAGATCAACGAAATATGCTTTTAACCAGATTGCCCCTTAAAAAGTGAATTCGCACCGCCTCAAACTTTATCGCGCTTATTCCATCTCGTTTAATTCGTCAAATATAGACAAATTTTTTGGAGCTGAATTCTAAAGGACTGCGTCAAAGTTCAGGAAAAGAAAAAGCAAATTGTTGTCTTTTGTTCACGTTCTCCACAAAACGTGAATTAGTAGGCACTACCACGTTGTAGTCGTGCAACGACGGCAGATAAATGTACAAAAAAAGTTGTTGTTTTCCTTGTCTAAACCTATTGCTTTTGTGCCGTTCTCGTTAGGGTCGTCGTCGTCGTTGCGTAAACTCCCTAATAGGGACTTTAAGATCCAACGACGTTGGCGGCATCGAGAACGTCAAAAAACAGTAGGTTTTATAAGAAAAACAACCACTTTAAACGTGCATCACGCTTTTTTGTACATTTCTTTGCCCGTTTTTGCACAACTACGACGTGAAAATGCCTAATTTGGCGTTTTATGGAGAACGTAAACAAACAACGGCGAAATTTTATTTCTCTTTCTGAACTCGGATATGGTCTCTAGGAATTCCATTCCAGGAGGGATTGCCTACATTTGACAAAGTAAGTGGTTAGGAATAATTGCGATAAAGACTGAAAGAACGCAAATTAACTTTTTAAGTGACGTTCTCGTCGCCGTCGAGTCGTTGGATCTTAAAGTCCCTACATGTCTTTCGACGTCAGCGATACTTCCACCTCATCATTATTACTGCCAAGGATAATATTTTCTGACAAAAAAAAATAAACTTTTTAATACGACTGGTGCAATGCTTGCTGAGTTAGCAAACTCGATACACCAGAGATACTTCCAGGGTTCAAAATATTGTCCTATTGAAGGAGGTTAATTTATTTATTACTATTTCTGATTATTTTCTATTTTACTTTTTTTATCAGGATTTGTCTCTCCAAGTGGTATTTTGTTGCTGTGTAGTGTTCTTGGCAGTCTGTTGTGCCGTGCAACATTGCCTGTATAGACTATCTAGTTACTCAAGCTCTACAAATGAGCAAATGGGTGAGAATGCTTTTGGTCTTAAACGTCTTTACGGCGACCTTTGGATGTTAAAATCATCACCCTAGTGTATCCCAACGTATACCTGTTGAACTGAAACTTAAGCGATACAGCTCCCATTATACCTGGATCAATAATAAAACTGTATCATTATAACAGAAAAGCAATGCTTAGATTAGAAGACAAACCAAGAAGCAAATTAAAATCATTTCTCAACTTTTCAATAATTCGTTATCAATGGAACCCGTGGTCTAAGGCAAATTCACACGGCATCGGATGAATTTTATAAATTAATATTGACAAATTCAAGCGCACTCTATTGAATTGTCTCTTTCACCTGTTTCTCACAGGAAATTTAAATTCGGAACCGGCCTGATGAAGAGAGACATCAAGAAACCACAAATACCAACAACCCAGAAGGGATTTATGTCCTAGGTTTCAAAGTATAGGAGCCATAATTCAAGTAAAAAGAAGAAGGCCACAGCGTGCGAATAAAACGGATTTCTTCGAGTACCAAGGAAGCTGAAGTTGCTGGGCTGGTAGTTGCCATAGGGTCACCCCAGACTTTGCGCACCTGTTGGCAAGTGTGGAACTTGTCTTTAGAGGGACATTCAATTAGAATCGACTTTACTTGGTGGTGATAAATTGGAGTGGACATGCACAAATATCATAACCAAATAATAACCAATAATAACCAATTCTCTAACGGAGCGAAGCTGCTCCGCGCCGATCACCATATTAGAGACCTTTCATTTCGGCAGGAAAACGTGATAGTAGGCGTCATTCTACTACGAGTTTAAGCGAGAATGTCGTGTTAGCGGACACAAGTTATAAAGTGTTATTATAGGTTTTATTATTCTGCGGCTGGGAGATAGCTTAACCTCATTCAATAAAGATAACAGTGCTAATTTTTTTGGTGAAAAAGATGTACGATGAAGCTATCCGGGGTGTCTGTTATTTGAGAACTCGCGCAAAAACTTCAAGTTAAATCTCGTACTCGTAGTCGTTCTCGTCCTAGAATTTACAGGTCTCTATTTTGGTGCATTGAACGGTAGCGGAAGTGAATAAGTAGGAAAGAGGACTGGAACCCACTGACACGGAAGTAATCTTTAGGAGTGGGGATTCAGATATCACGCACTAAACCTTCTCGGCCAACAGCTCCGGTAAGATATTCGATGTACACATGTGTGTGAACGACTTGTTCCAGTCTCGGGCCGTGCAGACACATAAAGCTATCTGATATACTCTTGGTTAAAAGCAAGGACGAGTCAATGAGCATTGGTTTTAAAGGGCAAACGGGCTATTCAAAGTGCAATACTACACGTGCCTTCAATTACTGAAAATAATAAAAAGGAATACGGATACGTTAAAATAGTAGTGTTGTCTTTTTCTGGTTAACCTTTGAATTCCTTTGCCCGGTGGAATACGTGCTGCTTTGTCGGGATACATCACGTACATGAGAGGACACAGAGGCTTTTTACTGGAAGTACCATCCCACGCAGGGATGTTTTCTCCAAGGGCAGCTAATCCGACTTAATCCCATTTAATATGTCGCGCTCCTCGAAAGTGCGAAAATTTTCTTGTCGTGTATTAGATTTCAGATACATTTTCTTAATCTTCATTTTGCGCCAGAATAAATTAGTTTGCGCGCAAGGGGCGCCGAAAAAAATCACAAGGTTTGTCCTACTTCGAGTCCACCTGTGATTCTTTAGGTAGAGCTAACAAACATAGGCTGCACTTTAGGTGGCACACCCATGGGTGCAGTGTAACCAAGTGATTCTTTAGGTAGAGCCAACAAACATAGGCTGCACTTTAGGTGGCACACCCATGGGTGCAGTGTAACCCAGTGATTATTTAGGTAGAGCCAACAAACATAGGCTGCACTTTAGGTGGCACACCCATGGGTGCAGGTAGAGCTAACAAACATAGGCTGCACTTTAGGTGGCACACCCATGGGTGCAGTGTAACCAAGTGATTCTTTAGGTAGAGCTAACAAACATAGGCTGCATTTTAGGTGGCACACCCATGGGTGCAGTGTAACCAAGTGATTCTTTAGGTAGAGCTAACAAACATAGGCTGCATTTTAGGTGGCACACCCATGGGTGCAGTGTAACCAAGTGATTCTTTAGGTAGAGCTAACAAACATAGGCTGCACTTTAGGTGGCACACCCATGGGTGCAGTGTAACCCAGTGATTCTTTAGGCAGAGCTTACAAACATAGACTATACAGGTGTACATCAGATAGTAACAAGTTTTCCAGTTAAAACTTTGTCATAAAGTGCTACACCATGGCACTTAGACTATTTCATTATCGCGCTTGTTTTGACGCACAATTGATAGTCAGGAGAAGTCGTATTGTCTAAAACCATAGCAAAAGACAAATTTACACACATCACAGCGTTAAGGTAAGGTAATACACGGTATTTCCTTCAGGTACATTTACATTTTCTGTTAGGTTATAAGCGATTAAATCGCATGCAGCGACAAACAAAACGCGAAGCCGTCAGATATTCTAGAACCATGTTATTTACAGTGCTGTGCATTATTATTGCTTAACTAGCTAACTACGCGCTGATGGAAATAAGTTTCCGCCGCTTTAAATTTTGAAACAATTCACTGGTATACTACTGTATAGTCATAACTGGAGCGGAAAGTTAGCAAGCGAGCAGGACAATTCTGCTGTGGTTTCTGTAATGTAGAAGATATTACGGCAATGAAGCTCCCGAGGTCCGTTCTGGAAATTACAACTACATGTAGTATGAAATGTATTCTGCGTGCACACGTCTCCTTTTCCAGGTTAGGTTAAATAAACCGTACCAAAGGTTTGTTTGACAAAGCTCCCGCGAGACGGTTTCTTGGTGATTTTATTAATTTTTCTGATCCATTTTTTTTTTCAGCTCTATTTTCCCGGCTTTTGCGATACAAACTGAATTCATTTTTAGTTGTGATGGCATTACACTGCTTAATCATGAAGGCATTGGAAGAAACTGAATATATTGCGCTTCGCGATTTCGCAAAATCGCTGCAGGAATTAAAAAATATTTTCTTCCAAAAAAGCGTTTTCATGCTTCTTTCTCTAGTCAATTATCTCGTTTGTCTCGTTTTCTAAAGGTCCTTGAGAACAGAATAAGACAATATTTTATTACCTACAACCTAAAAACCTGATTTTTGACCAGATCGAAACAAAACTGACCTCTGAAATGGAAGAAGAAAAGCCTTTTTAAATATTTTTGCCGGCTTCGGCCCGCCGATGCGATCGTGTCTGGTTTGCTTTCATATGATGACATTTTCCTGACAGAAGGGTGTCGGGAAAAACACCTCGCGCTGATCATACGTGACCAAATCCGCCGCGCCTAAGCTAATTAAGAAAAGTCTCCTCGAAAGCTCCATACAATTCCTTATAACAAAATTATAAGGAATTGTATGGAGCTCTCCAAGATACTTACAGTGCAAGCCCTGTGTGTCTTCTCATGCTTTAACCAACACACCACAGGCTTACCTTCAATATGGACCAACGACTCGTCAAAACAACACAAGATAATGTCAATTCTTTGAAGCCTTACGTCATCTGTCTGACGATAAAGGTCCCGTTAAAACACGAGGTCAATATCAAAGTTGTTTTCATAAAAGGAAATACAAATGCATGTGATACCTATTTAGTGTACCTCTCAGTGTTGTTCACGGTATCGCAAATATCAGTGAGTGTCTTGTTAAAAAGCTCAAGTTACACAGAGCTCGAGCTTCCTACTAGTTTGTGACAGCAAGCGAAACTTAGTACTGGAATTTAGCGAAAATGTCTCCCAGTGGGCACTCTCACGATCACAGTGGGCACTCGCATGGGGATATGAACGAACATTCCAACATGGCATCACATGAAACCACTAGTCAGATGAACCACAACATGGAGGGGGGGCATGCGGTAAGAGTTTACTTGCTTCCGACTAGAAATACAGTACCGTTTTGATAAGGAAAAGAGTAACGTTGCTAACATAGTCCACACACGGTACCCCAGCAGGGGCAAAGATAAAAACCGTACTGATCTGAAAGCAATGAAACTGCGCACTAAAAGCGTATTTACCATTGTAGCAACGGCGGAGAAGGCATTTTGGCCTGCATTCTGTACTCAATAAGTATGACCTAAACCATCAGAAGATAAACTAAAAGTTTACTCTTTTATGCAATCTACACACTGAGTTTGTTATTGATTCGTGTGAGAAAAGGTTCGAATTTTCAAGGATAGCCTTTTTTTTCGAAATTTCGAAAAGCAGAGCATACAATGCACTTAGATCGCTACTTCCACTAAACAGCCAACATTGCACTGTCATTTCATTTGTTTTTTTTTTTATCAATTATTAAATCATTCGGGTATAAAAATTTGTTAGAATAGTTATCGCCATTAGGAATGGCTAAGTACTTTTTATATTATTTGTGAGATCATTTAAATTATCCATGGTAAAAAAGAAAGTTTTAAAAACAATTGAATAAGCAGTCACGCCATTGCAAACAAAATGGGATGTTTAAGGCTCTCTTTGAGAGAGTACTTTTGATAATAACAACATTCTTTCACGTGCTATCTGTGTTATCTAAAGGTTTATTACTCTTGTGATTTATTCTCTTTGCACGCAACAGTATTAACTGTCAATTAACTTAGTCGACAAATTCAACCCTAATTGCCTTATCTTCTCGACCAACGTACAGCTGTGATCTAAATAATACAGTCCAAAGACACCCCCACAGAAAACTGAATGAGGTTTTTTTGGCAGGCAACTCAAGGACTTAAAAGCCAGTATACTGTTTTGTTTTTGTGACATGAACCGGAATTGCAGCTGGAAATGAACCTGGAATAAATCGATGACGCAATTTGAAAACAAAGGCGATTACTGAACCATCGATCATAATTAAGGATAAATATAGATGATATTTAATGTGCATTCCTCCGTGCGAATCTTATAGCACGAAAAGAACTGAAATGTTGTAATCTAAAAAAACTTGACTGTCTTTTAAAACAACTTGGAAAAAAAAATTAAAAACAGAAAAATAACACAAAGTATAGGGAAGTTTTGATTCAGAATAAGAAAAATTTTGACAAAAGTATTTTTCTTAAAAAACACATAGCTCTGTAACAACAGTTGATATACATTACTGTTTGTTTGTTTATTGAATAGGGCTATATAACCCCTAATTGTATTATCATTTCCGGGCAATGATTCTGCGAGTTTCTTTTATGACACTGAGCCAAAACGTCCAACATTGATCTATAAAAGTTGTCCTCGTATCACCATTAGTCACGTCAGAGTGAATCGTAAAGGTTTTGCTCTACTTTCACTGAGTTTCTTGTTGCTCGATTTTTTTCATTTTCTCCGTCAGTTCTTTTCAGTGATTTTTCACCTGTCTACAAACGGTATTTCAAAGACGGCTTGGTACATTTCTGTGTTGTGTTAATATTGGCCTACCGGATGAAAGTAAAAGGATCTCGTTTATCAAGTATATCAGTATTTGTCGGTCTTCACGGTCATACATAATATCGATGACGTATCCGAAACATACAAGAGAACCAAGACACCACAAGAGAAGGAGAGAAATAAAGAGAGAAAAAAAATTATTATATTTAAACACGTGGGTTTTAAAGCCAATACAGCTTATGAGGCCGAGTAAAAAATGTTAATAGGATAATAAAAATTAAAAAATACACTTAAAACGATAAAAATACACTATTATCAATATATAAAATAAAAATATGAATAAAAGATTTGAATAGGATCAATAAACGATGAAATCACTCTCAATTTGGAGACCCATTTGCGGTAACTCTTCATTAACGTTCAAGCCTAAGATGAATTAAAACGCTGAAAAATGAGGTCTAGATACAGGAGACTTAACGATAAACAGTATCGAACGAGCCTTATCTTCGACTTTTAATTTCCAGTATTAGGCAAAAAAAAACTGTCATCGCATCGAAAAAAGGGTAATAAAAAGTTGTATGAACAGAAATATTGACTAAAGTGGTGGATGAGATTATTATAGTAAGCTCAGATGAGTTCGCATAACATTGGACCCGTTTCCTCAAAAGTTGTTAAGCCAAATTGAAGAGAATCATGATGTAAAATGAAGCTAACGAGAGAATCCATAAGTTTAGTTCTTGTCTATGAAAATGTGACTGAAAGGATAGAATTGTCTACCATTGAGCTTTCGCTCCGAGTTCACGATAACGCCGCAGAAAGGTACTCTAAAATAATCAAAAGGAAAGTAAATTCAATCCTGCGTAAAAATTTTAATCCGAGATTAGCCCTGATAACCTTTCGCATCTTCTCAGGAAATAGGCTGACAACAGTAATGTTATAATGGTAATCGGAGTGGGTGGAGTCCGAGTGAGCAATGCGGGAGACCACGATTTACAAACAGAATTAGAAATCACTATGGCACTATACTAAGACTCCAACTAATGTCACTATAAATACACAAAAATAGCAAGGAGTCTTTGTCAAGACGTAAGAGCAAACGTCAGAACTCATACGATGACTAGTGCTGTCAAAATACATTGCGCGTACTAATAGCCAATCCTCTTGAAAAAATCTGTCGTAACTTCAATGAACATGTTGTGGAAAAGTTGGAAATTGGGCCAATACGTTAGCCTACGTGTTAGCCGCACCCTCCCGCCTCTCTTCGTTTTTCCTTTGTCTGGAGGGGGGGAGGGTGCGGCTACACGTAGGGTACCAATACTTCAAACGAAAGAAGCATGCAAAAGCTAAGCAAAATATTTTAAAGCTAAGGTTTTAATTTTAAATGGTGACATTTTTAAGATATGACTGAAATTCTGTTAGTTTACCAAAAAAAGCTTTTTAAAAATGTTTGAAAACAGAAGCTGGTGTTATTGTCCTCACCACTTTTCAGCAGTATTCAACGTGTGTAGTGTGTGTAGTATTTGTAGAAAAATTCCCGGCGATGCTTGCGCCCCCAGTCTACATACAAAACAGACAACGACGACAGCGACAGGCAAAACTAGGGAATGAATCGGGTGTTCCTTTTTCAAAAAAAGGTCATACACTAAAACAGCTAATTACACTTGTGTAGCGGAAGAATTAGAATACCCTAGAAGAGAATTCTCACAAGAAAGTTGTTTTGTAGGAACTACGCGATGTGAGGAGCTTGGTAATTTTCTGGGGCCTTTTCACTTGGTCTTGATTCATTCGTCAGGGGCACCCAACGACGGTTCCCTCCTTAGTGCATTGAAAAAACGTTTTAGGCTATCCGGAGTACTTTAAGATCTCTAGAAATGCATTCTAAGCCGCGCTATAATATTTGTATCTGTTCAGTCATCCTAAGGGAACTTAAGGTATTTCGAAATTTCAAGGGCTTCCGTGTTACTTTCCCGAAAATTTTTACGAAAGTGAAAATTTTTCTTATTCCTCTCTCCATCACATTTTTGAATCCGAAAATTTTAGGTTTCGTTTTTCTACGAAAATTAGCCTAACATAAGGAGTAAAATATGAAAAATTAAACTTCAGAAAATCGTAGGGAATTTGTTAGATAAGCTTCGAAAATTGTACCTGAATGGAACGCTCATCTTGAAATTTTTAGCCGTATTCAAGCAATAGAAAATTCTAGGCAATATTTGCCTCTCCGAACAGATATTTTACAGAAAACAGTCGTTGGGCTTCCCCTGGAATGTGCTCTACAACCTCATCTCTAGGGCTTTAGGTAGGGGAAAACTTGATCCCTGGGGGACGAGGATGGGTATTCTATAGTGACAAGACCCCACTTCAACCCTTTTATGTTGCAATGTAATAGGTATACGTGTTTTTAAAAAACTTCTCATCTATGTAAATTATGTTTTGGAAATTTTTAATCAGTATCATGAGTTTCATATATTTTAGGTTTTGTAAATAATTTTATTGCCTTTGTTTTTGTTTCACTTAAATTCATAATCGCAAAATGACAGATTTATCGCCAGTTGTATCACTTGGCTTTCATCACTGAAAAGACTCTATGGATTCGGGTGCCGTTCAGTAAAATCTACTGTACTGTACTGTACTGTACTGGGTTTGGATGTTTATTCAGCCCAATACAAAGTATATATGAGCGGTATATGAGTTTTGTTCACAGTGAATAGACAAACTTCCTCCATAACAAAGTTTATTTGCGTCAATCAATTTTAGATGATGTTTCATCTCAGAAGTGACCTCAATCTTCTGTTTGAACCATGGGATATCTCATCAACAAAAGGTAGAGAAAATATTATGTCTTAATATAATTTTATAAATTTGATGCCTTTCATGGTCTCTGTAAATCTAGCTTGCGTAGAAGCGTTTCTGCTCGAGTTTGTCGACCTTTCGTATTAAGGAGCTTCAACAACCACTACGACGACGGCAAAAACGTCCGAATTCACCATTATTTAACAAACTGAACAACATGAGAGATAGATTCACTTTTTCAGAGAAGTATTCGTTATTTTCGTCGTCGTCGTTACTTAATCACCTTTAGGTTAATAACTAGATCCGAAACGCTTGCTACATAGGCTGTACAAGATGATAATTCATATGTCACTCAATTGTCATATAAAGTGACCAATACTGGCCCAAAATCAGTACTGGATTTCTAAATGGTGTCTTCACTCATTACTTCAGCCTCGCTGAGTCAGACCAAACGTGTTTAAATTCGGATTGATTCGGCTCAAAACAACGTGGGTAATCATGTAAACAAGTTCTTATGACTATTTTGTAAATTAGTTGATTCGGTACGCCACAAGGCATTAGGGGGTGTTTACGTGAGAAAACTCGCACCGGCGCGAGTTTCATACTGGGATGACTTTTTGATTTCGTATCGCGTTTAGATTATGTCTGGGTCATTTCACATCTCGCTATTTGAAGGTACCCTTCATGTTGATAAAATACACGCGTGATTCAAAATCGCAAACATTACGCATGCACTTCCCGTTCCAGTCTACCGGCAGACCGATTTCACACCGAAACGTGTTTCGCGTTTTCATGATACCGTTGCGAGATTTCGTACCCGAGTGAAATTCTCGCCCCGGTACAACAACCGAGGTGAACTCGCGCCGGGGTAACTCGTCCTGGCATGACATTTTGTGGCGGTATCTTGTAAACAAATGTAAAACCATGGAAGGGAACCGGACTGAACTTCGCTCCGGCGCGAAAGTCGCCCCGGTGTTAAGTAAACACCCTCTTAGAAAACAGGCATAATTTGGGTGAAAACATTCCTCTTGGCCAGTCACGGCACATGATAGTCTGCAACACAGCATTTTTAGTGTCGTCACGCAACGCTCCTCCCCACAAACGGCGTTGCGTGACGACACTAAAAACGGCTGTAGACTACGTACATGACGAATGGTTTCCATTTTTTCTAAAGAAAATTATATCACTTGACCAAGGTCACTTTAAATTGGCCTTATTGCGGGCGACAAGAGGAGCCCGCAATCCTAATCTCCAGGTTGTTATTACGCATGCGTAGCATGTATGTAGCCAGCATTCGTTTGGACTTCCACTAAGAATGAATGGAATGCAGATGTTAACGCAATTTGATCACATGCATTTTGACCTTCTATCACTCGTAATCTGATCACGCGTGAAACTTACGCAAAGCACAGCGTTGGAGCAACAGATTTTTGACCTTCGATCGTTGTCGCCCGCACTCCGTAACCTTTGGTTATTACTAATATATGGTTAATTTCATATTTTTCACCGTTACAGTGTTGGTTGGCTCGTGTATTGCAGTGCTCTTCATTTCTATTTTGTATGAAGGCTTGAAGATCTTAAGAGCCAAACTTACCGACAGGCACAAAACTATGGCCAAACGAACTGACGGTGTACAGTTTTCAGGATCTCGTCAGAGTCTTTGGTAAGCCAGTTAATATCCCCCCCTCCCCCCCTCAGCGAAGTTGAATTCTTATCAAACCTTAATCTAGAGAAGTAATGATACCATTTCTTTTTTATGGTGTTGTGTTACAGTGATATGGGCATCCCCATTTCCAAAACCCTAGTGATATGGGCATCCCATGTAACCCTAACCCTAACCCTAGCCCTAACCCAAATCGCTAAGGTAATATGAGAAGGGGATGTCCATATCACTACCAGGGGTTTGGGAATGGGGATGCCCAAAACGTTGGGATACCCATATCAATGTAACAGCGGCTTTTGCAATCCTCGACTTTTGGAAAAGCTTGGGGGAAAATTTGCATTCGCCATTTACACATTTCCCATAATAAACCTTGTTTGCCCCCTAAAACTTTGCATTACCTTTGTTTATTATTTCTACTGGGTATAACAGTCGTCCCAAGAGAAATATAAGAAAATGGTTGTGCAGCATTTTGGAGGGCAAACAATGTGTATTATGGGAGATGGAGATGTGAGAATGGCCAGTGTTTCCAAGCAAGAGATCCTCTTTTGTTCAAAGATAAGCTGGCGTAAATCTAAAATTCTTTTTTAATATAGGAAAAAATTGGTTTTTTTAAACTGCTTTATGGAAGTTGTAACACGCAAAACGGTCATACATTTCCTTTTAAAAAAACCCGTTAATGCGGCCTACGGCCACTCCTAGTAATCTGAGGTTACTGTTTTTACACTACATTACACTGAAAATGCACTTGTGGCGATTTATAGCCGAATTTTAAAAGAAATTAATGTACTGAAGGAAAATTTTATGTAGTTTTTTCAATTACTGTACGCGATATCTACATTCCGGTTAGTTATTAATGAGAACAGTACGGTGAATTCGTTGTACGGTGTATTTGTTATTACGGCCCTTAAGACATGAAATTTGAGCCAGCCCCGGTAATACGGCCAATTTTTCTTTTTTTGGCCCATTAGTGACCGTATTAATATTAACGGGGTTCCACTGTATTTAATAACCTAGACAAGCAAGACAGAGAAACCTTTGTAAGTGAAACTCTGTGACGTCAGGAATCGCAATGATAAGAAACGAGGACTGGGTACAAACAGGAGGCAGAGTGGCCGAGTGGTCAGCGCGTCGGACTCGCAATCCGGCGGTCCTGGGTTCGAGTCCCGCTCTGGCCACTTTCTGGATTTGTGCTCTGTCGTCCCGAGTTCAAATTCTCGGCCACGCTTGTAAATAGTCAACCGGTTGCCTTCTGCCAGTTGGGGTTTTTAATCCTGTTATGTTGTATTTAAATTATTTGTTTCGAAATATTTGAGTGGAGTGCCTGTAAACTAGCTGGATAAGCTAAGTACACTTTCCACTATAAACAAGCCTTTCACAACCAGCTTGCCGATCACCGACCTGACCATGTTTATTTTTTGTAGGATCACCATGTGCAGCTCGCATCACTTGTCACAAACAGTCTTGCATATTGTGCATGTGGCGCTGGGATACCTACTGATGCTGGTGGTGATGACGTATCAGGTTTATCTTGGGATCTCCGTTATAATCGGAGCGGGCCTGGGCTACTTTTTCTTCGCTGGCTTCATCAGTGATACAGATCATCATAAAGACGAATCTTGTCCTAACCCCACCCCAGAGAGTCCTGGAATGATTTTAAAATTGACGAATTTTAACGACCTCGAAAAGAAGCAACATCAACCGGAGAACACAACTTCGTCTGATCTTGCTTTTTGCAATAAGGGTTTTAGCACAGAAAAAGTAACACAGACAAATAATTTTAAAAAATTATGCAGCACAAGAAATTAAAGTATGAATCGTATGAAGCCGAAATGCGCTTGACTTTCCTTTACAATATTTTCTTTAAAATGTTTAATAGAACTATGACAGGCGGCTTTTAGTTAAAAACAGCGTCGTAACATAATTTTAAGAACGGTCTTGAAGACGTCCAGGGGTCCTTACCTTTTGCACGAACCAACAACTAAATTTGATCTTGAAGTGTAAGAACTCGCCACAAAGCATAATTCAAATCAACTGAATCGTTAGTAGACTAGAGAGATTATAGAAATTGCATCGCCTCACTGAAACTAACAGCTCATACTTTTAGAAGCTTCCCAAACGGAATGACTCGAACCATTTGATTTTCCAATAGGAATTTCCGGTTTCCCCGTGTCAATGGTAAGTACCCCAGGCTGTCAATTTTACGCCGGCTAGTGTGTGGATCCTTGAGGTTTCTTATGGTTAAGCGTTCAGACTTTTTTCCTTGCTCTTTGGTGAGGGCGTGTTCGTGATGCTTGCCGTTCTCCGGCTAAAACGCAACCGTTTCTCAGGATCTTACGCTTAGATCACGCTTACCGTGACAGATGGAGAATGAGCAGGAACCAGGCTAGATCTGCGTAGTAAGCGTTTCCAATCAAGTTATTGCGGTAAGAGCGGGAGCCTCTTTTTTGCTCGTATCAACTTTCTCGACGAACTCGCGCGAAACGCTTGCTACGCAGGCTAGAACCAGGCAAGTTTCTTAGTCAACGGCACAAACGGTTTACAATAAGCACAAAAATGTAAAGGTAAGCTATAAACATACGGTGACGAACCAAGGGTGTTTCTTCATGGAACGGATAGACAGATATCTCAGTATTGAAATCCGTTTTCGGATTTCGCGTTCGATTGGAAATCCGAAATCCGGATTTAAAATCTAAATCCATATTTCCCAAGCGAACGCACCATGAGTATAAGCCCTAAACTGAATGACTCCTTATTCATTGAAATCAAATATTTTTAAAACGTCAAATATTACAAATAAGTTAAAAGAAAATGCAATGTAAAAAGTGATAAGTTAAGCTTTTAATTATTTTCACATAGGATGGATAAAATGTATTCTAAATTATTTCCTTTAATTTGACAATCCTCGTTAATTCCCACGAAGTGGTTTCTCTGGGAAGATAAAGTGAACTTGTATTGACGAGCGTATGCAATAAAACTGACTTTAGAGTATGATTGTTTTGACCTCATTGTTTCATAGCCTCCCCGCAGACGTCCTATGAGGTCCGTTCACCACGCATTCACACATTCAGTTCACGCATTCATTTCTCCCCCCACGGTAACGGTCCGTGAGGGAGAAATAAATGCGTGACGAACGAACCCCAAAGGACGTCTGCGGGGAGGCTAATTGTTTCAGTGATGTAGGAGCTGCTTGCAAGGTGTTTCCTCATTAGTCGCAGAAAACAATAACACATCTTTAGACCATTTTTGATATATTAAAATTCATACTTGGCTCCGAGGCTTGGGGGAATAAAACAAAAGAAATCATCTTGAGACTCAGCAGTGAACAATACATTTCTTCTTCATTACGCAGCCAAGTAAGACTTTTAATATATCGGAATTGGTCTATTGTTTATCAATATTTCCATTGTTTTTCACGGTTAGGGTATCGAACCAACTCGCTCTTAAAGTTTATTTTTTTATAACAGGATTGATTGCCATTCAGTTGTTACGATTCAAGCCTCGAACGTCCTTATGTGACATGAGAAATGGAGTTTACTTCTTATTTAGGGGGCAACGTTATAACCGGGGGCCCGTTTCTCGAGAGTCCCGTGAACTTTTCGGGTCCGATATCAAATATGCAGGTAAAATTCTTACAAATAAGAGGCGCTTGTATGCTCTCGGTCTTTCCAGAAAGATAAAAGACCAACTCGCATCGGAAGGGAAGACGATTTGTAGTGGGTAAAACAGACTTCTGAGAATCACAGTAATCTCAAGACTACTTGATGCACTGCTGCTTAGCTGAGTAAAAGTCTAAAATCATATCGCTTAAAAAACTAAATCGACCCATCCAAGGCGTAATTTCATTAGTCTTCTTGATCGCTGAACTGTATACGCAGTTTCACGGCACATTGACTCTTATAAACACGACCATGACACATTTTAAAACGGTGACTCAACATCCCCCATCTCGACGTAAACTGACTTGACCTGTGTGTAGTAATCAATGGTGTCTTCACCTAGTTCTCGGCCAACGCCCGACATCTTATAACCACCAAAAGGCACTTCGACTGGTGTCATATTATAATTGTTGATCCAGCAAGACCCTGCTTGAAGCTTGGAGATAACGCGATGGGCACGAGCAAGGTCTCTGCAAAATCAGGATACATAAAGTCGATAATTTTATAGAGTACTGAAATACAAACAATAACAAAAACTTAATAAAAACTTAGCTTTGCAAATGCTCAAAGGTCGTCGGGACATCTTCGGACATTTTCGACAATGTTCGGAAGTCTTCGGCAAATCGTCGGAAATCTCCGGACGTCGCGGGGACGTTTCGGAAATGCTGGTCATGACAAGACGAAAATCTCACGCATTTGACTCAGATAAGGTTAGGAGGTAAATATAGCACTTAAATTATCACTCCAGAGTTAATTCTCCATGCCATCATTTGTTTCTCACTGCTATGTCGTACAACAATACCTATATAGGGTCTATATGATGTACCTGGTAAAGACCCCAGCAGACAACCCAAACTCTGTGTCATTGGCTCTTGCTATGGCTTCTTCTTCAGAGTCAAATGACAGTACAGTCATGACAGGACCAAATATCTCCTCCTTGACAACGGTCATGTCATCTGTACAGTCAGTCATGACACAGGGTGACATGTAGAACCCATTGGCCAGCCTGTGGTCATCAAGTCTAACACGTTCACCTCCACAAAGAACCTTGGCACCCTAAAAGGAAAACACACACCTTTTAAGATATAACTTGTGCCCCCTGGTCGGTTTGTCTGGCAAAGTAAGCTTTCAATTTCCGTCTATTTTTAAGGGCTTGTTAAGTGGATGGTGTCTTGTAGAGCCCTATCAACCCAAGAGAAGGTGGTTCCTTGTCCTGGAGGGGGGATGGGAGGGGCACTCGAGGGCAGTTTGGGTAGAGGTGTGCCGATGAGGCCTTCAAACCCTGATCCTGTTTAAGACAAAAATGGTTCATTTTGCTACCTTGTTAAAGGCAACAGGTGTTATTTTATGACCCTGATACATTTCATGTTGCATACAGGATTAAGTAATATTTCAAACTTACATTACTAACTTAGTTTTAATTAGAAAAAAAATGCTGGTACCACATACCCTGTTCAGCAGCACATACCGGTATCCATTTAGGCCAAAAAATGTGAGCCTCCCCCGCTAGGGTAATTGTTGAGTGCACTTGTTTTAACCACCCCCCCTAATAAAAATAATTTTGTCAAAGGTCACATACCTGCTCACGTCCTATTCTCACATACTCCAGCACCTTATGAAGATGTTCCTCAGAGATCAGGGCACCCATCTGAGTATCTGGGTTCATGGGATCTCCAACTCGGATCTTTTTAGTGCGCTCAACCAACTTTGTGAGGAAATCATCTAAGATGCTCTTTTCCACAAATACTCGGGTTCCATTAGAACAGACCTGTCAGCATCAAGTAAATATAAATATAATTATGAATATAATTTTGACCTGTAACAAATAAACTTCAATAAAATTTACATGAGAAAGGAATCTCACAAACATTACCACTATAATTTATGTGATTTGACTCTCATAGTGATAAGAAACATACCTCTCCCTGAGTAAGAAAGTTTGCCATCATGGCTCCTTTAACAGCATTTTCCAGGTCAGCATCAGAAAACACGAGCAGTGGAGACTTTCCTCCCAGCTCAAGTGTGACATGTTTTATACCTGTAGATGCATCTGCCATGACCTATGGAGAAAGCAGTGATACAATGAAAATAAATGTTCACTTTTTTGTCCACCGTAATCTACAGCTTTGGTTTGAGTTCAAAACCCAGCCATCCCACATGTTCACCCAGTTGCTTTAATAGGCTTTGGTTTAAGGGCAGCCCTGTTAACTCTGAACCACTCCTAATCACCCATGTGGACCCACATCCCTTGTACCACTTGTGACATCATCAGTTTTAATGGTCAAGGACAACTTTGTCCTCTGACTTGACATGCAGGATGAAGAGATCTTTCAAACAATATGCCAGGAGACTGGAGAAAAATGGAAAAAATATAAAAAGTTGACTCAAAAATTCCAGTGAAAATCTAGTTCCACTAACCTCCTGCACTTTCTTCCCTCTAATCCTACAATCCTAAAAAATTTCCCCAAAACGTTTTGTATCAAAATGACACCTGGTAAAATAACGCCAAACAGAAGAAAAAATGGGGCATAGAAAAGTGAAAGAAGAGGGGAGGAGGAGGTCAAATCCAAAGACTATTGCAATTATTTTGTTTTCTGCGCATGCCCAAACACTTTGCATCTAGACACAGATGGTCGCAAAGCTAAGTGCTTGACTCATAAGCAGTAGTTTGAGCAGTTTTGACACTAAATTAAGCCAGACAATGCCCAGAAAACAGCTCAAACATGTTACTCAGGAAAATTTCCTGGAGCTTAAGTGGATTAACCGGAAAAATAATCACCAGTGTAAAATAAAATTAGGAGCTTCTATATAATCCTAACCTTCTTTCCAGTGGGCACCGACCCAGTAAATGAAACCTTGTCTACATCCGGATGTGATGAAAGCAAATGGCCAGTACTAGCTCCGCCCTGAACAATGTTTAACGCTCCATTGGGAAGTCCCGCTTCAGTGAAAATCTCAGCAATCAAGATAGCTGTCAACGGGGTGAGTGGCGAGGGCTTGAACACAATAGTGTTCCCACAAGCTAGTGCTGGAGTTGACTTCCAGGTACAGATCTGAAATGGGTAGTTCCATGCTCCAATGCCTGCATGCATGTTAGCAAAGAACAAAAAAAATTGTTAGAGTGGTAATGAATTAAATGAAAAACAATATGGTCTTGAGATAAGTTTTAACTATAGTGCTAATTGACTGCAGAGAAATGTGATAATTATAGGATGGTATCTTGATTGAGGCAGTTGGGGTACACTGTAGATCATGGGCGCGACCCATTCAACCAAAATTTCCTGACAATTCGGTCCAATTCAAAACTCAATGGATCCGTTCGGTCCAACCGGAAAAGTTTTGAAAAATGGGTCGACCTTTTGAGGTGGACCACTTTTCCCGATCGGACCCGTTGGAATTTTGGTTGAATGGATCGCGCCCCATTTCTAAGGCAAAATCCTCAGTAACGAGAGTATGAATTGATACTATGGCCAGCTTTTCTTGTTAAACTCTATTTACTGCAAATCCTTTATACGTACGGTAAACTCTTCCTCTCCTTTGTATAAATATCCTTCTGCATTATATTTAGATAAACATGTACACATAAAATAATAAAATTATTCCCTTCGAGGGGACACGCAAATTGACTGGCCTGTCAAGATAATTGAAAAATAGCTCTAGCTAGCTACCTGCAGGCCAGCGCACTTTTGTAAAACTGAAACAAGGAAAAAAAGATTATTGTTTGTTGTTGTTGTAGTTGCTATTTAAGTGTGAATAAAGATTTAACTCTGTACCATACCTGCTACAACACCTAATGGCTCTCTTCTAGTGTAAGCAAAGTTCCCATTAGGAAGCTGGATGTGCTTTCCACTGATGGTAGGTGCAAGACCAGCATAGTAATCAATAACATCTGCGCAACCTTCAATATCCCATACTGCTTCATGAAATGGTTTCCCTGTAGTGTAAAAGATAAAAGTATTACCATTATCATTTATTAGAAAGACTCACAAAGCTTCACTCCTCCTTAAATTCTGCTGGGTATACGTTTTAACCTCAAGGGTCACCAGGGTCTGCATACTTCTTTTCACTCATGATACACAACTACGAAATTAACATATCATGCACAGTGGCAGATTGAGTGTCTCCTGACCAAACTGAGGTCCTTTACTGGTATAGAAAGTGTTTTCACTGTCACACAATGAAAAAAATGACTTTGAAACTGTTGCATGAACGAAGCCAAGAAAATGAAATGCTACAGAAGACTCATAAATATACAATATATCCAAGTCTCAGGTCTGTGCAGCACATCGTTTCTTAGTTGTTTACCAAAATGTTCCACGCAAGTTTAGAGAGCTGTGTATGGGGATGCCATGCTGGAAGGCCCTGCCAGGGTAAATTTCCAACAAGCGACATGACTCAAAAAGTAGCAACAGACTGTAAAATGAAATTGTGACAAGAGACAACCTACCTTTAGCTAAATTGCGACAGGAAGAAGTAATTTTTGTCAATTCACCTTGCACTACAGAGAGCATCTATTGTCAGTGAGCTTCAATGGACCCTCCTATGAATTGTGTTAATTGTGAATGGCAATGTATAGGTGTTTGATATGAGAAATGTTAACTGAGAAATTGCAGAACTGTAATGGTTTCTTTATAATGCGTCACTATCCCCCTTTTCTAAAATTCTGACCAAGAAAAGAATTTTCATTCAATTTTTGACAGCGACGTGAAGCATTTATAAACCCGACATAAGACATGGCAGGCCCTGGCAGGGCCTCTGCTGGTGTACCAACATCAGGGACACCAACATGATGGGACACCCATACCTGCCAGCCCTCAGAGTACAAAAATCTGGAGACATCTAGTAATCTTTGAGTTGTAAGAATGTCATTTTCAAGGTCTGAATACTCTCCAAATGTTCCTGATGTCAATAACAGAGTGCAAAAACCATATAAACTTTCTACTATGTATTGTGCAATTTGATTGGTTGATTTCTGACCAATTACGATACTTGTTAAATATATATCAATTTGCTTGCTCTGCCTTACATTTTCCAATCAAGAACATCTCAAATAGGAGCACTAAATCCACTTCTTGTTTTATTTTCCATTTTGACATCTGCCGAAAATCATAAGGAGATAGCTTTTCTTTAACCAGACATCTTTGCTGAGGCTACCGCTCATTGTGGTGTCACACATTGTGAAAATCCGGAAATTCAAAATGCTGTATTTTCAAAATAGAAGACACTACAGGGCTGAAAACTTCTACAAAGATTCATTTTTCGATCCCCTACAACCTGGTATACATAAGAATTCAGAGGGCCTCACTGTATTGATGATGTCACAGTGAAAACACTCTATAGGAGATACATTTTTATGCCTATTTTTACAAGCAAGCAACCTGTTGCTTCCAGTAAGGGAACATAATTATATATGAGTTTATGATCCTTTTAGCCCAAACCTTTGCCCAAGGGGAGAATGGAAAAATATGAGGTTAAATGATAGAGATTAAAGGTCATGGATATATAGCTGGTATATCTAGCAACTATACACTTTAATTGACCGGTAAAATAGCATAAAGAGGCTGTTGACAATTATGTGGATTGGAAAAGGGTGGATCAAACCAAGTCCTAACTTTAACCATTTGTCATTGTGTCACAGCAGTTGATCAGATCTGATCTAATCTGATCTGATCAACTAAGGGAGTGTTCACTAAAGCTGAAAGCCCCCTCAATCTGCATAATTCGTCATATTACCCTCAACCAATTATTGCTAAATAAAGGATTAAGGATGATTTAGAAAGGAGGAAGAAGAAATTTAACATGGATAGAGAAATTTGGGCTAAATTTTTCAGGGTATAGCACACCTGTGAACCCCCGGTGTACAAAAATCTGGAGACGTCTAGAAATCTTTGCATTGTACTAAGAATGCAATTTTTGACATACTTTCCAAAATATTACCCAAAGGTCTTCCAGATGTTTTCAGCCTAGATAACAGCGTGCGAAAACTGTGCCAACTTTCTACCATGTATTGTGCAATTTGATTGGTTGATTTCGAGCAATTACGATACACGTTAACGATATGTTTTACGTTTTCCAATCGAGAACAGCTAAAATAAAAGCACTAAATCCACTTCTTCTTTTATTTTCTATTTTCCTTTTTGACATCTCGAAAAATAACAAAATTAATCAAAAAATTTTGAATAAGGGCATGGTACAGCTGTAGGTATTTCCCAGGAGATTTGATGAAAAACTTGGAGGCTCCCTGGAAAACTGGGAGAGTTGGCAGGTATGGTATAGAAACTGTGACATATCCACTCTAATCAGCTATGAGTAGCTTTTGCAACAAAGTGCTTCCTTTGTTTAGAGACACAATTTGAAAATGAAAATAAGAAATTTAATAACAAATATGTAAAAACATTGCTGAAACAAGAAAACCTGCGGTCCCTAGTTCTGTCACCTGAGTCCAGTCCATCTCAGTCCATTCCATTCCATTATTCCTTCCTTCGACGGTACACGTACCTTTCACTTACGATTAGCTTGTAACGTCAAATAATTTCCGAGCAAGTACCTGATTTCCCAGAATTGTATTCACATAACAGCTATCATGACGCGACCTACCATTGTCAGTGACCTCCACTGTCGCTAAATCCTTTACTCTTGACCTAATAATAGTAGCAGCTTCGCGCAGAATTTTCCCTCGTTCCATCCCCGACATCGCAGACCACGAATTGAAAGCATCTTTTGCTGACTGAACCGCGCGATCCACTTCAGGTTTTCCCGATCCATGCGTTTCACAGAGAATCCTTCCCGTGGCTGGCTCCATGATATAGATCTCGTGTTCACCTTCACTGCTGACAGGATTTTGCCTACGACCGTCGATAAAATTCAACTCCTGACAAGGTTTTTCGAGGTCAATTCCTGAGTACCTCCTCAGAGAGCTAAAAAGAAAAGAATATCTATTTCCGGGGAGGCCTGCACACTTCTTGGCAATTCGTGATAGCATGTTGCTGAGTCCAGATGAGATTACTGTAATACTGGAGTCGAAGTTTGTATAAAAGCTAGCTACACTCTTCTTTTTTATAGATGGCTACCTAGTGCAAGGCCCTCCCGGTACCTACCAGGCAAAGCGTGCTTCAATTCATGTTACTCTGAGAATGCGTGCAAGCATTAACAACGAAAAGACCCAACAAAGCTAGCAGCAAAAGCACATTTTGAAGAGGCAATTTCTACGTTTTCCTGTTGTATTCAAGGTTTATACATCTAAAATTAACTTTCATTCATACGATACTGACTGTGTACAAATTACCACGTGGCACGTGTAGAAGCGTTGCGTGACGCCGCTGATAAGAAGGAGACAGGCGTGTTTTCCTCGCGCGCCCTGCATTTCTCAAAACTCCCGAATGATCTCGATCGCCTCGATCTTGTAAAAATTTCCAATTTTTCCATTTGCGGAAATTTATGAAAAATCTCATTTTGTGTAGTCTGCTACACAGCCGTTGTTAGTGTGGTCACGCAAGTTGACGACACTAAAAACGGCCGTGTAGCAGACTACATTTTGTGCCCCTAAAATATTTTTTTCGGGAATTTTGAGAACAGGCACGCGCCCTGAGAGCGCTCATGCGGGTTTGGGGGGCACGAGTGAACAAGAATTTGGCAGCTCTGGGAGATAGACTGCAGTTCAAAGAACAAAGACTAAACTTAAATGAGACCAAATGAGATTACTGTAATACTGGAGTCGAAGTTTGTATAAAAGCAAGCTACACTTTTCTTTTTATAGATGGCTACCTAGTGCAAGGCCCTCCCGGTACCTACTGGGCAAAACGTGCTTCAATTCATGTTACTCTGAGAATGATACGCGTAAGCATTGTTAAAACAAAGAAAGGACCCAGCAAAGTTAACAGCAAAAGCACATTTTGAAGAGGTAATTTCTACGTTTTCCTGTTGCATTCAAGGTTTATACATCTAAAATTAACTTTCATTCATACGATACTGACTGTGTACAAACTACCACGTGACACGTGTAGAAGCGTTGCGTGACGCCGCTGACAAGAAGGAGACAGGCGTGTTTTCCTCGTTCGCCCAGCATTTCTCAAAACTTCCGAATGAGGTCCCGAATTGTTTGCCTGCAAAGTGCTTTTTCACACTATCCTTGGGAGGCTGTGGAAAGAAGACCAACATACGCCTCGATCTTGCAAAATTTTCCAATTTTTCCATTTGCGGAAATTTATTAAAAATCTTATTTTGTTAGAGTGGTCACGCAAGTTGCGTGACAACACTAAAAACGGCTGTATGTGTAGCAGACTACATTTTGTGCCCCTAAAATACTTTTTCGGGAGTTTTGAGAAGAGGCACGCCCTAAGAGCGTTCAGGCGGGTTTGGAGGGAACGAGTGAACAAGAATTTGGCAGCTCTAGGAGATAGACTGCAGTTCAAAGAACGTGACTAAACTTAACTTGTAAATTATGCATGTTGTTGTTAAACTCTGTTTGAAAAATTAATTTTTCTTGAAACGCTATTAATAATGTGAGGCTTCTAAGACAATAATGCTCGTCGAGAACTTCACACCTTAAGAATACTGTTCCTTTCACACATTCAATGTTCTTGGTATAAAAAGTGTTTGCCTCCTTTGGCGAAGGCTGAAAACCATATTATTAATAATCACAAATAATCTAAACTATAATCCTTCTACAGAAACAAGCGTTTTTCCCCCGCCATACAAATCCTTAGATTTCGAACGATACTCAACAGTGCTGACGGTTATATTTTGAGCTTGGACCAACTGTGATGTGTAAATAACGCTGTAGCAAGTTATTGATCAAATCATGCATGTTTTGATATCAAAAGAATAGGTTGATTAATTCTTATGGGCACTAATGTTGTTACTTATATGTCCACTGTAAAGTCTGTAAATTGTATAAGACAGAAAACTTAGTGGTGCTCCTTGCTTCCTGTTACGTTAAAGGATAAGACAGCCTTTCTTTGATTCAATTTTGTTTTCAGAGTGCGTCTACCTTTCACGGTCTTTTACTAATCTACCGGTACATCAGTTTTGTTGAGAGATATTTCAGCGTCCTCACGCGGATACAGAGCGCGCTTTTGAAAAGCGTCCTTATGTTCAGAAAAGAAGATTTAAGTCGTCATTACATCGTTGTTTGGTTTGACGTTTTAACCTTTGGCTCATGCGAGACCAATATGTGAGTGATTATTGTTGGAATATTTTAAACTTTCGTTTTCTTGTAATACGGATTCCCGGACAGATTTGAACTTGATTAATTTGTTGCAACACACCCCTGGAAGTTTCGTTCGGTTTGTCAGCCACAGTTAAGTTCCAATCTCAAAACGGTCACCTTTTGGGAATGGCTGGCCTGCGAGAGCAGATGCCTTTTTCGGCTCTTGATTCACCAGCCGAGAAAAAAAAGCCGAAATTAAAAGGCATCTGCTCTCGCAGGCTAGGGAATGGCCAAATCACCGCTTACATGTAATATAGGTTTGACAAGAAAACGAAGATGATCAGAAAACGAAATATCCAATACACGACAAATAATGACCCCGTACAATGTTTCTAGCTCTTGTTGAATTAAACGAAAGCAAGAAAGACCATTATAAAAAGCCATGCACAGTGTATTAGGCCTTTTCCAGGCATTCAGATCGTAACGGGACGGCGCGAAGAGATGTGAGCATAAAAAACAGCGACGGGTGGGGTCCCTCTTTTCCCCCCTTATTTTTTTTCCCGCTCTCTTGCTTCGCGCCGTACTGCATTATCTGAACGCCTGGAGCAGGCTAACAGTGTATCTGTTGAATTAGTTTGTCGAAGTGTGGCACAATTCGGCAAAGTGATCGTTTTGTTGAGGGGATTTCCAGGACTTTTGTCAGTGACCGCTAAAGGTTTTTGATCGCTTGATACTCAGACTGTAGACCAGTCCATGGTTGCCGTAAATCGTGAAACCATTCAAGGAGAACAGAAGATGGCAGATTGTTGTTGCTCCTAATATCTATTAGGCCATTCCCATAAAATGTTTCGTTTCCCATCGTCCGACCGACCCATATTTTTGGAAAAGCAAAAAAAAAAAAAAAAATTCCAGAATCACGTGTAAACAGTTGTCTTAAATTATTATCGATACTTCGTTTTTGTAGCCTTTTTAGACATTTGATAGTCCTGTTGATATACATCTTTTACCATCTGATTATATCATGCAGACTAAACGTGAGATTTAATATGCAATCAAGTGTTCATTCTTTTTTTTTTTTTTGCCCGACCGACCGACCCACCTTCACGAGAGGGAGGGCGATGGGAAACGGAACATTTTATGGGGATGGCCTTAGTCGTAACTGTTTATCAGTCGGCTGCAATTCCATCTCGGAATTCCACATAATTGGTTTAAGCCATGAAATCCTATACCAAACTAAATGCACACGTAAATTAAACTTGTATAAGTATGAAATAAAGCAAATAAAGTGCTAATGAGTATATCTACGATTTACAACTTATAAATGCATGTATTAAAAAAGAAAACAAAAAATTACAAAAGTAGCCTCTATTAAAAAGATTTTTGTTTTCAAAAAAAAAGAAACAAACAATTTATAAAAATTCAGTCGAATGAAGAAATTCGAAAGAAATCGAGTAAGCGAGCGACTTCTTCAAACTGTTCCTCTCTTTTTCATAGTAAACTGATGACTCTCGAAGAGATAATATTCTCTTCAGGGTAGGAAAATAACTGACAAGCTTTGAGACAAGATGTCTCCACCCTGCCAAACACTAAAAGCAAAATTTGCATTTTACACCTGATAAAAGACTTTTCATAGAGGAGAAATGTGGTTTTTAAGCTTGAAGCGGAAGATGATGTGTCAACCCTGTCAACCTGCGAATGATTTCTTTTCAGCCAGGACTGCTTTAATGGTCTTTGATGGAAGCAGGCATTCCGGCTAAAAGCAAACAAATGAAGCTTTTTGATTTTAAAATATTCATTTAGACCTTCTGATATCGTGTTAGAAGTCGAGCAAGCCACACTGTATCGTACTCTTTCGTGTTTTATTCCCTTGAGACTTGGTAAGAAAGATTTGAACATTTTTCTTGCCGCCGAAGAACAGTTGCATTTTTTAAATCAAATTTAAAAATTCAACCTGAGTTGTGAAAGAAAGAACAACAAAGGTAGCGAAGACTGACAAAGATCATCAAAAATTATGTTTCTTGACAGGTAAGCTATACTTGGTTTTCTCTGTAGGTTTTATTTGCTAGTTGATGATGGATCGGGCATAGTCAATTTTTCGCCCCATGTAAGGGAATCCATGACAGTCTTGGATTCTGGAGCCTACACAGGCTAAACTGACCAATATAGAAGGTGGCTCGGGCATTCATGACTTGGGAGTGGTCTTCGGAGATTCAGTGTAAGGCTAAAATTGGAGGCTGAAAGCATGATATAAGCACCGCAAATCGCTGACTGTTTTATTACCCCGGCTGTTATTAAACTGGGAAAAAAAGAAGCCGTTCCAGTTCTTTTAGATGAAAAAGGCCGGTCTGAGATTTTTTTTTTATAGGCTATTGTGTTTTGCGTTTAAACATTGTGTACTTTAGGTGTTCCTCTTTAGCACTTTTTTCAGAAAATGCAAGTTGTTGTTTAATGACACTTGTGACGAGCAAAACCACAGCGACAAACCAGTAAGGGCCAGCTGGCTCTTTAGTAGACCTGGATCAGTAAAATCTTCGTTACGAAATTTTAAAATGAAAATTAAAACAGTAAACTGATCCTTCAAGGCAGGAAGAGTGATAGAAAAAATAAAGAAACAAACAAAAATAAAATGGGGATATAATTCACCATTAAATTTTAGTTTAGTGACAAAAACCTTTCGCAAGCTGTACAATTGCTGTAAGCACCTGAAACTTAACGGAGAAAATTTCATGAGGTCGCCCCACACCTGGAATATTTTGGGGAACTTTCAGCGGATGCGCGAAATTTTACGTGCCCCCCTTTAAAAAAAATCTCTTTATCTTTTTTGGGTTAAAGAATAATTTTTTTTATCATAAAGCTAATGAACTCTAGAACAGATCCAATCCTAGCTCAAAGACGAGTCATTTTGGTCTCGTCAACTGACAACTTATTCAACTAGAACAATTTATTAATGCGAACATGGCGAAGTGCCAGTGCGTGGTAAAGGGTATTTGGGCTTTCAGCCATTTTCTCCGCGTGAAATAGACTCTTTCGCTCTTGAATTGTGATTCATAGTGGACTTCGTTTGCCAAATTGTTTTTCGTAAAATGGGAAATAAATTTCCATTCGATGTGACCGCGAAACGGATGATGGAGACCCCCCCCCCCCCCCCCCACCGCTTTACCACCCGTGCCGGTCTCCCTGACGGGTCCTGACGGCATTTTGAATCCTTCTCTTCCCCAGAGCCTGCGTTACCCTTATCCATCGGAACGGTGATCTGACCAATTCGAGCACAGCCAATCTCGTACCCAGAGTCTTCGGGCCTTTTGGTCGGCGGGATAACGCTGCCCAAAAAGACCGAATACGATCCGAAGATGACCCGAAGACGACCCGAAGACTCTACTGGGCCAAAAACAGATCCTGTGGATACGGGATACGAGATTGCGAGCAGTGAGGAACGACATACATTCTGATGGATCTGGCTTCCCTCTTTCTGTGATCTTTTGGGAAAAAATCATGTTAGAGCTTAACCCCTAAGACCATACAGTGAAGAACACATTCTGGACTGGAATTTGACATCTTTTAAAGGTATTAACTCTTTAAGTGACGACTCAGTGAAAAAGCGTTGAGGCAAAGCGGGAACAAAGATTCATCAAGTCCAATAGACAAACAAAGGAATTTTACACGCCTAGTAAGATTAAGGTTAGTTGCAATTTAAATTCGATTCGTTAGAAACGAAGTTCAACTTTCTTGCTTCAAAACAATGTCTGTTAGAGTGTGGGTTTGTCTCCGCCCCATCGAAAACGGCGAAGTATAATAATGGAGCGCCGTCTTGCGTTTTTACACCGCCTAAATGCTGTTTTGATGTTGGAGCTGTGGAATGAATGAACATTGTCCATTGTCCATTTACATGTCCTTGCCCAGGTTGTATTCATGGGTTTATTTGATGCGCTATGATCCAAGTGATCTCTGATCAATGATCCTGATCCAGATCATCCCAGTGGAACACATCCTTAGATTAGTAATCCAGGGCTTGAAATAACTATTGGGCAGGCGCCGGACACATTGTCCGGTCAAACGTGATTTTGCTCGGACATAGGCATTTTTGGCCGGACAAATTTAATCCATCTTAACTAGTTGCAATAGAGGCTCCATTTTGCAAGTTACATGATCTGTATCATTTTCAGCAACAGCAACTCTAGTTACTCAAAACAAATCGAGTGTGCAAAAAATTAGAAGTTGTAGTTTTATTACTCTTTGTTCTGTTACATTGTAAGTCAGACACGTGGATTGCAAGACACAACCTCATCGTTAACGTTTGGTTGAAACCTGACCAAATCACTAACAAAACGTAACCTTCAACTTTATAGTACAACATTTACATTTTAGCAAACGCTGCTTTGTTTCTACAAATAATTTCAAAAGGGCAAATAAACTTGTGAAATCGTTTGGTTCAATAAATCAGTCTCTCAATTAACACGATAATAAACGCTATTAAACGGAATGTAAATTAATATACAACTGATCACACCAGAAAATGTTAAGACTTTAACTTAACTAATCACTATCAGTAACTTGCAACAGGGGTTACGTTCTCACTACTCAAGATCTTCAAGCTCCTTAATTAACTCGTTCTCTTCGTTGTCGTCAGTGTCATAACTCTCTTCTGGCGAAGAATCATCTTGTTCGATCAACACTTTCGGCCTTTTTGCAGAATCTCTTGAATTGTACTGCTTCCTTGCTCTCTGGTTCGGGCGGCGGTTAGCACTGCTTGCCCACAATTGTGGTCGCGACTGACAACAGGAAATGTCATCAATTTCACAAACAAAAGTCCCTCTAGTTAATATCTTTTTTGGGAACATGATAAGATTGAATAAATTTCCATCATGATTGTCTCAAAATTGAATTTTCTGTGAAAGCCCAAATGACCGGACAACATGTCCGGTCATCCACGGATTTGCTCGGACAATGCTCGATTGTGACCGGACATTGTCTGTTGACCGGCCGTTATTTCAAGCCCTGTAATCCATTGCTTCTTTAAAGCTATTAGAGGGTTTACTGCCCAGGGGCCCCACTCACATATTTTAATGACGGGGGGGTCCGAAGGATTTTTTTGGGTCTGACATTTTGGCCAAAAGGTCTATGAAAGACGCCGGGATTTTTTTGGGTCGCGAAAACAACAGAGGGATTTTTTTTGGTATTGTATTTTTCATCAGCTCAAATCAAAAATAACATAAGCGCAAGTTGTAGTGTTGTTTTTGACCAAAACCAAAGTTGAAGTTGGCATGTTTTAGCTTTCCAGAAGATAAATAATAAAAT
Source organism: Porites cylindrica (assembly GCA_964035525.1). Classification (NCBI taxonomy): domain Eukaryota; kingdom Metazoa; phylum Cnidaria; class Anthozoa; order Scleractinia; family Poritidae; genus Porites; species Porites cylindrica. The sequence continues at coordinate 10,811,128 of OZ037779.1, read as the reverse complement.
TTGCTGATGCAAACAGGGGGTTCATTAAGGTTTTGAACAGGAGGGCAACTGAGTTTGACACCCGGGCAAAGAATTGGCAAGACCCAGAGGGTCTTGCCCCCCTAGGGGGGTCCGGGGGCATGCTCCCCCGTAAAATTTTGAAATTCTATAGTCGCAGGGATGTGTTTTCCTGCAGTTTGAAGCTGCAGACAACGACTTTCAACAACCAAAAAAAGATAACTTTTCTAGTTAATCATGATTTGATACCAATACCCACCACACAAATTGGACTTTTTGGTTCTCTTTTAATAGCTCTGCTCATAATAATCTTTACTCAAACTCACTGTCAGCATCTGAGCCGTAATCAACTTATCTTTAAAATTTCAATGACTAGACGGGAGGAGCACTGTTTTAACGTGAACGCACCGAAAATTATTTCATTGGCGTAAACCATAAGACGAATAAAAGATCACACTTCGCTTCATTGAATATGATGATTAAGCCATTCAATATATACAGGCAAGTAAAAGGTTAAATCACAAAGAAGTCTACTCATCTCTTGGCCTTTTCTCTACTGGAGGCCCTTTGGTTGAAGCCGAAAAATAATCCGCTATCGAATCGAACGCGTTCTTTTCTGGGCCGCCCTGCTCACGTGCTCGCAACACTGATACATTTCAGGTGGTCGTTTATGAAGCACAGTTCTTTTCGCAATGTGTTATGGGGCGATTCTTGTTTTTAACACATAAAGAACGAGGGGATTTCATGCCGCGTGTAATAAAGTGGAAATTGCACGGCAAAGTATGTTTTAAACTTGATAAGACTCATCAAGAAATGGGTACGATTGTAACTTTAAACTGTTTTTGATCGTTCCTTGTGTTAAAAAGAAGTTCTTTGAGATGTAAAGCAGCCAGGCAAAGTCGTGTTCACAGCCGGTCAATTTGAACCCCCTGTGCAAAAACACTGAGGGATTTTTTTGGGTATGTTAACAAAAGTAGGGATTTTTTGGGGTATAAAATATGAACCTCTGTCGGACCCCCCCGTCATTAAATATGTGAGTGGGGCCCCTGGGGTTTACTGTCTGTGGGTCTATTAATAGCTGAAGGCATGCACAGTGGTTTCTTTTGTAATTACCAAGGGAGGTTCCCTCATTAATTTTGTTGGTTGAAGGTCACATTTTTCTTCATTTTGTCTTTGGTTCAATTCCGGCTATGTGTGTACTACACCCTACTATACCCCAAACAAGGGAATATAGTCATAGTTAGGCTTTCTCCTCCCATTGTCAAATGTAACTCCATGCCTGATCAGACCAATTCTCCTGTTATCTCAGTTTTGCGGAATTATTTCCTTGACCAACTCAGCAAAGTCAAAAAAAGGAGAAGCGAGTTTATACCAAGGATAAAGTGAAACACAGAGGGTAAGTTGTGGTGTGAAGGCTGACTACCTGATTACATGTACTTAGGGCTGCCCAGTTTCTTTTTTTCTATTCCTTTCGAAGCATCCAATAATGAAATTGTTAACAAACAAACAAATTAAACTGAATTTATTTTAAGCTTTCATATCTGAATTCAAGTCACACACTAACTGTGGGTTACATGTATCTTAACCCAGCTTTGAACCCCGGGGGGGGGTACTCTCATACATTAGCTATACGGGTATGTGCCGCCCGACGGGGTCGTGATTTTGAAGCTCCTGATTTAGAACGGGGTATCCATTTCAGAGGCGTTTTCTAGAAAGGGGTATAAAAAATTGTGGATCACGTGGCTTTATCTTCTGCTTAAAATTGTTGCTGATTATGAAGAAGCATTTATTTGATGTATAAGTCGAACAAGTAAAGAAATATCTTTTTAAAACAACAGGGCTATTTCAATTTACAAACTTTCTAGAACGGAGTATAAACAATTGGCCCATTTCTAGAACGGGGTATCAGTTTTAGGGCGAATTCTAGAACGGGGTGTAAAAAATTGGCTCATTTCTAGGACGGGGTATCAATTTTAGGGGAATTTTTTTTTAGAACGGGGTGCCAATTTGGAGTCCCGGGCGGCACATACCCACCCAAAAAATACCCAAGTGCCCCCCCCGGGCTTTGAACAATGTGGCCAAGATGTTGAATAGCATTTTATGGAGCTTACATGTAGACGCTACTGTAGAGGTGTATTCAAGGCCAAAATTATAAGTGATATCTTGCAATAATCTCAGTAGTGCTTGTTATTTGTTTTTCTTTGCTTTTACAGTTAAATCATGAAGTCAAAGGATTTTTCTATGATAATTTAGAGGGCTGAGAGGACATGATGCACAATTAAAGCTGGGAAGCAACTCACTGGAATGAAAAAGGCAAAGACCTCGGATAAAATGGCATTGGCCTAGAGGTAAGTTCATTTATGTTATTACTCAGGGTTCCCATGGGCACGTTTTTCTTCTGGCTCAATTTTCCCTCTGACGTATACAGTACGTATGCAAGATATAAGAGTTTGTGTAAAATAGGCCACTTGCACTAACAGGTCAAATGACCAATGCTTTCTTTAATTAAACAATGAGTTGGAATCTTGCTGATGCCAAAAATTGACAGAGCACATATAAATTACTTTACACCTGAAATTTGGAGAGAAAACACATTTAAGGGAGATATTTTCTGGCACTTTGATTTTTCAACAAAGTAGTATCATTTGTATTCGCTGCCATGTTGGAGGGCATACTCTTGCCCTCCAACATGGTGGCCAAAACTACTTTTTGCTTATATCTTGTTAAACATTTGATGGTTATGCTCAGATGTGCTGTAAACATTACCACATAACCTTTCAACAGCTTCCTTCAAGTTTAAGTGCAAAATTTGTATTCAGAAAGATGTAATTCATAATTTTAAAAATTACATTTTGGTCACATGACCAGCTACAAACTTACTCATTTTATGAAAATGGTGCGGGTTTGAGAAACCAAATCACTATTATTTTGTTTAAGATATGACCCAGTAATCGTTTCTCGAAGGCAAAATCATATAAATCTCATTTTCATAAAAACGATGTCACATGACCTCTTAGTGCAAATGGCCTATTGGTCAGGGGACTAAAGCAGAGCAGTAGAAGATCATCATCTGAGCCATCTGGCTACCCATGTAAAATACCTTCACTGAATTTTATGGAGGATTAGGACTTCAATTTCCATGTAATTGCATGGAAAAGTTCCATAGAATTCTATGGAAAGTTCTCCGTTGACTTCCATGGAGGATTCGGACATCAAATTCCGTGGAATTCTAGGAAAAAGTTCCATGTGAAATCCATGGAAACTACTCCATCAAATTCCATGGATCTCCAGGGAGTTCCATGGAATTCACAGGAATTAAACCTTGGAATTAGAATATCCAGTGAATTAAAAAAGATACATTACAGATTTTGGTATCACTGCAATTTATTGGATAAGTTCATTTTTAATACAACGAAAACCGCATCAGTCTCTTTTGAAAAGTTATCAATGAAAAGTGCTTAACTTAAGCTCAATGAAATCAAAACTCACTCAGAACAACAATTGCTCAAATGTACATATGTTGTAATTCGATTTTGCTCATGGTACAAATTGTCTTTGTACTAGTACAGTTATTTTTGAACTGGTACAAAATTATGATCCAGTACAAAATTTATTAAACTGGTCTTATTATATCTTTTTTAAGAAATAGTCTTAGTTTACAGATACCGGTATTTAAGGTTAGGGTTTGGGGTTAAGCACACATTTTGCCATTTTGGGTTAACACTCATTTTACTTTTGAGAAATTGTAACTGCTGAGACTAGGAGTGTTTTCGAATAACTTGAACTACTTGCAAAATAAGACATCACATCTTTACCACATTCGATGCACGTATACGAAATGTAAAATGTAAAACTAAAAATGTTTTAGAAGTTTTAAAATCCTCGAAATATATTTCGCTCTTCCAGCCTCGTCAGTCAATAAAATTTTCATGTAAGATGCACTAAAAGAGTCTGCGTGTTCGCCAGTGTCATGTAAGCCAACATGGTGTATTCTATTTCGCGTGGTCACATGCAACTACCACGCGTGGAACGCAGAAATGATTCCGTTCATTCCTAGAGTTCATCAACGAGCCTTCCAGTACTTGATCTATCCTAACACCCTCCGATATCTGCCTCAACATGGCGTCGTTGGAGTAAGAACCGGTAACCTACGTGGATGAAAGTTTTGTTATGGAGGATGAGAGGGTCAGCAGTGACCAAAGGACAATGCTATTGATAAAACAATTAGGAGACGACATCCACTCGTCAATACAACTTGAAGTGGATTATCCATCTAATCACCGAGACCAAAAGCTACCTATCCTAGACTTAAAGGTGTGGTTAGAAATGAGAGAAAAGGAAATAGAAAATCAAGTTGTTAACATGTCAGTGATCATGTACGTGTTGTACTCCAAAGAGATGGTCTCTAAACCTGTCATTAACGCTAGATCCGCTTTAAGCTGGAGTACTAAGAGGACAGTGCTGACTCATGAGGTCCTAAGAGTTCTACTTAATTGTAGGAAACTGTTACCATGGGAGAGATGGGAGAGGGTGGTGGAGAATGTTAAAGAGATGGTTTTGAGAATGCAGTACTCGGGATACAGCGAGAAATTCAGGTGTGACGTTGTCAACACAGCCCTTAAGGCATATGAAACGAGTAAGAAAGCCTATCAAGAAGGAGAAAGACCGTTACATCGACCCAGAGAATTGAAGAGAGTCAGGAACGAGACCAAGAAAAAGTGAGGAAGAGAAGCAACTGGTACAAGAAAGGCAGAAACGAGGTGGTAATCTTTGTACCATCTATGCCGAATTCACAGCTACAGAGGAGATACCAGAAAGAAATAAAGAAACAAGGTTTCAAAATCAAAGTCGTAGAAAAAGCTGGTGCTGCGATTAAAAAGTTACTCCGGAGGTCTGATCCGTTTAAATCACGAAAATGTGAAAGAGGGATTGCCCAGTGTGTAGTGAAGATGGAAAAGGAACGTGTGAGAGACAGGGTGACTTATGACATAAAATGTGCTGAGTGTAATGACATTTATATCGCAGAAACATCAAGGAGCGTGTATACTAGAGGAAAAGAACACATGAAGTTACTGGCCAAAAAGGAAGAGAGGTCAGCCTTATGGAAGCACTGTAAAGAGAAACGCAACAGTGAAATGCAGAAATTTGAAATGAACGTTACCGGTTCTTACTCCAACGACGCCATGTTGAGGCAGATATTGCAGGGTGTTCGGATAGATCAAGTACTGGAAGGCTCGTTGATGAACTCTAAGAATGAATGGAATTATTTCTGCATTCCACGTGCGGTAGTCGCACATGACCACGTAAAATAGAATTCACCATGTTGGCTTACATGACACTGGCGAACACGCAGACTATTAAAGTGCATCTTACATGAAAATTTTATTGACTGATGAGGCTCGAAGAGCGAAATATTATTTCGAGGATTTTAAAACTTCTAGACCATTTTTATTTTTACATTTTACAGTTCGTATATGTGCGTCGAATGTGGTAAAGACATGATGTATTATTTTGCAAGTAGTGCGACTCATTTTACTGATTAGGGTAAAGCACTCACTTTCATTGGTTAGCATTCAGGTTATTTCAGGTTATTGTAATTGCTTGCTAAATCATGCCTATGTTGTATTTCTTCTGGTTTTCTAAGATTTTATGGTTTTTCCGCGGTGTTTCCTTGTCTTCTGCCTCTTCTGTTGTTTAAGTGCTGTGATCATTTTTATTTTCCTCGTCCTCTGTTCTCTAGTTTCTACAATTTTTCTCTGTGGTTTGATCCCAAATACAGCTTGCAGTGCTCTAAGCTCAACCTTTTTTCAAAGTTGCCTTTTGGCAACCTAAAATTATAAAATGGTTGCCAGACATAAAATGTTGGTCGCCAAAAAAAAGGGACAGTTTGTGTGTACTTACAGGCTGTGTCAGTGTGGATGAGGTATCATGTTGAACTTGTTTACCAACAAAAATGATGATTACATATACAAGTTCAGTGTATGATTCACGTCCTTTTAATCTGTCTGATAAATTTTATGGTGCATTCTCTGTTGTCGCAAATCTTAGGCATTTTCAATCATTCTCCATTGTTGCTCTGGTTTTCCTGTTTTCTTATGAATCCCAAAGAAAGTAATCTTAAAAGATGATTAATTTGAAAAAGAAAAAGTGAAATTAATGAAACATAACCAAGCCAAACCATGTCTATTTTTGGTGGAATTCTCTATGAAATTTTTGTCTGCATGAATAACTTGTGTGATTATTTTGAAAACGGGATAATGGTTGTGAAATGGCCCGAAGTGCAAGCATTGGTGCCATTCCAGATGTGTTGTTATAGTTTTTTCAGCAGCACAGTTGAGGTTAGGTAAAAGACAGGAGACTATTTTACTTTTCAAGCAGCTTTTAGAGCTTGAGCAGTGGCCAAGTGGACATGGGCAATTCTTGAGAACGCATGTCAAAGTATTGTTTCCTACCTGTGGGTCCATGCACTTTTCTGAAACTTGAATTAAGGAATAGTATGGATTATTGTTGTTTATTTGTTTGTTTTTATTTGCTTGACGGAATACTGCAGTGGAGAGATTTATGGGTTTGGATAGGCCTTATACAGTGGCATAGGTCACGATTCTGAGTTGATTGTGAGAATTTGTTTGAACAAAAAGGGATCATGTACATGTACCTGCATTGTATGCTTAAAGGTTAAGGTGGAAAGTGTCGTTTACTGTGTTTATGTCATCGCTCCTTGCAAATCTCAGGCTGCCCTAGCGATAACAAGCAAAATGGGCAAAATGGTTGGTTGCATGAGTTCATGCAAACTGGCATAAATTTATTTACATTTGAATCATGTAAATGCATGTTTTAGTACCTTATACAAAAGCTAGATAGATTTAAAAACCTGCAGTAGTGATAATTATTAGATGAATTGGAAAATAAAATATTGAATGAAGTATAATGCCATTATGAATTATGCAAACAACATATTTAAACGACAAGATGTTTAATTTCACCTGGATAACCCCATCAGAAAAAGCTGTTATAAACTGATGCACTGAGATACAAAAGTCACAAATAAGAATACATATTTAGTGGTAATAATGGTGAAAACAAATCAAGGGGTTAAAGAATAGATGGAAAATTTAAATTATGAATAACCTATGTAGATGTACCTCTTAGATAACTGCTTTTTGTGTCATTCACAAATGCAGTTATTCAGCCTTTAAAATCACACAGAAGGGGTAACTATTTTATCAGTGAAGAAAGTGAAGAAGTTCATCAACTGTAAAATAAAATACAAAACCCAACAGCAAGCTTTTACTTGCATTTTGGATAACGCCTTTTCAAAACCACTTAGAGAGGAAAACATTTCAGGATTATTGACTTTTGACTAGTTTGGTGGGTTAAGACAGCCCTCAACCAGCACTTTTGAGGCCTCCCCTCCTCTTCTTTCATTGAACTTGACTACCCTGGTGAGAGTATAGCCTGCGCCAGTTCACTTTAGGCTTCCAGCTGGGGACACTTTTCAAGGACTTCTGCGCTATTAGAGATCTTTTAAAGGACACTTTTCCTGAGCTTTTAAAGATCTTCCACCAGTGGTAACAGCTCTAATTTGTTAAACTTCTTTGAACTGCATATGGAGATTCACGGTTTCCCCTCCTCTTCATTTCTTTAAGGGTATCAATCTTGTTACTTCTTACCTGCTCCTCCTTCCACTTTTCTAAGTTCTGAACATTGTCAAGGTTGGAGACGACAATAATTGGGTTATAACTTGTGAACGGAGAATTTCTCAAAGGGATATCTTCACATACTTTTGCATTTTACACTACTTGTGCACATACATTGTACATCTTCAAACTGCCTAGGTTGAGAGCCATATCTGCAGTGGTTCTCAAAGCATACGTTTAACTGTCGAAAAAACGTCGTAATGTTTTGTATTTGTTTATGCAATGGTGTGTTGTCACACTGTTGTCCCTTGCCAACTTGTTACAGTTCACCAATATTCTCTCAATTGTGCAATAGTCACACTCTGTCACCCTATGTACTGCAGCACAGGGTCACTGTCCTCGTAATGTCATCATTGATCTTACTCTAAATTTCTTCTCAAGGCCTGGTCCAGAAGTATGTTTAAATATTTTTTGGGGGAATGACCAATTTTGAAAGACAACAATAGAGTTACCACAGTCTGAAAACCTTTGTCAAAATGAAATTTGCAAAAAATTTTCAGAGCATTAACTACCTCATCAATGGTTGCCCATTGAGGGCAAAGAGTCAAGAGGTACTTCACCACAACCAATCAATAATTTATCTTACAAGCTTTATTTTAAAGGAAGGACTTACTTGAAAGATTCTACTTCTTTTGTTTGCACCTTCAAGACTTGCTTGTCTTCTGAGCCTTCTACTTCCACCCTAGCTCACTCTCTAGAAACTTGTTCCTGAGCCGCTTTCCTTTTATTTTATTGTTGCTTATAATAGTTGGAAGGCATTTTTTTGTAAAGCAATCAAACGTTTTTAAAAATAGCATTTAAAGGGGCTGTCTCACAAGTTTTGGCGTCACTTAAAATGCCTTAGACACTTTGGAATAAGCTGAGATCAGGCTCTACTTTCATTTTCCTGGGTAAATAAATTCCAGGCCAGTAAGGCGAATCGAAAAGACTCCCATTCAGTACGGTACTTGTGTACCTGAATTACGTGTGCTTGCTCCAGGCCAATTATCTTAATTACTTAATGACTAAAAATGTTGACCTCAAGGACAAGCATGGAGGCAAGGTGTGCCAAAAACTCATTATTAACTTAGTTGCATTCCTAAAGTCATAGAATGTACAAAGAATGATTTGAAGGTACATGGGGGTACAGACTGGGGTTGCCCTTGGCTAGTAACCAACTGAAGAATGATGCACATGATCTGATTCCATGCATGATGCAGGAAAGCGCACTTTTAATATTTATTCTTCTAGATAAGGAGTTTAGATAGTCTTGAACTGCGGAAGGAAAATTTAACGTGCCACGGTGGGTACGAAGGTGAAACACTGGAAGGGTCTGGTTAGTGTAGCCAAGGGGCCAACCAAATTCCAAAAAGTCACAAATTACACTGTCCTCATAGTCTTGAAGCAAGGCATGCCACACGGGAATATTTAGTTGAGAAGGAATGGGAATACGAAGGCCTGTGTAATTGAACTGTCCAGAAGAAAAGACAGCACAATGAGCGTCGACAAAGGAACTCATGGCAGGTCATGTTGCATAATCAAAAACTGAATGTCTTGATTGTGAAAACTTAATAAACCCATTGTCGTGAGTAGAAAAACTAGAACTGGGGCATGAAAACATTGTCAGGCCAGAAGCTAAATGTCTCGAAGGAGAAAAGTCTTGTACTAAAAAGTCAAGAGTGAAGTGTGTAAAACTACAACCAAATCTAAAACGGGCACACCCCCAGCTTCGGTTCCGTGAAGGCTAGGAGACTAAAAACTGTCTAGTCTTTTGATGTCACCGGTGAATCTTTCGCAGCCAGCGCTTTTAAAGGACAATCAGAAGAATTCTCCTGATGTGACTCCTGCTTACGAAGACAAGTCCAGCATGCCGCGCAGATATGTTTCAACCATTTGCGTTCTGCGCGGATAAAACCGAAGTGGTCTTTAACGCTAATGCATTGTTCTTGCTGATAATCGCGACAAAATAGAACTGGTGCTGAAGAAGAGGAAGTCGGCGATTTCTCCTGCAGTGGGTGCCGGTAAAGGGTTTTGCTTTCCAAATGAAGATAAGAGTCTCCCCAATGAACCAGTCCATGCTCAATTTCGAGCAAAATGGACCCGTGAAAATTAAGAATGGCGGACCATTCGTTTTGTTGGGCAAAATACATTAACGAGACGAGATGCTTTTTGCGCTCGGTGCGCTCCAAAGGACTAATGTCCTTACATAATAAAATTTGAGCGTATCCAGCCATGAATTCGGCTAATGTTAACTCGTATTTGACCTTGCGCTGTGCTTGTGTGAGACAAAGAAAACTGTGAGACCATCTTTGAGGGTACAAAACCTCGCTGGTAGCTTTCGCCTCCCGGCCTGATTTTAACGTACCAGGACGCGTGGAGGGTGCAGAGTTAGCTGCTGAGTGCTGAAGAGGGTGGCTCTCATTCTCAGACTCGCTATGATCAGAACAAACAACGCCAAGTTGGTCTACCCGTCGATCCACCGTCTGGGCCAAATTGCTCATAGCACGCAATTCTGGCAATGTAACAAGGGGCGGTACTGTTGGTGCTTTCTGTAGTCTCGTATCGAAGAGACTTCAATTCAGTGGATAAGAGCTGCACCAATTCCGTTAAAGACTGCAAGACGTCAGATTTTGGAGAAGCGGTGGCACCAACCTCTTTGGTGTGCTCTAGCTCATCAACCGCCTCAAGATCCTGTTCCGTATCGTTGTGAACTGGACCTGTACAATTCTTTCCAGGACGAGCAAAATCATGAGCGGACTTTAACTCCTTACAACCTGGGCACCTGCTTGGACTACCCATTGGGATGAAACGAAAGAAGAAACGAAACAGTACGCTGCAAAACTCTGGTATACGCTCAAGGTAAAAACTGACTCGAAATGAAACACGAAACTCCTGTCACCTGATACTAAAGGGTGTGTGTTGTGCAATTAATCCCTTTGAACATGTGCTTGTCCAGAGGGGGCAAATTACTTAATGACTAAAAATGTTGACCGCGAGGACAAGCATGGAGACAAGGTGTGCCAAAAAACTCATTATTAACTTAGTTGCATTCCTAAAGTCATAGAATGTACAAAGAATGATTTGAAGGTACGTGGGGGTACAGACTGGGGTTGCCCTTGGCTAGTAACCAACTAAAGAATGATGCACATGATCTGATTCCATGCATGATGCAGGAAAACGCACTTTTAATATTTATTCTTCTAGATAAGGAGTTCATAAAAAATGTATTATATTTATCTTATTTCATACTTACCTCGGAATAGTTAAAATGTTCCAGAACCTAAAAAGCTTCCTACAATTATATATATCAGTATATATTATCAGTTGATCAGATCAAATTGTCACAAATCAATCAAATATCAAGGTTCATACTTCACCTTTTTATATTTGAAATATGGCTTATTGGGGGTATGTTTTACTTATTCCGTAAAGGACACGTGCATTTAGCTATATCAAGTCAAATACAGGTTTCATTTTAATGATCATTGGAAAGATATATCGAACTTCCATTAACCTGGAATATGTTTCGTGAATCTGGGAGATAAGTGCTGTGACAATCCTATACAAAGCTTTTCTCCAGCTATGGAATAAGGCAATGACTAAAGAAAACTACCAAAGTAAAGTTCAGTAAAAGGTACACACTTCTGCACGGTTACTTTTTAAATTGCTTGGCTCCTTGGGACTAAAACTAAGAGGTACAAACTTCGTTAATGGTAAGCAATATTCAACAAGGTAAAACTCAGGCTTCCTAATTTTAAATACTAAAAAGGTCTAAATGTCCATAAAAAAGTGTTTACCTAGGGACATCAAGTTTCTAGATAAGGTGTCCGGCCACTCTCAGAAACCTTAGCTATTTACGAAGACACAAAAGAAGACATTGATTCTTAACTTAGTCACAGCCATTAAGTCATAAAATGTACAAATAATGATGCATATGGGGGTAAAAGGCCATTGTCCTTAGTAACCAACTAAGCAATGGTGCACATGATACAGTTCTTTGCCTAATGTAGAAAGCTATGCAATATCGTGAAAGGATCGGAGTATGTATTGGAGTCAGAGTAATGTACTATCTTCTTGAAAATATGTATCCAGGGAATCTGCCTTGATGAGACTTTTAGTATTGGAACAGGTTATCAATCCAAGGTCATCAGAATTGGTGAGACCAGTCTGGCATAATGTATCTGAGACATGTTTCATGGGGGAGAGATGCTCAATGGTTAATGAATTCAAGTTACGCATTTTGGGGACTATAAATAAGATAAACAGGTCCAATTGCTTACTACTTTGTTCAGTGTTTATGAATGGGTTTCACAAACAGGGGCAATCCTTCTTTTAGAACATTGTTGGTTTGCTCCATGGATGTTTCAGCATCTGGGTGACATTGAAGGTTTACAGTATCTGTGCCCATTCAGTGACAGTAGAATCCGTGTGGTGGAGGGTGCACATCATGCTTGTGATGGTTAAAGGATTTTTGCCATTTTTCTCTTTTTAATTTTAGTGCCCTTCCTTTCTTTCTAACTTTTTTCTCTTTTTGGATCTGATTGAAAATCTTTCTAGTTGCAATTCCATGTTTAGTTATTGTCTGCACTCTTTCAGTGCATTCATATAATTAGTTATTTTCTGTTGTTTCTTGAATACTGCGCAGGAAAATGTTTAAGTCTTCCCACAAAAGCTCCAATCATGAATTTTGTCCTGAATTTTATGGCACACTATCTGTTAATTTTCCTTATTGACAATGGAACAAATTGAGATTCAGGTATGATGCATTTCTTGTTGGGCAGAGAGGTTGGTATGTGAGTTGATTGTGCACTTTCAGCCCCTTGAATGGGAATTTTCGTTTGCTAGCTTACAACCAGCAATTTTGAGGCATTCCCACCTTTTCTTTTGTGGAACATGACTTCCGCCAGTGGTAACGTATAAAACTTGTTTGAACTGAGAGCGTTAAGGGAATGGTGCAAAACACAATAATTCCACTCTGATTCAATAAGTGGTTTAAAATTGTTGACATCTTCGTCTGGGGTCTTATCCTTTTTTTTTAGCCCTTGGCTCCAAAGTACGTTTATATATTTCTTTAGGGAATGCCCTATATTTAAAGACAACAGTGGAGTTGCAACAGTCTAAAAACCTTTGTCAAATGTAAATTCATAAGTAAGATATTAAGTAAAATAAATTTAAGCTTGATAATTTAGAAAGTCAATAGAATTTATATCTCCTGGGTCATCCGGGTCATCTTCAGAGTCAAAGAAATCCAGTTCCTCCCAAAAGTCAAGAAACTCGTGAAAATCTGCGATAGTAAGATTAGGGTCAACCTCTTGTTTTACCTCTGCCCATGGCTGTAAATCCTTGTCTCCCGCAGCAATGAAAGCAGGCTGATCAGGAGCGTCCTTGTCATCGCGGTGGATGTCCTCTAACAGAGGCAGAGAGTCGCTTTCTGTTTCACTGGAATCAGTGGCTGTATAGTCCTCGTTACTTGGCTCCTTTAAGGGGTTTTCTGGAAGGGACATTTACAATGGGTATGTCTCGGCGAGTTCTCCACCAGTGATACGGGAACTAAATCCACTTGGTATGAGTGACTCACACAACTCCCAAATAAGCTTTACGTTAAATACTTTATTTCAGAGTAACTTACTCTTCTGTTTCACAGTTCTTCTATGTTGCTTCACAACTTCTTTAACAACTTCTTTCAACAATGTCGTCAACTAAACCTTGTTCTTCTGCAATTCACTTTCTTTCTCTCTCAAAAGAACCTACTTCTCAACAGTTCTCTATTTATTTGTCTGGTCGTCGATAATGTGTTTACGGCGTAGGATACGTCTTTCTTCTTATTAACATACGATTATCTCATAACCTAAAATTTCTTTGGAAAGCTTTTCTTCAGTTCTGGAGCAGGATAAATACTGAGGGCAACTAACCAAATATATTTCAAACACACTTTTTCTCAGTTACTTTAAAATTGTTTGGATCTTCCAAGCTAAAACTCGAAGGTACAAGCTTCGTTAATGGTAAACAAAGGACAACTCCCATATTCATAAATGTGAAAACAAGACCCCTTTTCTCGCTTTCCATCTTCTTGAACCTCATATCCTGGTCTCCATCTTTTACGTTATGATCTCGTGAACATACATTGTGATTTCTTCCAAGATGCCTTTTTAAAAAAAAAGTGCGACAGATGTTATAGAATGTGCAAATATCCGCAGTTAAAAAGGGAATGCGGATGGCAGTTGTCTGTGTTAAAAATGGATATTATTTTTCGTCCAGCATGGTGTTTGGTCGATGTGTAGAGGGAAAAATGGAAAGATTCCAGAAAGAAGGTGACACTTTTCTTTTTTGTAATGGATGAGTTGTCAATAATAAATGTATTTGGTTTGGAACAGAAAAAACTACAATTTGTTTAAACGCTCATTTGTTTTAATGAAATTTCGTTAAAAATGATTTACATAAAAAGAAAAATTAATATGTTTGAAGAACGTCCACGTAGAAAAATGAGATGGTGGGCATGACTATTCCTGAGAAAAGATCTCTACTTCTTTCGTTTAATGGTACTGGGTAGGACTCCACTGATTTGATTGTAGGACTGTTGATTAGACATCTGCAGCGTTTTGGTGTTTTGGGTCATGTGGCAGTGGGGGTTGTGGTAGGCAAATTAATTTTTCGGTGTTCAAGGTAGTGTCGTTTCTTACAGCTGCAGTTTCAACCCTTTCAGTAAAATGCCTGAGAAATGAGGACAACGCAAAAGTGCATCCCAAATGGTACAAGTACTATTTCAAACATTGGTTCAACAAAATTTTTTTATTGCGCACTACCGACATAAAAAAATTAGCACCAACAAATTGCTTTAACAGCTGGGCGGTCTATTCCTACATCCTTTTTAAATGATCAACATCAGTCGAAGAGTTTATGCTAAATATCCTAAATTATTTTAGTTATAACACATGCCAGTATATTTTATCAAACCATTGTCTTTTATTCTTTGAACCAGAGAATGTCTTGACTCTGTCACGTATAGACGTGAATATGCACCTTTTAGAATAGAAATTGGAAAGGATATTGATAATTCTCGTGTAGACTTGCAATTGAACAGGATGAACAGACAACGATTTAAGTGTCTACTTCTTTGTACAGTAGCTCTGTAAAAAAAGATGTTCTGGGTTAGGCAAACACTCACAACATTACGTTTTATATCCCCGTTATTTTGGTTTTGGTTTATTCACAGTTATACGAACAGTTTTATTTCGCAGCCTCGTTTTCATGTTAGATTCGTCACGTGACTTGTGTCGTATACCATTGGCTTAGGCTAACACTGGAAACATTGAGTTGTATGTCTCCTGTTATTTTGGTTTCGTTTTATCCACAGTTAATAAAGGTATAAGAGGTTTCATTTCTCAGCCTCGTTTTCATGCTCGCTTCGTCACGTGACTAGTGAAGTGTCCCACTGGCTATGGAAAAAACTGACAACACCGAGGCTTACATGTCCTGTTATTTTGGTGTCGTTTTATCAACTGTTTGTAAAGTTGTAAGACATTTTATTCCCCAACCTCGTTTTCATGCATAGTCTGTTAGGCTAATTTTTTAACCCCCCCTGAAAAGCCTCGGTGCGGGTTACAAAACTGGCAACAAGATTTTTCTTGTTATTTGAGGTCTTCTGAATACTTCTAGACCAGTTGCTTGCTTTCAGCACGAACTTCCCACGGGAGTACAAATGCTGCCACACTATAAACTGAATCCAAGTAATAAAAATTCTGCCGATTGAAGACTCAGGAGCCTCAAACAAATGTGCAATTGTCGTTAGTGAAAATCCTCTCCTGAGCCTGAGTAGAGTTATATACATTTCTTCTTTCAGTGTAAATCGTCGATTAGGTCCCATGTTATCTGTATTTCGTTGATTGGGTTTTTTTGCGTTGTCTCTCCCTTTCGAGTCCGAGTGCTTTAAATGATACTTGGCAGGGCCAAGAAACGTCAACGTTTCAAACTGTTCGGGAAAAGGCCCTGTGAAAAAGTTTGTTTTTTGTCTGCTTTTCAGAACAGCACTAGGATCTAACATGTTAACCCGATTTGAAATGTATTCCTCGCTCTCTTTAACAACGGTTTGATTTCTTAAAATCATAGTTTCTACTTTGGCGACAAGAACATACTGTTTGTGTGCCTCAGTCACAACAGTTTTTAAAACTCCTTTGTTGCTCGGCTAGTTCTGGTGAACTTACTGGAGTGGTTTAGCACGCACTCGTAATTTCTTTCTACTGATTTCCATCAGACTCCTCGGGCTGATTCTCATCGATAGGAAGTGGTTTTTTCTTCTTTTTGCAAGGGAATTCATGTCGCTATACTGGCGCTTTTCTTTTACGATTTTGTTGCTTCTCAGATTGCTGTGGAGTGAGCGTTGCCAATATTGGTTTGACATCCTCACCTTCTGGGCCTTTGCCTCCAACAAAATGCAAGGAGCAAATATGTGTATCTTTAGTAATTTGTTTGAGATTCTGGAAATCCTTGGGGCCACACATACTGCGAGCGTTTGGCCATTTCAGTCTTGAGTTTTGCTTGGTTCTTTTCCTATTCTGTCGTATTGTCCTGAATCCTTCCTGGCTTTGGAAAGCGAATAAAGTAAGTTTCCTTCGGCAGTCTCTCAGGATATGCTAATTGCATTTTCCCCAGCAACAGTGTTTTGTTGTCTCCCTTTTTGCCATTCTTCAAAAATAACTATAACAATTTAGAAGCTAGTGAAGTGAAGCGAGGGAGTCAAATCGAAATGTTTGTCCGCATTTCAATCCTATGACGCTTTGCAATAGTACGTCAGTCTATTTTTATCATTGGGAAAAAATGCTATTAGTATAATACCTGGTGGGTGATAAATGCAGTCTTCTCCATAAAGGCGTGGCGTAACTACTTGCCAATATCCTGAGCGTAAATCAAGGGTTGAAAATATCTGTGCCCCCTGCAAAGCATCAAGGCTATCATCAATTGGGAATTTAAGATTGAGCACTATGGTTGGACGAGCAGGAGAGGTCTGGTTCTTGTCGATGGTGGATTGGGTCGAGTACGAACCGTTTGGCGCGAAAAAAAAAGAGATTAAGATTGTCAACAAGCAAGCTGCTACGGTTGAATCACTTATCGACGGTCATCGTGTGAAAAAATGTTATTTCTTTGAGTAACATACGAAATTCTCACCTTTGAAGTCACATGCTGTTGATCTTTGACTATGACAAGAAAAGCTGTCAAAACTTACCGTAGTGAAACACGACGGTAAGCAAAACGCCATCCCATAACTTTTACACATGCGCAAAAAAGCTCAACCCAGATCCCGCGTACTCGTCCAACCGTAGCTGTTAACCGTAGTCTTAAATCTTAAATTCCCTAATGACACTGTGGCAGAGGGTACGAGTCTTTCTAAGTTACTTCGTGAAACCTCCTGTAGTCTATACAAAATCATGTAGTTGCTTCCAGGTTATCAAAATGTGTTGCATTTTTATCAGCCGGTATTGGCTTTGCCATATGTCTGTTGCATGATGTGGTCTTCTTCAATATTTTTATGTACTAAGGCACCAGTAAGGTTCAACTGTGTCCAATATATTTTCATTCATGATGCAATATCCTTTCATTTAGCTATGGTCAGGACTAAAATCTTCATAATACAGTTGACTCTTGATAACTCGAACCTTCAAAGGAAATCGGAAAAAGTTCAAGTTATTTGAAGCTCAAAGTAAATAGCCAGAATTAAGGGAAAAACCAGTTTTTACTGTACAATGAACATTTTAAACACATTCAATTGTAGAAATGTTAAGTGAAAATTGAAAGATACTTCTAGATTATAAATCAGAGTGTAAAGTAAAAACATAGCCTAAATAGAGCATGCACTTCACTGTTTTGAATAGTAAAGCTGTTGCACGTGAGATTTGTGAAAAACATCAGCCTCCACTAGTAAACTATATGCCTACAACTCGTCAATGGGAAATTAAAAATCAAGGTTTCGGACGGCAGTACACTGTTTGTTTTCCCTGACTTTTTAAGCTCTCAAAACATGGTTCGATCAAGGGTAAAATTATATGGAAACGATCTGAGGGGAAACAAAGATTATTTCAAGTTAGCGGGAGGTTCGAGTTACCGAGGGTAAAATTACAGTAAATGCATGAAGGAAATCCAGGGGAAATCGACTTTGGTTCGAGTTAGTGTGAGGTTTGAGTTAGCGAGGGTTGGAGTTAGTGGGAGTCAACCGTATGTAACACTATCGCAAATGGATTCAGCGACCTCTTCATCAACTGTAAAATATTTCTGGTGCTCTATTTTAGTTGCTCCTGTGGTTTGAATATCTTTATTTTCTTTTATTTCTTTCCTATCAGAAGCAACATTGGGAATTGCCATGTTTTTTATTTCTGCAACAATTTTCAGTAAAGCGTCATCACCGACACAAGAAATGGTTTGGCTTTGTGAAGCAACCTCTGTATTATTTGTATTTCCTGGTGGTAAACGTACTAGTTCATTCTCTTTAACATTGATACTAGGTATCAATGAATGAATATCAGCAGGTACTAAAGCAGTAGGGGGAGGGGTGGGTAGTCAACCAAACCAACTGGGGCAGCTACGGCAGAGGTTATCTTCGAGGCAATGTCTTTTGTAAAAAGGAAAATTAAAAACCCCACCATTAGTTGGTTGATAATTCGTATAATTCATCTGGAATTCTGAATAGTTGAAATTATATCCATATTCTTCGTTATTTCAGGAAGATTTATTCTTGTTGAACGGTTCTGATTTTCTTCAAGGTTTTCTTTTGAATTAGCTTTAGTCGGAGTATTAGCAGGTGGTGCTGAAGTTTCAGAGTGTGAGTTTCCCTGGAGGGCCGAGAAACTGTTTGAGACAGGAACATCGGCAGGAAACGTGAGCGTTACATTAATCTGTTGTTCATCTGAGAATTGTTGATCATCATGCGCTCTGGGATTGTTTAGTCTTTCATTAAGCTTATGTTCAGCTGATGTATATTTTCCTTTAATTGCCTTGATTTCGTTTTTTTGTTAGTTTTTTTTCTATTTTGAAAGTTTCGTTTTCCCATTCACTCTTGCAGTCAGGGCTTGAAAATTGGCTTTTAAAACATTTTCTTGTTGTGCAATTTTATCTTGTCAATCAAAACTTTCCTTTACAAATAGGGAAACTGTCCAATTTAAGAAAAATTGCACAGCTTTTCTGAGCCAATCAAATGTCATAAAATACAATCGGCATTAAGTTCCTGTGACAACGAGCAAAAAAAGTTTTGTTGGCTGATGGCGGTTCGTTGCAAACACTCGTGGCTTTTTGTTGTTGTGAATGTTGTTTTGTTTTGGCTTCTTGTCTGGGCTATTAAAAGGAAAATGTAAGACCAAACTGATAAAAGTCTGCAGTGGAAACAATCAATGATTCTTGAAAATGTACAAGCACTAAAACCTTGGACAAGAATAAAAAAACACTGATACTTGTGCTCAGATGTAGGCATTACAAAACAAGTCTGCGGAAATCGTTTGAGGTAATGAATGAAGTGTTTACCTTCAATAGATTTCGTGTTTACATTAGTATTTGCATTGTTGCTTTGTCTTCTAACTGTGTCCTACTTGTTTTGATTTTGATTTTCCTTTGTTTTATTCAAGTGCTAGTAGCACAGATAAGTTTCTATAAGCTACACTGTGAAACCTTCAGGGGTTTATTAAATGTACTTGTGATAGTTTTTATTCCAAAGCAATAGGACTCCCAACAGTGACGGACTTCCAAACCGATACACTTGCCAAAACATTCAGACTTCAAAACCGAGCACTAGTCTTTGACAAAGATACAATTCTCTCAAAGGTGCACTGTCATCAAAAATCTATTCTCAATCAAAAAACTACTCAGTTCAAAATGTCACATATCACGTGCTCCAAACGTGATCTCTTACACGTAAGACGAAAAAATGTCACTTACCACAAAAACTCCATGACAGTACTATAATAAGATTTTCATTCACTTTATTCACACCTTTTACATAACATGTCCTCTTTCAAGCCTAGAGCTTTTTTTGTTTACTTCAAACTGCACCAACCAAAAACTTTAATGTTGATCTTATTGAAAACATTCTTGCACAGAAGGAGGGATCTGGTGAAAAAACTCACTAGTGGTATTGCCATAGAGGCATGTGTAAGCATTACGCAGTGTAGCTGACATATATACATCTTACCTACTGAGCTTAAGGCTATCTCCAGATTTCTTTTAAACAAACTTGAAATAATTACTTATGTCACCAAATATCCACCTTACTGAAATTCTTACACTACTCATTGCCCTATTAATTATTCTTCCATGAGGGGATTTGGCACCACTATACGGAAGGGTTTCTGTAGGTGAACCTTTAGAGGGTATGCATGATCTGCATACAGACAGAGAGTTTCAATATAGCTTGATCCTACAAGTGGACTAAATTTTACTATGTCAATGTCAAATGCGATAACTTTATTAAACACCAAACCACAGCTGTTGTTTGTAAAAATGTCAATTTGGGCAAACCCTGGTAAGAGCGTTCTATCAAATCTTTGATTTTTTCTGCACTGCCCCTTAGCACAATCTTTGGCTTGTCATGATAATAAACGTCCTGATATTAGGTTTGATCGATGGTCTTCTTCTTTTTTTTAATTCATGGTGAAGTGGTGTCATAAATTTTATGGCTCCAAATCTTTTCAAAGCTTGTGTGATATTTCTATTAAAAATATCTTTGTTTTGCCTGAATAAGGCGTGAGGATCTTTGATGGGGTATCTATACGGAATACGCTTCTTATTCGTGAGGGCAAAATACGTGTTTGCTTAGGGGAGCCATGAATAATCTCAAGAGGATTAAGGACTGGGGCAGCATGCATGCCCTCAAGCATAAATCCTCTATGCGTTCATATGCTCACAAGAGGGTGACTTTTCATCTCTTCGCAAGATTTCCATGGTTTTTCTGTACCATGTGGCCTCATATATCACGCATTGCATTTTTCTAAATATGAAGTGCCCCATGCATCAAGCATATGATTGGTTAAAAAGACATCATTTGGCAACCACATCACGAGAAAACATAGATTGTAACTTGAAACCATAGTCTAATAATATTCTTTACAGCAATGGCCGCAAAGACACAAGGGATCGCAAGAGTGGACAACATGTTGGCTACTCTCTTTGTTAAAGCTGCAAAGACAATTCAAAAAAAATAGCGGCGAGCAATATGTAATACATTTACTTGTTTTGTAACAAGGTTGTTTATTTGATTTACATAAACAAGAAGAAAAGCAGAAAATTAGCTGTTAAATTAGCAGAGAGATATGCTCTAAGTATTGGTGAAAAAAACTTTTGTGGAACAGAACAGCACAAGAACGTTTTGTGACGATACAGTACAGAAGTGAACTTCATTATTTTGTAACCTGTTGTTTTAGCAATTCCTTTTGAACCATGAACCTGCAGAATCTTCGAATGTTTTGGGGAGTTTTTCGGATGTGCTTTATGGCAAAATTGAGCCATGTTCCCAGTTCAATTGTCAAACGAGGACAGCTGCGTTAGGTTCGATATGCTTTGACTTTCCGTTCAACAACGTTACTGTGTTATGATTGCTGTGTATATTCAAAACAGTTTTCATTGTTGAATAAAAAGTAAAAAAGACTTTCTTTAGGAAACGCGGGCTCTGTTCTTTTCAGTCATCCACATTATTTTGAAGATTATTTCGTTCTGCAGTCTTAATAGTTTGTCCAGGTCGTTATAATAAAAGAATAGATGTAATCTGGAGAATTAAACTTTCAACAAAAACTCAAAACCTCCCTTTGATGGATGGCTAAATACAACTAAAATGGCGTAACATCGCTTTACAATCCCTCTAAAGGAGGTTGTCAAAGAACCGGAAATTGAAAGGTCGGTTATGGATGACTGAATTCTACAAAGGGGAAACTGGCGGGAAATTTGTCTTCTTGTTGTGCGCCTGGGTTGTTCGCTTCTGTGAGTTTCAAAGCAAGGAGATATATGCGTAAGATACATGCGTCTGGAGCTGTTTAAATGTATTTTGCACTTGCCTTTGGGCCAGTTAACTTGAGATACTTGTCAGGAAGGAATTCATTGAGAAGTACAGATAACATGCTACTAAAGGTCAAATGCTTGTGTCCTTCCAAGTAGTCGTATTTAAAGGCCTTGTTCTGTCTCTCCACACCATTGTTTGCATTTATTGTTGTGAGGAGATGGTCTTTTCGTAAAGCCCATACCCATTTCTATAAGAATAATGAAAAATGTCGAGGAAAAAAAATTCAATAAGATATTTTTGAAAAAAAATGCAGTGCACATATTTGAGTTCTTATCCTCGTTACCTTGTGCTGCGGGAGCCAGGTCTTTGAGATGTAATTTCGAAAGTTGGAACTCGACCTCCATTCATAACTCTCCTTCAGACTGCTCACTTTTTCCACGTATTCCTGTTCTGTTCTAGCTCTGGCTATTGTCGTAGCTTGGCAAGCACATTTTTGCGTTGTTGTTACCATGCCATTTCTTGATTTACCAAGCCATCTTTCCCAGGCCTGTTCACGAAGGAAATTACGGATGAAAATGTGAACCTCTGTAGGAACAAGTTTTATAAACATTGTGAGAAAACGTAGCCAAAAGAACTCTCTAAATTAACCTGTTGTATCGCTCATTATGTGGTGACTTGTTCAGGCTAATGGTATAATAGATTAATGAAAGCTTCCATCTAGATGCTCCTGGATTTTAAAAGAACTTTACTTGGGGTGACTCGTCTAAGTTTTTGAAGGGGTAACTCAAGATAAAGTGGGTAAGGTGCCCAGCTATTTACCAAAAACGCATCTGTGCGTTGATTTTAGAGACAATATTTCCAATGGAAGTTAAATAAAAAATCCAGGAATGGTTATGGTTAGGGTTTGGTCAAAAAGCTGTATTTAAAACAGTAATAACAGGGATCATACTTTACTTTGTCGTCATTATGTTTTCCGCTGCTAATGCAACATCAACATTGGTTTTTAAGTACCCATATATTTATGTGCCACTCTTTCAAGCAATTACTCATTGAACTACCTGGGAATAACTATCCAATTGCTGACATTTCGTCTTCTGAATAGTCAACCATAAAACAGGAGGGGTACGTTCCATTTCTGGTTCCATGACTTCAGAACGGACAACCCCTCAAAGATAGCATCAGTCGCCTCACTTTGAACAATGCAAGAACCAACAATCTGATAGTCAATGTTAGTCTTGACAACAACAAAGAAAAGAGGGAGGCTGTATCTTGTGGTCTTGTAAGTGGCGTCTAGCATACAAATTTCGTTTCCATATCGCTCTAAAAGTCGTCTTTGATCTTTTGATTGATGAACAAACAAGAGCCCCTTTTTTGATGTCTTAAGTATTTGCTCATCCTCTCCCTCATTGTGAGACTCTCTGTCACTGTCCTCTTCAGGTCGCGTGCTTTCTTCCTCACTGGTGTATGTGGCGTATGGGTGATATGCGAAAGAGTCACAAGGTGCGGTCTTTTTCCAAAGCTCTACTTTTCCTAAATGGTCTTCCAGGTCAATTGTTGAGTACGTTTCCTTGGCAAATGACTTAATATAAATATGGCTGCAGATGGTCGCTTCGATAGATAGAACCGTCGCTTGGTTTTCTGAGGTTCCTGTTTTCCCCGATACAACTCCCACTGGACAAAAATCTTAAGGTGCTGACCTATCTCCTTCTCAGATCTTGAACCTGCAGAAACCAGCTCTTGAATTTTGGTGACCAGCCTTCTGTCAATTCGCTGGAAACTGCTGGCCTACCAAAGAATAATGAATGAAACAAAAATATTGGCAAGATATATAAAAACAGACTGTTGAAGTGCTACACGGAAAAACACCTCCCACATATTAATTATGATCAAAAACCTTGAACAGATAAAAGTTTAAAACGCTTACAACTCCACTTAAGTGAACCGTATGTTCATTGGCCTATGGAAGATGTACATGGATCCATCTTTCATACTTTGTTGTGCTTTCTTCTATGGCCTGTTGTAGCTTCCTGGACTGGCTCTGGCAACGCCACTCTGCCTTTCCTGGTATTTATGTAACATAAAAGCACGAAAATGCAGTTTAACTAGAGGTTAATTCTATTAGGTTATTTTTGTAACCTGTGCACTGATGCCTAATCCACTGGGTGGGGCTGTTCATTAAATGATATTTCTACAGGTGGAAACTGGACTGTCGAAGAGGCTGACAACCACATTAATTACGTGGAACTGCTTGCAATATTCACTTGCATTGTATTCTTTTCCATTGGCAATGAAGGGATAGCATGTGAAGGTCATGGTAGATAACATGACTGCATTGTCTGATTAAACCATATGGGTACCAGTAGTTCTGAAAAAAGAAACTTTGGTGGGCTCACCATGACTTATCGCATTGTAGCTAGAATCAACATGCATAACCCACCCATAGTGGGCTGTATTAGCTCTTCCATGATATTGTGTTGCTGCATGAACTGGGGCGTTGGCGGGTTCATAGTGGGCTGTATTAGCTCTTCCATGATATTGTGTTGCTGCATGAACTGGGGCGTTGGCGGGTTCATAGTGGGCTGTATTAGCTGCATAGTGGGCTGTATTAGCTCTTCCATGATATTGTGTTGCTGCATGAACTGGGGCGTTGGCGGTTTATAGTGGGCTGTATTAGCTGCATAGTGGGCTGTATTAGCCGTTCCATATTGTGTTGCTGGATGAACTGGGGCGCTGGCGGGTGCATAGTGGGCTGTATGAATGACTCCTTCGGCGGCTGTTTTGGCGGCTGCATGGGCGTGTCACTGGTAGGCGTCGGCGTGTTTTTCCGCCATCTGCTACGCCGGTTTTGGAACCAAAACTGGGATTGAAAATAAAACGTTAGTAAAGGAATCACACAAGAGATAACTAACCTCTTCTAACAATGAAAGTTACCCAAAATGCGAAATACAAGAATAACATCATGTCGTGTAGAATAATGAAAATTAGTTTCTGCCAAGTGATACTGAGCATAACTGCGGAATAGTAGTGTTTTCATATGAATGGTCACACCGTATGATCGATTGTATCTACATTCGCAAAATAATGTTTCCTCTGACGGCTTTTTTAAAGAAAACACAATAAAAACAAAAACGGCCTTTTGATAATCACTTGGGGGATTGTTTTGTACTATTATCACATGTTTCCAAACCAAGCTACACTGGTAAACATCACTTTCTTTCTACTCATTTCGCAAAATAATGTTTCTTCTGACGGCTTTTTTAAAGAAAAAACAATAAAAACAAAAAAGCAATTTTAAATTCTCAATATTTTGTTATAACGTCAGACTGAAAGTACATGGTGGGCTCACCATGACTTATTGCATTGTAGCTAGAATCAACATGCATAACCCACCATTCTGATATCGTAAAGGCATAAAAAACACCTTTGTTGCATTTCAAGGCTTCCGTTTGGTCCCTTTCAAGTTGTCTGAAGTACAGTGGGCCAAACATGACCCCTGGAAAACTAGATACCATGTAGCCAGGGGCTTGTGCAACATCCCTTCTTGTAACTTGGGATGCATCGTTGTCGCTCAGTTTCGAGGCTCATCTCTTATTTATAATCTCAGCTAGTTGTTTTCAGACTGGGCTGCTCACCTTATCATCTTTGGTGAAGTCAAGGGCTAATTTGTTCAAGATGATACGGGAACTAGTTCCTCTAGCGAAAGTGACTCTCACAACCAAACACATCTTAAGATTAAACTTTTTATTATAAGGGGACTTCCTCTTTCACTTCACAGTTCTTCACAACTTCCTCAACAACTTCTTTGTAACAACGTCTTTCTTCAACTAATCTTATGTCCTCTGCACTTCACTCTCGTTCTCTCTAAAATGTACTTCTTCGCATCTTGCTATTTGTTTGTTGGTCATTGACCACATGTTCTTATTAACATATATTAATTAACTTGTTACGCAAAATTCCTTTTAAGAGCCTTTCTTTAGTTCTGAAGGAGAATAACCAGTAAAGGAAACTAACTAAGCAATGTTCAGTAAAGGGAACACACTTTTACGCAGCTACTTTTAAGGTACTTGGTTCTTTGAAGCTAAAAAAACAAAAGTGCAAACTTCGTTAATGACAAACAAAGGTCATTTGTTTAATTACGCAATCACGTACTTGAAAGAAGTAACTTCAGCCTTTAACTTGACAAGTTTGCTTTATTTACCCACTCGCCCACTCTTCGACGATTGAAAATTGATAAGAAATCTTTTTGTAATAACGAAAACTAAGAGGGGTCTTTGTTTTCGAAATTACGAAAACTAAGACCCCTAAATTTGCTGTTAAATTCGACCTAAAACTCTGTGGAAAGAGTCGGACAGAAGATAATTTGACAGATTAGACCTATTTCGATTACAATTTGACTTCATATTTCGCCGGATTCGATTTTAGGGGGTCTTATTATCATTATTACTATTATTATTATTATTATTCTTATTCTTCTTCTTCTTATTATTATTATTATTCGTGTGTTCAAACTGAACTTCTCTGGACCATGTGATTTTTATGTTACTAGGCGCAGATGAGTGAAATTAATCTTGATTCAAATTAAATTAACAGCTAGCATTTGAAATGCAAGAGGGGAATAAGGTGTGCGCTATTCGTGTTCTTTCTTATTTTTTAACTTGACTGATCGAAGCGTAATTCACACTACTGAAACAAATAGGGCGTTTTTCCCTGAGAATTTCGCTTCAATATCTCAGGATCGTTGTCAGAAAATGTTTTCCCCTGCAGAGGACCAAGCAGTGAAGTATTTTCGTCAACGGGTCTTGTCTTTAGTTAATATGGGCCTTCATGCCACGATAATACGACTGAGCCCGCTGATACACGAGGGAGAGCAGCGGTATAAACTATATATAGTCAGCGATCCCCGGATGGTGTCCCTGCTGTGACCCCCCCCCCCCCCTTGAAAAATCCTGGCTACGCCCATGCTCGTTCCAAGTTTAGTAAGTAAAAGGTGCCAGGGTTTTTCGAAAAATCGGAGGTTAACAAATCAGACAATTTGTAAGTTTAACTAAAATATGTCTTATTGAAAGGTGAAAAACCTAAATTTGGTCAACATATCTTTTGTCTTAAAAAGTTATAGCCTGTTTTTTTTAAACAGTGTTTAGTGTGATATTTTGCATGGCTTGAAGAATGAACAGCACAGTGTTGCGTTGTATCTGTTTTTTTTTTCAATTTTTCTTTAAAAAAGCCTTCAGAAGAAACATTTCTTTGCGAAATGAGTAGTGTTGTTATAACTAGGGGTAATCGGAGCTTAGAAGAGTGCGTTCGATATGTTTGCTAGGCGTACAGGTAGCAGTTGAGGGGAAAGGGTGGATGGTTCTTGCGATAGATAACTATGATTATGGCATGTTTTGAACGTAAGGGTTGCGTACAGCGAGACATCGATTTAAACTGTGTATGATAATGAAAAGGTTTTGAAGGCTAGTGATCAGCGTGATATCATATGGTTGTTATTTGAGGAGACACTGCCCAAAGTGCTTCGGGCGTGTAAAAAGAACTTTTTGTTTTACTGGCGCAATAGATGTTCTACAGGGCGCAGTTGTTCGAGGGCCGATCAGCGCTTAACCCAGGTTTCTTTTTCTTTTGTTAAGAAACATTTCTTTGTATAATTGTCTCAGTTATCAAGAACGTCCAATCATCAAATTGTGGGCAAAATGAAGCTTTCACATCTGAGTTCAATTTTCGCACTAACCCTCCTCGCCTGGGTTATCTTAACCTAGCTTTGAACAACCCGGCCCAGGTACTGTTAAAAAGCAAACAGTTGACAAAGTTTTACCTGTAGATGTAATCATTAATTTTATTTAATATTGGGAATTCCACATGTAGACAATTACTGAAATTTACTATAAAATGCCGGAAACCGTTACTGACAAGTCTTCTTAACTTATGATGATATTAAAGAACGAACCAAGACCATATTTCAATTGCCAGTATTCTGTCTCTAGA
>OZ037779.1:10753504-10773504 GCA_964035525.1 Porites cylindrica | reverse complement strand
CGTATGTAAAATCAGTAATTCATTGCACCCATTTTGTTTCTGGATGAAGGGAACAAGTTGTAGTTAAACAGACACTACTGTACTACTACTGTACTACACTACTCTACTACTACTGTACTACTGTACTGATACTACTGTATTTTTCTGTAGTGAATTCACTTTGGAGAATATTTGCTCTGGAGTAAATTTTTCGGGAAAAATGTTTGCGGTGAATTTTATTTGTGGCAGCTTATTTTTGCAGATCGCTGGAAAAATCGCAAAAAATTGAACCCGCACAAATTTTGTGCCACACCGTAGGTTAAATTTATCGAGTGTGGGAATTACGCTAAGTTTTGACAGAACATGTAACCGTGAATACTCTTTTTTTTTTCAAACTTACCTCGGTTAAAATATTCTCTTCCTCAAGGAAATCTTCGAAACCCACTTGTGTCGTTGCATCTCTGCATAACAGCGCCGCGATCAAATTGTTGGTGGAAGGGGGATCATCACCAACTACAAACAGAGCTCTTTTGTTTCTCTTTTGCTTGCTCGTACCACGAGCTGAATCTTGTGCTTGCCGTTTTACAGAAGTTATGCCTCCTTTTTCCTCTGTAATGGCCTTCCTCGATGATTCGAGGCTTTCTCTCACTCCGTGAAGCTTCCAAGCAAGGGTTTCGTTGTTGACAGCAGTTCGGCTTCAGGAAAAACCACTCTACGACACTTGCCTTGATTAATTTGCATGAAAAAATTTCATCTGCTATTGATCGTGGTGAATTACTGGTTGGTGTCTTTTTAGATCTCTC
This sequence comes from Porites cylindrica, assembly GCA_964035525.1. Classification (NCBI taxonomy): domain Eukaryota; kingdom Metazoa; phylum Cnidaria; class Anthozoa; order Scleractinia; family Poritidae; genus Porites; species Porites cylindrica. Next base: position 10,772,722 of record OZ037779.1, on the reverse strand, counting down.
GAAAGCTTTCGATACAGTCAATCATTCCATCTTATTTGATAAACTTGAACACTATGGTATACGTGGCTTGGCTCTGAAATGGATTAAGAGCTATTTTTCCAACAGACTTCAATTTGTAGAATACAATGGTTATGTTTCGTATCGTGCTAATATCATGTGTGGCGTTCCCCAAGGTTCAATACTAGGGCCTTTGTTTTTTCTGCTCTACATCAACGATATAATCAACACGTCAACAATATTACAACTGATATTATTTGCCGATGATACAAACGTATTTGTGTCTCACAGGGATAAAGACTGCCTTACTAATATACTGAACGCTGAACTAAATAAGTTGTCAATATCGTTTAGAGCTAACAGGCTTTCATTAAACTTGAAAAAAACCAAATTCATTGCATTTAAACCATCCCAAAAGCGTACAAATCAAACTATTCAACTTTTAATTAATAGTCAAAAAATTGATCAAGTAAAAGAAACAGTTTTCCTGGGAGTAATCATGGATGAAAATTTAAATTGGAAATCTGAAATCTCACATGTCGCCAATAAAGTTTCTAAATGCACAGGAATTGTTCGTAAATCCAGTTTCTATTTATCCACGAAAACCTTACGAACACTATATTTTTCTCTAGTCTATCCATACCTTTTTTACTGCAACTTAGTTTGGCCCTCTACTTACAGAACTAACCTTATTCGTCTTGAGATTTTACAGAAACGAGTGATCAGAACTATAGCTAAAACCACTTTCGATGCACATACTGATCCAATCTTTCAAAATCTTGGTATCTTAAAATTTCATGATATATACTTAATACAACTAGGCTTATTCATGTACTCCTATCAAAACCATACTCTACCTTTAAAATTTCATTGTAAATTTACCTTACAAAGTCAAATTCATTCGTATAATACAAGAAACTCGTGTAAATTTCGTCTGCCTTTCTGTCGTACTCGAACCAAGCAATTTTCCGTTTTTTATCAAGGACCTAAATTTTACAACACCTTAAACACCAACATCATCAATGCTTCCTCACCTTTCTCCTTTAAAAGAGCACTTAAGGCATTTTTTTTGTAATAATTATTAGTATACTTCAACAAAAATCTTGGGAAAAAGCCTTTTAATATTCAACATTTGTAAACTTCCGTAATATTGATTAGTTTAATTTTTCACCTGATATTATATTGTACCCGTCGCCATAATTTTTATGCCATCTTCGAAAAATTGTAATTGAGGAGGCCTAATTAACATAAGCTCTATATTTTCTTTTAGGCCTCCTCGCCATCTCTTCCTACATTTTTTTTTTCTTTTGGCATCTTTAAGTAATTATTGTAATTGTGTGGCAAATAAATAAAATACCAAATAAATACCACAGTTACGACACAAAATATTAGTTAAAAAACAGTCACTGGAGATCTCCTTTCCCAGTGTTGACTCGAGGGTGAGACAAGTTTTTGTTGTTTTCTGGCCGCCTGAGGTCGTCAACTTTCGCCTAAAATCACTGTTAGAAACAACTTTCGCACACAGTAAACAAATTTGCTCCTTCAATGATGGAGATACACATACACGCTCAATAGATTTGGTCGGAGTGGAATCAGGACATTCCGCCATTGAAGTCAAGGACTTGCAAATGAAACCTGAAACCCCAAATGTGAGTCACGCCACTCCCCATTTTTGGCACGAAATGCAAATGAAAACCCTGCAAGCGAGACAATTCAACCTCTCGCGACTTCGTTGCTTGCGGTCGGCCGCTTCACAGTGAAATATGCCGCTTCGCGTCCAAAAAAGGCTCACTCCGCTCGCCAAGAAGTCAACTTGTAGCAAGTCTAATGGCACTGCCTCTTAGTCAAACTTGACGAATCAGTGGACAAAGTATCACTGCCATTTATAACCTGTTGTATTTTGCATAACATCTGCATTGACATTGTAGATGATGTAGATGTGGACCCAGAGCATGATGAACCAGACGAGCTCCTCCCACTCCTAGGCCACGAGAACAGTGAAGGTTCCAGTCTGAGAAACAAGATAAAGGAGGCTTTTTTCAGTAACGTTTGCATATGTAATAAACCATTTTGTCAACATAGCGCACCTTTAACTATCACATTAGTAAATCAAACATAGCCTCAGTTAATTCAACCAATTTTGGCAAAATGGGGCAATTATAATTGTCCTTTTTACATAATTTCAAATTATAAATTCCTCATAGAAGAAACATTTTGCTTGCCTTTGTCATTGTAAGATCCTGAACCTGAATTTGTGCTGATCCAATTGAAAAAAAGATTCACTGGCCTTATTGGTGATAAAGAAAACTTAAAAAAAATTGACCTTGCAAGCAGGGTGATTAGTGTTTTCATAATTAGTTCATGATCAGTGTCTAAAGGAAGCGCCCAGGAACAATTGCCATCCTGGGAGCTACAGACTCTAGCTGCAGTTTTAGCGCCGGCAGCCAGAGGACTTGTTGAAGTCAAAGCACACAGTCTGGGGGCGGCGAGATTTTCTGTTAAGGTCAGCAGAAGGACAGACATCCTCAGTGTGATAAGGACTCTGCAAACATTGCAGTGGGGCTTAGTGAGGCCTGCAAAAGTCACTGTCCATAGCTAAGGTCTACCTCATCCCAGCTCAGGGACAAGTCAGGCCGCCAGGCAACAAAACTGCTGATCATACAATAGCCAGGCCAAGCCCTTAAATTTAGGGACTGCTCTGCTAATAATTTGCAAGTATTTTGTAAGCTCGAGTGCCCGTCTTGGGTAGGCATTCACAAGTACTAACATGTAGGTCATGTAAGCGTAGAGCCACTTGAACACTGTATCAATTACCGGTTTTTTCTTTCTGACCATGGTAACCGGAGAACCCATGGGGCCTGAGGACGAGTCGTCCAAACGGAGCTGAAATTCAGCGGTCTGGGACTGGTATAATGTGTCGGGCAAAAGTAATGGAAAGTCAGTGTACTCACCCCTGAGTACATTTCCGACGAGCGCTCGGTCACCGTGGTTGTTCTCGTTGCGGGGCACCCCTTACGAGCTTTAGCCTTGGAAACTCACTTTGGTTGCACTGTTGTCGACCTGGCCACTTTTCCTAGCAAGGTCCGCTTCAGACAATTGAACAGCTGCCCTTTGGATTCCGTAATGGGGAGGTTCAGAGCTTGAAGACGCAGTTTGAGCACTTCGCTGGATAACCCTGAGAGATTCTGATTGCCTCGGCTGGATGCATACAGTTCGAGTGCAAAATGGTACGGTGGGGGCGGAAGCCATTTTCAAAATTTTTCATGAATAATATGCTGAGTGCTAATCTTGCTGAACAACAGAACTCTGAAGAGTTGTTCTAGACATTTATAGCCAGACGAACGTCTGCTGGCATAGCCAGTAGAAACGGCTGTACTACAAGACAGGTCAGTGTTGTACATGCAAACTCTTGGCCATGAAAAGAGCTTTGAAAAAATTGGCCAATCCCGTGCATCGTACTAGCCTGCTAAAGAAGACAAGGCCGTAAAGTTCTATGCTAGAGTACAACGTATCTTAGAGCTTGCTGACCTTGGCAACTTGACCACACAACTGCTTTATTGAAAAGGAACCGCCATAAAAGGGTTACTGATAACTAGCGTCACTTTCCATTAACTACATTTTACTGGCGTGACAGTAAAATTGCTTTAAAATGCTCGAAACGTGATTCGAAAGTGCCTCATGCAAAAAATTAATCATGAAGTCCTTTGTTCACCAGGAACATACGCCAGATTACAATCAGTAGCTAAGTTAATAAATCTGCTTGTTGGCGTTTATTTGTATGAAATATTTTTTATCACTTTCAACTGCAAGAAAACTGTATTTAAGTAATGGTCCGCATAGGAACGATAGTATTTCACAGCAACGTGCTCGGTAGGTCAGCAGTCAATTGAATGTTTGTAATTAATTTGGAGCCTTAAGATTGGTCAGAATCATATTTTCCCGACTTTTACAGGGAAATATTCTGAAAAAGTCCGATTCTATTGCATTTTTTCCGCTAATGACGTAAAATGTAGCTCTTCAAGAGATACAGATTGATATTTTGAACAAATTTAAGGAACAAAGTTGATTAATATACATGGATGGATACTGAATTTGAACTGGAGTGGCAAACCTGAAGGCAAAGATTTGACGCTCTCTCAGTTGTTTAAAACTAAATTTAATGTTTCGAACTTAGAACACCGTTATTTTTTTCGACTTGTCAATTACTTGAAACATGTTTCGAGTTATCAGGGTAAAATTATGTAGAAATGGCCTGAAGAGAAACAAAACTTACTTCCAGTTATGGAAGGTTCGAGTTACCAAGGGTAAAATTGCTGTAAATGTATGAAGGAAACATTGTCCGAGGTACTGTTCCATACCCCTTAAAGGGTTACCCACGTTTTGGTTAGGAAACTTTTGAAAAGTTTCAGTCTATAGTGTATATGGGCCCAAAAAATTATCACACATACACTTCACCGTGACTCGTTAGTCACCCAACACTCGGTCTGCCATGCATTATTAATCGCAAAGAAGCAAAAAAGCCTCTTTCCAGGAATACATTATCTGTTGCCTCAACATAAAGACACTGCTCGTGATAATACTGGTAACTGTTTTCTGCATTCCAAAACTTGGAGTAATCATATTTTCCCTGTAATCTTTTCCACATGAACAGAACTTCATGGCAAATTGAACTGAATGTCTTGGAAAGACTAATACTGTGCAGACTTGGTTTTGTGGACCAGTGACATTTGAAGGAGGCAAAGGCTTCTTTCCAGGGGTACATTATCTGTTTCCTCAACATAAAGACACTGCTTGTGATAATACTGCTAACAGAATTTCCTGAAAACAGTTACTGTGCAGACTTGGTTTTGTGGACCAGTGCCTTATTGCAATTAATGCCATTGTCGATGAATGGTGCAAGGATCTCCACTTTCTGCCAGTCGTAGGTTTCATGCCCTTCAGTAACAAACTGAAGAAGGCTTACACAACATTCTACTTCAACATCTCTTTGAATTTTGCTAAATTCAAAACAATAATAGGACAGCAGCGACTTCTTGATTACCTTTTGTAGGCCGGTTGGTATCCCATGAATGATCTTGCCCGGCCGTAATGCGTCGGGTACTTTCATTTGAACAAGCCATGGAAGGTCTCATTTAATTAGAGTGTTCTGCAAGTCATCCAGATCCAGAAAGGACCTACTTTTCTTAGTCTTCAAGGCCTGTGAAATATCACATGTCCTTTTTCTCTCTCTTAAGTTAGTAAGAAATGATTTCTCAGACTGATTGGCCATACCTTCAGCCTAGACAAGTGATTTAAATCTCTCTCGGAACACAAAAATATGGACAGATGCGGGTAATGAAAATTTACACGCGAGGTTGTTCATCACATTCTTTGCGAAGCACATGCTTTTGCAGCATCGGCGTGCTGGTTATTCTATTACCATAGTTAAGGTGGCTTAGCAAGTTTTTTTAACAAAAAATATTATTTTATAATTGGTACATTTTAATTAACTGAAGGTCTCTACTGAAGTTGTAGGCCCTGCAATTGACGTTTAATATCATTTTAACAAAATCGTGGTTAAATAATAAATACATTGACTGAGCTCTTAAAAACCTAGCAACGACTCAATCTTAACATTCCACGATTTCTTTAGTGGGAAAATAGCATTGTTTATAGCCAAAAACAGAAACATCTGTCAAACAGAAATTTTTACAAAAGGCAAAAATGTCAAAATTTTTGTTACAGTCATGGGCTCCTGGGGACCTACTATTATGTTTCTACTCGTTCAGTTGAAGCCAATGCATTGAGAAACAAAAAAAGATAATATTATGTAACTCTTCGGGCGTTTCCTCATCACAAAAAATATGGCAAGAAATTATAAGCTATTTTCTGCGGTTGTACTCTTAGATCATTTATTTTCTCTCTCTCCCGTTTCTCTTCTTTGTTTAAGGTAATGTGGCTCCATCCAAAATACACCAAGGTAAATGCTGTTTGACAATTGAGTGTCGTCCTAAAGAAGGTCGGAATGTACTGGGCTAGTGGAACATTTCCTTGGTTTTTTTCTTACCCATTCTTTTAATTATCTTTTGGGATACTCAAGACTCCAAGTCAGGCAGTTGGAGCCTCCCTTTAGCTACCCAAGCAAAGAAGTTGCAGTCTCTTCCTTTCTAACTTCTTCTCACTAGTAGCAATTAAGGATGAGCAGCTAAAGTGCAGTTTGCGTTTTTGGTTTTACAAAGCTCCTTGCTAATATCATGGAGCAGATTTTTGTTTTCAAGAGCGTTCCTTTATTGGGTGGCGTTTACAACTGTTATCTTAAGCTCACGTATATTTTTCTATTTCCTCTTGTCTTGGATGGTTTCCTTTCACAAGTCTTCTGCAGGAAATTACCTTAACAAAATAACATCATTTAGAAGGTACGATACTTGTAATGATGGCCTGTTGATACCCAGATAAGTGCAGATAAACTCAACAGGTTTCTCTAACCTACACCAGCGAGCACGTCATGTTACCGTACCCTGATTCTTTGCGCACCAATAACTCTATATAACAGTAACAAAATGTCTAAACACTACAGTACTTTTGCGATTCCAGGTGTGATTTTCCAGGAAAGAACTACGCCAGCAAAATCTAACTAATTATTGTAAAGGTGCCAGTAGCTAAGTCTAGATTTTGATCATGAAGCATTCTTGAATAGGAAATTAAGAGGGTGCCTGTAGTGTGATGGCAGCACTGTTGCCATGAATAAGGCTGTCAATCAGAGCACAAAGGCCATCAACCTGTACTAGAATTCCCTCAGACTTTTCACAGCCAATGAATACCCCATAGGATGGCTGCTGAACATTGCTGAGATGGAGGGCTGCCAAATCAGCATAGTCATTTGCATTTGTGTACCCACAAATTGCACTGACAGACTCCACATTAAATTCTGTGCCCACTGACTGCACTGCATCCTCTACATCAAGGTAGACAGCTGTGCATGTGTCACCATAAAGTTCATCATATATGTCATGGCACCGCAGAATGAATTTATTAGCAAGTGAATCCACAATTGTGGCAGCTGTTTCCACCTCAAAGAAACTTCCAGCTTATGCTGTGAAATACAGGTCCCTAACGTTACATCTATTATTGTATACGCATTGCTGCCTTGTCTTCTTCCAAGTGATGACTGAGAAGATGGGAAGATGTATTTACAAAGAGTACTGAGATACTAGTGCACAAAATGGAAACTTGGTCTTCAGAAGAGGTTGTCCCCCCATCTATGTTAAGCTTAACATCCCTGTATCCCTTCTCCGAACACGTAGTTTTAATTAACACTTTCCTACTCATTAATCTGCCCAATGCAGGAGATTAAGACATGGCAGACAATTTTCCTCCACTTGTATGCTTAAGTACACTGCATATAGACTGCAATGCACTGCCATTAATCCGTAAAGGGCTAATGAAATATCTTCCATCTGGCGTAGGCATTTGCCGATTGTGCTAGTAAAAGTGGCATATTATGCTAGTGGCAGTGCTCGTTTTTTGCCCAAATTATGCTCAAATTATGCTCGCTTTTCAAAATTATGCTACTTTTTTAAAAAATTATTCTGTGCACAAACTTCACAACTCACAAGACAAGTTTGAAAATGTATTTTATTAACCCTGGCCAGACGTTCTGGGCCCGGTTGTTCAAAACCTGGGTAACTTTATCCGGTGGTTGGGCCTATACGGCAAATAAATCTGCTATCCAGCGGATAGTTATCCAGCGAACAAAAGTAGGTTGCACAAAGCCTGGATAGTGTGGTGGATAACTATCCGCGGATAGCTTGCTAGTTGCTAAACATCGCGTGTAGCAGAGCGTGACACAGTTTGCGCAAGGTTTTGCACTCAAATGGCCTCCAGTTACCATGGTAAAGTATGCAAATTTCGAGTAAACAACGAACTGTGCGCGCGCTAGCAACAACGAACTGTGCGCGCTGGGTTTCAAAACAAATAAAAACAAATACAGTGAAAACTTAACCATGCAGTTTCTGACAAAGCCCTGGATAACAAATTTAACATTGAATAATCTCGCTCGTTTCTGAACCACGCAGTCCGGCTTGACTTCTCTAATTCGTTCTCTAACAGTTAATTAGCGCTTGTTATATTGAAGCATCACACTTGCTTGCAAGTAATCTGCAAGTGCACGATCTTGTTGATCGTTGAATGAAGCTGCCAGGATGCTGAATACTCTCTCTGCGGCAGCAGACGATGGTTGGACCAACAGTATTTTCTTCACTGCCATGGACCAATTTGGGAGACGGTCTGCGTGGGCCTGCCACCACTCCACCTTCTTTTCCTCTTGTTCAATGACCACATCCTGAGCAGCAGCGACGTACTGTGGAAGCTCTCTAATTAGGCCATTGATAGTTGCATCATTGTCGAGGAAAGGGAAAATCCTTAGGGCTTCTACTGTGGCGGGTGTAGGCCTCATCCATTGAACGGCAACTGGACACGTGATTCTTGCAGCTTTGAAGGCCGTGACGGTGTCATAGAGCTTCACGTTAAACTTCTGCAAGAACCAAAGTATAGCCGGCTGTACACAAGCTTTTGCCTTCCGTTCTAGATCCGTGGCTCTCTGAGTAGCATCTTCGTTGGCAATTGCGGCAGCAACTGCGCGTACATTAGGAAAGTGCGGAGCTTGGCATGCCTCGGCGACAGCCTTTAACTTCTCGTAGCATGAAAACACAAGGGGCCCGTCACCTTCCAAGTAGTATGTAGCTTTGACAAAATGCTCTCCTACATCAATGGTCACAGCCAACTCGAGCTTAAGATCGACAAGGCACTGAGGATCTGAGAGTATAGCTCGAAGCTGTGCCACAATCTTTGGAGCAATGTTCTCTACTTCCGCATCATTCAGGAATCCAGCAACGTCTCCAAACTGCTCCAGTAGCTGCCTGTAAACTTCCCATTTTGACCACCAGCGTGTTTCGCTATACGATTTCGGCTTTCGATCGGTTAGATCCTGCCATGCCAACTTTGCCTTATTGCTGTGACTGAATAAGCGTACCCACAGGTTTCCAAACTCCAAAAGAGTAGGAATTTCCAGATGTTTGCCAACATTATCGAGCGTGTGGGAAAAGCAGACAATGTTCAACATCTTTGGGAAGATGAATGCTATCCGATCCAATGCTGCTTGATTGACACTTGCTCCATCCCTCATCGCTGCAAGCAAAGAGTTCGCCTTGATCCCAAATTCAACGCAAAGGGCTTCGTTGAGAACTCTTGCTAGTTCTTCTGAATTCACCGACTTTGAGCAAATGTCAATTCTTATAAGACGCTGTGTTATCATCCACTCATCATTAATAAAGCGAAGGATTATCGCAATAGCCTCACCTTGCCTGGTGCTCCCGTCAAATATTACTGAAACGTCCCTTGTCATATCTTCTCCTGGCAAAGACAGTTCCTTCTTTATTCTCTCAACTTCTTGCTTGAAAATAAGAGAAACATACTGTCCGAGATGCGCACTATGAGTGAGGCGATACCCATTTTTCTCTAGCAAAGGACGTAGCCTGTCTACCTTCCCGATTGGAATCCCTGCTTTCAAAAATTCCTCCACTACTTCCTGTCGGTATGCTTGCTCAGCCAACGGCAGCGTGTTGTCTTTACGAGTCTTCTCTCCGCTGAGTGCCTCGGCTATCGTTTGTTCTCTTAACCTTGATCTCTTCAGCGCATCTTTCCCTTTGGCATGTTTTCTTGAACTACAATGTGATGCTAAAATGCTCTTTTTGGATGATACCATTTCTCTGCAGGCATTACAAAAGATCGTTGTGCCTCTGACACTCAGGTGCTGATCAGGGAACTGATTAATACGATCTTGCAAAGGGACATTTTTCACATTAGTGACATTACTCGTCCCCCTCCTCTTGTATTTTCCAGTGGTGGATTCGAGGCGTCTATCCCGGGCAAGTTGTGCAGGCTTTGGTCTATCCTCTCTGTTCTCGCAACCTTGTAAACTATCTGGATGTAAGTTCACTGCACTTGACTGGTTTGGCGTGGCGGCCGCCATTTTGAAACGAGCACTGGGAGAAAGACTAAGGAGTCTGGGACCGAGACACAGACTTCCGCTTCCGTTTCATCGAACTCCCGCGGTATCTCAACACAAGTAAAAAAAAATCGAAAAATAGGAGTGGAAGCAACTGTTAATAGTAATCTATCGTTTTTAGTAGCTGAGATCTTCGTTTTCTTGAATTATTCTAAAATTGTGCTATTAAGACAAGAAAATATACGGATTATGCTAGCAGTGCTACTTTTGGAAAAAGGGCAAAAATTATGCTCAATTCCTCAGATTATGCCAAAAATTATGCTAGCACAATCGGCAAGAGCCTAATCTGGCGACACATTGGTAAAAATCCACTCGCATAATGACAGAAAGCCATTAACTACAACTCGGATCAGATCCCAAGTCTAAAAGAAACAATATCTATTACCACTCAATAAAGAAAGAAAACATAGCTGAGATAAATCAATGCAAAAACATACTTAACATTTACATTTACTTGTATTAGGTCGGTAAAAACCGTTGGGTTATCAGACTGATAAACTGGCTTTTTCAGCACTCTGCTGAACGTAACTCAGTGGACCTCTGATAAAGAAGGCTTCTCCACTGGTAAACGATGCTTTTTAGTGTCGTTTACTGATGGGGTCGGCGAGAAGGAGAGGAACTTCAACAAAATCAGTCAGTTAAACTTACAAGGTTTATTTTACTTACTCGCAAGGCGGTTCTACATTGTTCCTGATGTTCTTCTCTTTCTCTATCTATCTATAACTGCTTACCCCTTCTTCCTTCAGTTCCTTAGCAGCTCGCTATTTATTTGTTTTTGGTCGTTGACCATATGTCTACATATATAATAATGCGCAGGATGTATCTGCCAACAAAAACGAGCCACAAAACCCTAACTAGCTAAGTTAATTACTAAAAAGGTCGAAAAGTTCATTTAAAAGATAACTATCTTCCGAGGGATGTCAAATTTGGAGACAAGATGTCCCACTCTCAAAAAGCACACTGTTAATATTTGTTTCTACATGCAAAGCTTATTAGTAAATTGATTATTCATTATGTTGCATTTTTAAAGATAAACACTTAGAATGCTCTAGAACCTTAAAAGCCTATTGATCGGATATTTATCGAACTTTTATTAACTTTCCATATATCTTTAAAATCGGGAAGATAAGTCCTGTAACAAAACCAACCGTAAAAAATAAAAACAAACAAATAAATAAATGAATAAAAGTAGGTAAATGAATAAAATACAGATTTATCAATATATAAAATAATGATATAAAAGTTAAATAAAGAAAACTATATAAACTATATATAACTAGTATTTAGGAAAAGCTGTTAACCTATATTTAAAAGTTTCTAAGGAGGTTGATGAAACAATGGCCTCAGGGAGGCCGTTCCAGTCCGCTATAGTATGTGGAAAAAACGAAATTTTAAAAACGTCTTTATTTGCATATGGCATGCGAAATTTAAATTGATGGCTTCCCCTCGTGCGACTCTCGGAGTGTTGAATTAAATATTTTCTGGTATTTATATCAATAAGACCATGAGTTAGTTTATACATAAGTGTTAATCTAGATTGCCTTCTTCTCGTTTCCAGCGTGGCCCACCCTAAGTCTTTTATCATGTCCGTAACACTGGCGAAGACCGTGCTGTTTTACATTGAACCCTTTCCAGAGCACTGATATCTTTCTTTAACAAGGGTCCCAAGCCGCACTTGCATATTCAAGCTTCGGTCGTACTGGGGATGTATATGCAATTTTTTACATTCTTTGAACAATTCCAAAGGGTGCGTTGTATTGTACCCAACGATTTGTTTGCTTCAGCTGCTGTCATGGAAAATGGGCTGTCCACTTGTGCTTGTTACTGATGGTAACCCTAAGGTATGGGAAGCTATCAACCTGTTCCAACTCTACACCACAGAAGACATATTTTCTCAGGGGTGGATTGTTCTTATGTGAGATGGTAACAATTTTGCATTTGGAAGGATTGAACTCCATTTGCCTAGCGTAACCGATGATTGCACGTTATCTGGTAAGTCGTTTATGTATAATAGGAATTGCCATGGTCCGGGGACTGTACCCTGGGGTACGCCAGAAGTCACCGGACATTGACTTGATGTTTGGCCTTCACAAACAACGGATTGAAAACGTTGATACGGGGGTTACTCCAGAGGCGCATCAGTGACTCACAACCAAATAAGTACTAGGTTATATACTTTATTTCTGAGTGACTTACTCTTTCACTTTACAATTCTTCAACTTCCTTAGCAAAGTCCTTCTTCAAATTAACCTCCTTCTTGGCAGTTCTCTTGCTTACTCTTTTTCTATAACTGCTTACACCTTCTTCTAAAAGCTTACTTTTCAACAGCTCTCTATTTATTTGTTTGGTTGTCCATAATTTGTTTACGTTAATAATAATGCGTAGGATACATTTACGTTCTAATTAGCATACGATTAATTCGTAACCTAAAATTTCTTTGAAAAGCTTTTCTTCAGTTCTGGAGCAGGATAACTACTAAGGAAAACTAACTAAGTATAGTTCAGTAAAAGAAACACACTTTTACACAGCTACTTTAAAGTTGTTTGGACCTTTTAAAGGTAAAACTCAAAGATACAAGCTTCGTTAATGGTAAACAAAGGACAACTCCCATATTCATAAATGTGGAAACAAGATAAATAGATGGGACAAAACTTCCTACCTTTAATCAATACTTAAAAAACGGAAAACTTTGTCAACAAACACTAGCCTTAAAACGCAAGTTTCCTTCGTAAATTACTAAAAGTGTCCATTAAAAGATAAGTATTTTCCAAGGGACATCAAGTCAGGAGACATGATGTCCCATTCTCAAAAACCTTATTTACTCACGAACACACGAAATGAGAAACTCTTAACTTAGTTACAGTCCTAAAGTCATGGAATGCGGAAAGAGTGATTTAGAGGTACATGAGGGTATAGATGGGAGTTACCCTTGGTTAGTAACCAACTAAAGAATGACGTACATGTTCTGATTCCGTGCGTGATGCAGGGAAGCACACTTTTTAATATTTATTCTTCTAAATAAAGAGTTCATTAGCAAATGTGTTTTTATATCTTATTTCATACTTATAATGAACAATTAAAATGTTCCAGAACCTAAAAAGCTTCCTACAACGATATATGTCAATATTCATTTCAACTTGATCAGATAAAATTTGTCAGTAATCAATCAAGATCACTTTTCATGCTTCACCTTTCACATTTTAAATGTTGTTTATTAGTATTATGTTTGACTTATTCCGCAAAGGATATCTTTGGCTAAATCGGGTTAAATGGCGGTTTCACTTTAAAAATCATCGGAAAGATATATAGGACTTCCATTAGCTTATAATATTTTTCACAAATCAGGGAGATAAGTCCCGTGACAACGTCGTGTAAGAAACGACTCTAACCATTTTAGTAGCGAGCCTTGGATTCCATAGTGCTGCAGCTTCCTTAGGAGTCGCCTATGGGGGACCTTGTCAAAAGCTTTGGCAAAGTCCAAAACGGCCGCGTGGATAGATGAGCTCTGAATAGCCTGTGCCATGTCGTGTAAGGTGAGAATTAGCTGCATCTGTGGATCTCTTTGCCCTAAAACCATGCTGACAGTCTGTTAAGATGTTATGGTTGTTTAGATGTTTCATTATAAAGCTGTGGACGATATGCTCAAGGATCTTCGCAACACAAGAGATATAGGTCTTTACTTGGCTGGGTCAGATTTCTTTCCCTTTTTAAAAACTGCACACACATCAGCCTCCTTCCACCTGTGGGGGGCAGTGCCACTGTCTATCGAGTCTTGAAAGATGTCAGTTAGTATTGGAGCAATGTCTGCAGCAAAAGTTTTGAGAAACCAGGGTGGAATCTGGTCTGGGCCACAGGCCTTGTTAGGATTTGATGAAGACAGCTGTTTTAAGAATCCTTGTTCTGAGATAATGAATGACCCCAAGCCAGGTGTAGGATCAGCCCATTTCTGGAATGTTTTGAAGGTCCTCCGTAGTAAACACACTTGAAAAAAATGTAATATTACTAGAAGTATGGAAAATTTATACTTACAAACTGCTGCGTCAAACTCTTTTGAGTTTATGATCGTTTGAAGAGCCAGGGGCACCCAACAACAGTTATTAGCAAAATTCAAAATACTACACAAAAACATGATTCTAAGACGGTCTTTAAAACATTTTTTCATTTTTTTTTCTTGCTGGAAAAGAAGAGCTGTTCCGCACTCCCAGGATGACGTTGAGAAAATTTCCACCTCCCAGCCAGGTATGGGGGAGTATTCCCAGCCTGCGGACTTTGTGTTATCAGTTCCCAGCCAGCAGTCAAAAAATACATTATGTTAAAAACTAAAAATGCCTGCCCAGATTTTGCTTTCTTTCGGGTAGCTCTCGAATTAAAGGGGAAGCTCAGACCTCTGACAGTAGAAAAGAAACTTCTCCAAGCAAACACCGGAAAGTATATAACAGGAAAGGCTCGTCTTCTTTACATGCATGGTTCACCTTTCTGTGAGGCTATCCAAAAGTAATGTAATCTATCACGTATAGTTGAAAATAATATATGCCTTAACGTTTTTCCAGTATCTAAAAAATATGGATGGGTTAAATAAATTGCCCTCACGATCTTTCCTACGAAAAGATGACTCCTTGAAGTCATCAACCAAAATGTCATCAGTTGGCACATCACCCAACAGTAACATCATCATCAGCAACATCAGATGCAGCAGTTAAACAATAATCACTGGGCAAAACGGCATCATTATTCCCATAACCAGGGTCAAGACTTGTATGACGGACACTTTCCATATAACTACTATCAGCAATACCATGAGAAGATCCTGTTGTGTCAGTAGTTTGGGTTTCATCCACAAATGTCATTTCGCTACTAATCTCTTTTGATATACTTGTATTTTCAACACCAGATTTCCCTTCTTTGGATTTTTTTCTACTTGCAAGCTGTTTCGCCTTTTTCGTTTTTAGTTCATCAGAAGCTTCAGTTTCCATATCACTACAATCAGCAACACCATAGAAAGATCCTGTTGTCTCAGTAGTTTGGGTTTTATACACAAATGTTTTTTTTCTACTAATTTCTTTTGATGTACTTGCATTTTCAACACCAGATTCCCCTTTTTTAGATTTTTTTTTACCTGCAACCTGTTTAGCATTCTTCCTTTGGGGTCCATCAGAAACTGCAGAGTTATTCTCATAAAACGTTCTTTCTTCGATATAAATGTATCTTCTTGGTACTCATTGTTTATTTCTTTAACTCTAGTGCATATAGTGCCTTGTGGGTCATTCATTGTTCTTTCACAAATGACAGAACCCCAATTTCTTTCCCTTTTTTGCAGTAAGGTTACAGAGTCAAATGGGGATTTTCCCACCAATCGACCAAATTAAGAAAAAAAGTATCACGACGGACATCTGGATTTTCAACTTGAAAGGACTGGAACAATTCATCTTTAAGAATGATATCTGATGCCTGTTCTGTCTGCTGTACCTGTGTAATAGCCCAGCTCAGAACCCTATCCATGCAAAAGGATGGAAGAAAAATGGATCTGCCAAATAAAAAAGAAAAAGAGTGTTGGCTGTGACAATAATTAGAATAGATAATTTACACTAATTAAACATGATCTGAGATTTACGTAAGCTTGAGTGTTATACAATGACTGTATTTAATCAGATCCGGTTCCCTCAAATTTCAGGAATAGGACTTTCCCTAAATAATCGAAAAAACACAAGCAGTTCATAGACCATCCTTTCATATAGCAAACTAGGCTTTCTGCTTATGTTCGATAACTAAAATATTTTGATAGAACCTGACAGGATATTCTGCGCTGCATTTTGTCAAGGCATTCATTGCACAATCAGCTGTCTGCTGAGTTACAGCTTAAAGCGTCTTTTTAATTGTCAAGAGTCATTCATAGAATTAGAAATAATTGAATTACTGATAAACCTAACGAACACAATAAGCGTCTTACCTTTTTAGCTGCTCAAATTTTGATCACATTTTTTCAACTCGATCTCTGTTTACGACCTGTGAATGGAAAAATGCATGGTTCAATTCGTGCAGTTCATGTAGAAATTGAAACTCCTTTGAGTTGCAAACGAGCATCATAAGAACCTCACAATACAGTAAACACAAGAATGGAAAAATAACCGTACATTTACATGTAAATGAGAAATCTGGCTGGATTGCGTTCACGGGACGTTGCACGAGGACTTTGGCTCTCGCGCTAACAAAAACTGCTCAAACCAGTTCAAACCAGCTTTTCCTGCAACTGCGATTAGTCGAGGGCAGCGGAAATCGCCTTGTGAAAGTCGATGTCCATATATTATACATTGTTATGTACCAGTTTCTTGTCCAGTCTCCCTCTATTTCCTTCTGTTCCAGCCTGCTGAACTTGAAATTTTGGTAATTCCCAGCCGAAGTCTATGAAAATAAATATCTTGCCAGCCAGCTGAATTTCCCATGCGGAACAGATATTTTATAGAACACCTTCGTTGGGTGCCCCTGAAGAGCTATAAGTAGAAAATGCATTTGATCAATAGCAGTAAAAATTTATTTTTGGTTATTTATGAGTGTTTTCTTCTATTTTGAAAGTCAATTTTGAACATGTAATGTTGGATACGATTCTTAAAGGTAAGTATTAATTATTTTTCTGTATACAATAAATACCTTGGCTATTCTATTCACACTCTTGTTTCTTTCATTTAGATTGATAACAGTGAGTATAAAAGGAAGGAGCTTTAAGAGTGTGAAGGATTTGTTCTCAAGGTCTTTTTCTCAGCTCTTTCAAGTACGACTGGTCAATAAATAAGACATACACTTTGCAACAAAGTTGTTGACATTGTACTCAAATAGAGTAACTTTAGAGAACAAAACAATCTGCACCACTCCCCCTTCCCTCTATTCAAACTCGAATGCTAGTTGAAAGCAATTTTTTTTTACTTCAGGATAATATTAGATTAATGTTCCATACAGTTTAAGTAGAAAATACTAAATATTTTTATCATCACATCGTTCACTATTTCAATAGTATGGGAAAGCAATAGACTTTGTAAGATGACCATATTTATCACTATGCATGGCGTTATCTTAATGTGTATCAAGTTGTACTAAATTCATATTTACCACGTGGGACCTTCAATTTGAGTGTTGATGTGGTGTGCAGGCCAGAATCTGTTGGAAAATTGCAAAGTAATTACTTTCAGTCATATTTCCAGCTATTTTCTGACCCAGAATTTGTTAAGAAAGATGGCATATACTTGTTTAGAGAATATAGTGATAATTACAAAAGTGTAAGGAGTATTGATAAATTACTTTACCTGGATGCTCACGCACATGTTCACTGTTGTCTGTGAAAAAGAATTGTCGGAAAATTTGTGTTTAAGGCTTATTTTTATGCTAGGGATGTGAAAATTGTCCGAGAGGACTTAAATGTGTCCTATAGATCATAAATATTTATTATGATGATGTATTTAACACTGTTTGTAGATTGCTCAATTTTAATTTCCACATGAAACGTTCCCTTGGGAGATAGTACCGATACTTGAGACATCAATATTATCATTTAATTGGTGTTTTATCACTCCTCAGCCAATTAGAAACTCCCATAAGCCTGGTTGCAGACTATTCAAAATACCCAAGAATTGTGGCAGGTGGGATTTCAAATTGACTTGTACCCACTCTTCTTGCAGCTTCAGTGCCAAAACAGCACTCCCACGCTCATCCTGCCAGCTACTAATTAAGGCTAGAATGTGTTTTTCAATTTGTCCCTTTTCTGATTTGCAGTTGTTTTGTTTCTTGGCCTTTTGTTTCGAACATCAATCAAACCAAAATTAATGTCTATCCTTTCATCATGTACCTGCCTTCAGTTTCTGCCTTAAAAAATTTTAACAACAACAAAACTATAATAATAAACAAATAAATTTACAAAAGTATTGCCCGAAGCTAGCAAGGCTATTCGAGGCGGGACAATGTGTGCAACATATAAGAAATAAAGGCTAAGGATTTTAACTAAGGAAAGTTTACAGTTTACAAATAAAGGAAATAAAAATCGTAATATGGATGAGGACTGGATAAGAAGGAAGGGAAGAAGTAGGCAGGAGTGCTATGATTAAAGTTAGCTAAATTCAGAGTGGGAACTCGTTACCATGCAAATTGAGGAAAACATCAAAATAAGTTGGGCAAGCTGTAGTGAGCATGTGCTAGCCCAAAAGTCATTTTAACTAGCCTGATGTTGGGCAGGGTTGATAACAGTTCTTTTGTGATTAGAATTCCTTAAAAAATTTCACTTGCCAGGCGGGCAAGTTAAGAACAGAATTCACCAGCCCAATAGTAAAATCCACTGGCCCTGGGCTATTGGACACGACGTGCATGCTGATTACCTTGCGACAAACAGAAGAGAGTGTTTTACATATTCCTGTGTGTGCTTAAGTGGGTTTCCATACAGGGTTCCACTCTGCCTGTGTAAAGCTGACTCATCTTGCTAGCCCTGTTTTTTCGTGTCTGTCTTAAGGACTTTCACTCTATATGTTTTAGTGTTCTATTTATGAACAACTACTGTTTGTGTAAATAATTATTGCCACAGTTATTGTGTAGTTTTGATTATATCTTTTGAATTTTATCAGACGTTTACCAGCAGCTCTTCTGGATCCACTCTGACTGACATAACTCTGCTTGGCCTGAAATAATGATAAACACATTACTAGATAAAAATAAGATAGTGGTTATCGTCTGTGCTGATCTTTGTTATATTTATAAAAGAGATTGACAGCAATGATGCTTATCCTTTTTCTGTAGTTTTGTAACATGAAGGCTTTGTCTTCTAAGTGATGTTTAGATTTAACTATGAGTAGAAAATGAAGTATTTTGAAGAAATGAGTTCGTTCAGTGTAGATAATTAATATTATTACACGCACAATTAATGTATCATCTCTATCCCGTCAGTTACATGTTCACTAATAAACAAGTGATATACGAATACGATGGTGCAATTCAAACCTGGATTGCTAATCTCATCTCAAACAGGGCTGCACCATACTTCTCGACGATAAGACCATGGCGAATGAAGATTTTATTAAATGATTTCTGAAGCAGATTGGTTTCAAAGCCTTGTTATCTGAGACGTAATGAAAGTCAGCGGAGTCTATTTTTTAAGTCAACTTTGCACGTGCAAATTCTAGCATATCTCACCAGTTGAGATA
>OZ037779.1:10748504-10751004 GCA_964035525.1 Porites cylindrica | reverse complement strand
ATCAGACGGATCCATTCATTTTCATCTTCCGACTCATCCTGATCCTCAGAAATTATCTTCAAAATTTCAGCTTGCTACAGCCTTTCAGCCATGCACAATGGAACAATGGACCAGAATATCTTGCTCCTGATTCCACTAGGAATTTATAAATGGCTGTATTCTTGTGTCACACTGCAAGACTCAAGGGAGTAATGCCACATCCTTCTCTGCTATTCACTTCGAGACCCATGTCAACCAAACATTTGGCAAAACTCTCATGGCCCTGTTCTACAGCGACATGAAGGAGGGATCTTTTCAAGTGGTCTTTTACATTTACCTCAGGAGGTATGCTCAGGGCTGTTAACAAACAAAGGCCAGGTAGCTTTCCTCACTGTTTGATGTAATTGTGTCAGACAGCTTAGAAGTACATAGAGTTTGTCCTCTGTTTCAAACCGCTGACGCTCACCCTCAAGAGTTGTCGAGGAACTTTCTGTTCCCTGGACACTCTTCTTCAGTATCCAACTCTTAATCAATAGCCCTATCAATTTTTCTTTCTCAGCTTCGGAATTTCCTTTTCAACTCGCCCATGTTACTTTGACGGTTGTGCTGACTAATAAGCAACTTAAAGTGGGATCTACCTGAGTGAACATCAAATGTACCTGACACAGAATCAAATGGAAGGTAGTACTCTAGTCAAGAGTGCTCATTGTTCCAACAATTGTGTTGTTATCGTCAAGAGATAAAGGTAAAACATGGACATTACTCTTTGTAAGTGGACTTCTATTAGTAACAAGAGTAGTATCCTGTGGGACTTTGATCTTGTATCTTGCTTGTGTATTCCAGTCAGCATTTGAAATGAAAGAATTGAGTTCTGATTCAGTCATTTCCTTACGCTTTTTTCTGCTTGGTGGCAGTTTGTTCGATGCATCATCAAGAACTTCCAGCCAAAAAGCATCAACAGCACTTTCGAAAACATCTGTTTTTCCTTGATCACTCTGGATAAAGATGTCATTGGGGATTTCACTGAGGCATCTTTGTCTTGGAGGATGTTTTCTAAGCCCTCTACATTTGGAATCAGTTCAGCTTGACCTGTAAATTTCCACATCATAGGGCCAATGCATTTAAATAGCCGCAGGTGTTTGTGCGTTCCTCTGTACATGTTGGTAATATCAAACTATCAAACATTAACATTACTGGAGAATCTGTAGGAGTTTGTTTAGAAATTTCTTATTTCTTAGCTTTGTGGCTGTCAAAAAACTTCATTGCTTTCTCCCAGCTAACAGTTAAACCAAGATGATTCAGCTTTCCAATAATCGCTTACCAACTCCAAAGGATATACACACACAAGTTAACAAGATTTTAAAATCATTTTGAATTTTCTGACTTTTCACGCTGAGCAATATCGATAGAGAATGAACAGCATTTCGTACTCGCATGTCTGACACCTCCCTTCCAACAGTTTTGTGAAGTACCAAGGTGTCCAAAACCTTAAAAAGGAGGGGGCACTGCTCCCTTGTATTCACAGGTAGTGTGCTAATACTCCACTCACATCACTTTGTGACAAATCCTGTCTCAAGTCAAATCTTGAGAAAGCTGATAAATGTGTCCATTTCCTTAATGAGTTCAGCTTTGCCATTTGCACAAAGCACATCACATTGAGACTGGCTTTGTAAGAGTCTCTGAACTTCCCGTTCTTACAGATTCTCCAAAGTACCTGAAAGTTCTTGAATCCTGCACTGCAACTTGTATTGCATAACATCCAAAGCACGTAATATTTTCAGTTGTTAAAGGTGCAAAGTAAAGTAAGCGATGAAAAATTGAGGGGGAATGGGGAGAGAATAATGGTGCAAGATCTGAGCATTTGCTTTACGTGATCCGCTCATTAACTCCCGTAACCTTAACACGTTATTAAATCACTATTTTTTTTGATAATCACTCTAAAAGATGAGATTACATGAAGATTTTGCTACATTGTGGCTTATCAAATGAAAGCTCCCGTAACCTTAACACATTATTAAATCACTATTTTTTTTTGATAATCACACTAAAAGATGAGATTACATGAAGATTTTGCTACATTGTGGCTTATCAAATGAAAGCTCGCATCATACAGGTATGTCCAGAATGCTACAGAAAATCTTTGGTATTACCATTCTCATGCCCTCTAAAAGAAATACACAAGCCTCCTCTTTGGTAGCCTGTTCAAGGCATTCATATCGTGGGGACAGTGCAAAGAGATGTGAACAGAAAAAACAGCACACCACCCTCTACTATCCAAACGCCTTGTACAGGCTACCACTTTGGTGAATGGTTGGAATGTAATGCTTATTAGAGCCAAATAATGTCTTGAAATGAGAATAAACACTTGATAAAGAGCTAAGACAACCCACATACACCGTATCAGTACCTGTTCAGTTTTCCTTGCCATTGCTGCTGATACTGGTCATGGAGGTGATGTTCAACTGCTACAGAAAATTCTTTATAAGCAGGGCAGTATTTTGTAATGAGTCGAAGCACCAAC
>OZ037779.1:10623504-10743504 GCA_964035525.1 Porites cylindrica | reverse complement strand
GTTTCCAGTCTCCCGGAAAATGCCGAGCCGTAAGGATTTGTTGAATAACATGGTCAGGGACGGTGAGATCTGGTCAGCGGTTTCCTTCAGCAGCCACACTGGAATTCCATCTGATCCAGTTGCTTTGTTTATAGCAAGCTGTTTGAGAGATGTCAAAACCATTTCCACCGGGATCTCCAGCTCATTTAATGTGGGGTGTGAGGACGTGAAATGTGCTGACAAAGTGCGGATCTCTGAGGGAGCAGTGAAAACTGACACAAAGTAAGAGTTAAATAGCTCTGCGATCTGTTGAGGCGTTGATGTTTGAGGGCCCTGCTGATTGTCATCACCCGAGCTCATCGTTTCATGAAAGGTCCGCGTTTTATTCTTGAACTTAAAAAAGGACCAAAAGCGTTTAGGCTGCCGCGCGAGATCTGAGTCAAGTGAGCTGAAGTAAATCTCACGGCTCTCGCGTATAAGAATCTTGGCCTTTGTACGTAGTTCGCGATACTTCTGTCGTTGATGGTCCGTAGGAGATTTCTTTAGCTGAGAGCGAGCAGCCTCCTTTTTCCGCAGAGCGTGGATGATTTCACTTGTGATCCAAAGCGGGGTGTTTTTTCCCTTGATGTTTTTGGTTGGGATAAAATCCGAGACTGCGCTCATAAATGCGTCCTTCCAGTAAGTCCAGTCCAAGTTGATGTCGTCGCTGTCTTGAATAAGATTGCATAAATTCAAGGCTTCAAGAGCTCCCCGAAGACCGTCAAAGTCTCCATTACGATAATCGTACACTGTTCTTTTTCTTTTGTGAGTAGCTTTTGTAGAGGCGTGAAATTCAAAGGACACCGTGCCATGGTCCGTGAACACATCCGATTCTTTTGGACTGAGCACCTCACGCACGCGAACACGGTCCGGCACATTGGTAATTACGAGGTCTAACACTCTATCATGACGGGTGGGGATTAAGTTTAATTGTGCTAAAAAATGATCATTAAGAATTTCTAAGAACGCCAGCTCTTTTGTGCCACTAGTGTTTTCTAATGAGTCCTACGAGATTTTGGACAAGTTCAGAGTATTATAATACTCTCAGTTCAACTTACCGGTACCAACTGAGCTTTCTGTTGACTGTATTTCACTCACACTAGCTTCTCCATCAGGAGAGGTGCCGGTGTCGATGTAATTATCGAGGCCCTTGGCCTCTGGACGGTCTCCAAGGAAGTTACTTAATTCTTTAAAAAACGTCGGTTTTTTTTTTCGTGCGTTTCCTGACTTTTTACAGTAGTCATTGTAGGTTTCAAATTCCGCTTTAAGAAGTTTTGTCTTTGTGCGGCACTTCTTCCAGTCGCGTCCAGGGAAACCCTGTTTCGCTACAGCTTTGGCAATTTCCGTGTAGACATCAGCGTTCCGGTGACTTTTGTCTATTGTGTCTTGAATTTGGCGGTCACCCCAAGCAGCGATGAGAGCTCGAGTTTCCGCCTCTGTCCATTGTTCTCCTTTTTTTGCAGACATCTTGCAAATTGCAAAAACAAAAGGCCTCACGCGAGATTGGCTTGCGTGACACTCCATGAGGGAAGGGTACTAAGCTGGATCGTGTTCTCACTCAGCACGGAATAATGTAGATCGATCTGGGACCGATCTCAGACCACCTCCTGAAGCGATCCAGGTTGGATCGATCTCAGATCCATCTAGCCCCTAAGTGTGAACGGGGCCTAAAAGATCATATATTTTCAAAGCTCTTCTAATGAAACAATAATTGAGCCTATAAATTGTGGTTTTAGATGTTTGAAAGATAGCTTATTTTTTGGAAGTTGTACCGAGTATTGTTAATCCAGTAAACAAGCTTTATTTTCTCGCTTACAAAGTTCAACAGACCTTCTTCGTTCCGGCAATTAAAACATAAATAAGTGAACAACATGATACATCCTTCCTGCTTACTAAGTATTACAGTTATTGAAACGTATTTTATGTAGAAAAGATGCGTAACTTAAGCCTGGTTTCCATATGATCGCTGAGAAAAAAAAAGTTCAGCGATCATAGTGATCATAAGGAAACCACTTTCCAGCGATCTCAGTGATCGTTTTCGTTATGCACCTATCAATGTTAAGCCCGAGGGGGGGGACCCCGGGCATATGTGGGGCATTTGACTTTTCAGAAGATTTTTTGGTCAAAGTCCCCACCGTGGGGCCCCAAAACTGGGTCAAATAAGATCAAATATCCCCACCTTAGGGAAGTAATATCCCTAAAGTTCATAGTAGTTGTTGTGTATATTTTACAAATAATTGATATAAATTGCCAAGCTTTTTTTTTATATTTTAAACTCCTTTGATGCTTTGTGTAATCCGAGGAAAATAATCAACAAATCTAGCATTTCACGTGAAAAAATCAAATATAATTGTCTCAATCTTACAGGAACAACGCGAGCTGTATACCATGTTGAGCTTTACAAATCTAGCATTTCAAGTCATACAATCAGATATTTTCTCAATCTAATACGGAAAAGAATGTACCATGTAGAAAATACGAATCTAGCATTTCAAGTGATACAATCAGATATCATTTTCTCAATCTAATACAAAACCTAAATGCACCTTGAGCTACGCTAATCTAGAATGATACAATCAGATATCATTTTCTCAATCTAATACAAAACCTAAATGCACCTTGAGCTACGCTAATCTAGAATGATACAATCAGATATCATTTTCTCAATCTTATACAAAAACTGAATGGACCTTGTTGAGCTACGCGAATCTAGAATGATACAATCAGATATCATTTTCTCAATCTAATACAATAACTGAATGGGCCTTGAGCTACGCTAATCTAGAATGATACAATCAGATATCATTTTCTCAATCTAATACAAAACCTAAATGCACCTTGAGCTACGCTAATCTAGAATGATACAATCAGATATCATTTTCTCAATCTAATACAAAACCTAAATGCACCTTGAGCTACGCTAATCTAGAATGATACAATCAGATATCATTTTCTCAATCTAATACAAAACCTAAATGCACCTTGAGCTACGCTAATCTAGAATGATACAATCAGATATCATTTTCTCAATCTAATACAAAACCTAAATGCACCTTGAGCTACGCTAATCTAGAATGATACAATCAGATATCATTTTCTCAATCTAATACAAAACCTAAATGCACCTTGAGCTACGCTAATCTAGAATGATACAATCAGATATCATTTTCTCAATCTAATACAAAACCTAAATGCACCTTGAGCTACGCTAATCTAGAATGATACAATCAGATATCATTTTCTCAATCTAATACAAAACCTAAATGCACCTTGAGCTACGCTAATCTAGAATGATACAATCAGATATCATTTTCTCAATCTAATACAAAAACTGAATGGACCTTGAGCTACGCTAATCTAGAATGATACAATCAGATATCATTTTCTCAATCTAATACAAAAACTGAATGGACCTTGAGCTACGCTAATCTAGAATGATACAATCAGATATCATTATTTTTCTCAATCTAATACAATAACTGAATGGGCCTTGTTGAGCTACACGAATCTAGAATGATACAATCAGATATCATTATTTTTCTCAATCTAATACAATAACTGAATGGACCTTGTTGAGCTACGCTAATCTAGAATGATACAATCAGATATCATTATTTTTCTCAATCTAATACAATAACTGAATGGGCCTTGTTGAGCTACGCTAATCTAGAATGATACAATCAGATATCATTATTTTTCTCAATCTAATACAAAAACTGAATGGACCTTGTTGAGCTACACGAATCTAGAATGATACAATCAGATATCATTATTTTTCTCAATCTAATACAATAACTGAATGGGCCTTGTTGAGCTACACGAATCTAGAATGATACAATCAGATATCATTATTTTTCTCAATCTAATACAATAACTGAATGGGCCTTGTTGAGCTACGCTAATCTAGAATGATACAATCAGATATCATTATTTTTCTCAATCTAATACAAAAACTGAATGGACCTTGTTGAGCTACATGAATCTAGAATGATACAATCAGATATCATTATTTTTCTCAATCTAATACAATAACTGAATGGGCCTTGTTGAGCTACGCGAATCTAGAATGATACAATCAGATATCATTATTTTTCTCAATCTAATACAATAACTGAATGGACCTTGTTGAGCTACACGAATCTAGAATGATACAATCAGATATCATTTTCTCAATCTAATACAATAACTGAATGGGCCTTGTTGAGCTACGCGAATCTAGAATGATACAATCAGATATCATTATTTTTCTCAATCTAATACAATAACTGAATGGACCTTGTTGAGCTACACGAATCTAGAATGATACAATCAGATATCATTTTCTCAATCTAATACAATAACTGAATGGGCCTTGTTGAGCTACGCGAATCTAGAATGATACAATCAGATGTCATATTCTCAATCTAACAGAAACGAAAAGTCTATCATGTTGAGTTATACAACTGATTAGATTATTTGCAGGAGGTACAAGTCCACTTTGAAATGCTCTCAATCTCCACACAGGCAATATGGTGCCACTGAGCGCAGGAATTACAAGCTACCCAATCAATCATTTGCTCATCATCTTCATCATTGTCGTCTTCTGCAAGTGGTGGCTCTTCACTGTTGCATGTATGGCAAACATTTGACGCGTCAGTTCTCTGTCTCAAATTGGTTTGACGTTCTCGCCGTTTGGCTGCTGCTTTCTTTGCCCCCCTCTTGCGATTGCATGCCACATCCTCCAAATGCTTCAGCCAGAGACGAACTTCTTCTGGGGGAAGAAGTGCTTCTTTTGCAATGGCTAGTACTGCAGAATTGTCAGGGATCCCTTTCCATTTCTTGTGAGCCTCTAGAAGAATCTCAGATGGTGGTTTCGCCTTTGGAAGATTGTTGCCACTGTTAACGTAATCCAGAAGCTCGTTCAGTTTCATGTAATGGCCAGCACAAAACCCACTGCATTCAGTGCAAGCATCATTTCCAAACGGCCTGGTAGGATCAGGTGTAGGTATGGGCAGAAAAGAGATGGATGGGCCACCAGGGAACCATGGTATGTCTTCCAGCTGAGTTGTCTTGCAGACTGGGTGGATGCATTGAGGATTATAGCAGCATCTAAGGTAGAAGAGATACTGGGATGGTAGATTTGGTACCATATGGCTATTCCTCAGTGTCCAAATTTCATGAATGCTCTTATAAAGATCTGGGTGGCTCTTCCTTAACTGCTCCTTTTCATTTTTCTTTCCCTTTAAATATGTCAGCACTGCAGCCCGTTCAGTTTGCGTATCTTTGCTGTCAGGACCCTTCCAGAGGTGTATTACCGTTCCGGCACATGGGCTTTGGTTGACTCGGCTCAAGTAAACATCGATAGCAGAACTTAAATTTTTACAGAGAATGTCACTGTTGACCTTGCCATTTTCAAGGCAGGATCCATACAAAGTTGATGGAATGAAGAGATTTGCATGACCCAGCGCCGAGCAACCATTCTGCAATTCGACTCTGTTTCGATAACTCGCCCCACTGTTCCTGGTTGAGATTAGTGTTGCCTTGTGTCCTTTCTGTAGGTGCCTCTTGGTCCACCAATACTGCACTTCCTTGTGTATGGGACCCTCATCTGCTCCACCATCAACTCTGGCACATTCAATTTCCTTCAATTTGCCTGTTTGATGGTTATGAAACGCAGGCTTTACTTCTGGTTTGTCTTCTACCATCAGGAGGTCTTCAAAGTGCTGGGCAGGATTCTTGCAGTGCAGCGGCTGGGCTTTAACAACGCCAGCGCATATTTCTTCTGTTGTGTCGGTCGCAGGAAAATTGTACGATGTTGTCTGCAAGACAGAGGGATATCGATTCACATAGTCTGTTCGAGTGGTCAGTGGGACTTCATTCTTCAAACACAGAGTTCCATGCTGCTTATGGGTGGTCATTGAATCTAACCTGAAGCCAGCCTGATCATCACGGCCCAGGTTCATGATGTTGTTTCCATTAGTGTACTGCAGCTTATCGAAGCCGGCATACAATGCAGAACTCCAATGAGCATCGGGATTGTATTTTAGCGTGAACCCCTTTCTAGCACGTCTCTGTACGACTTGTGCCAACCCTTTGTATCTAGCAGCAGACTTGCGACGTTTATTCCGGGCAACACACAACTGCACAACACTTCCATAACTAAAAGAAGATTTGTATTTGGCTTGCAGATGTTCCTGAATTCTTTTAAACGTAACTTTCCTCCCAACACACTTGTTGCCATCAAATGTCAACACACCGGTTCGCCTCCAAGCATCGGCACCCACACCACACTTTTGAACGTATTGTTCAATTGTTTCGCCAATGTCAGGGTGTTCCCTTTGTATTCTCCCAACTTTCTTGCTTTTCCTTCTTCTTAAATAACGCCTTTCTGCAACACGCTTTTTAACTTCCCTTGTTGCTTTTCTTCGGATCGCTGCCCTCTTTTTCTTGATAATATCCAGTCCAGCTTCATCAATAGGATCACGTACACGTTGCCACTCTTCAGCGCAATCAGAATCGGAATCTGACACTATCATACCATCAGCGATTTCACTCTCCATTTCTTGGCGCCTTTTCTCCTCAAGGTATACCTGCCGGGACTGTTCTATAATGCGCTCATCATGTTCACTGAGGTCAAGGAAGGGCAATTGCCCTGCAAAGTCGAGTAGCACTTGTTCAAGAACATGTTCTGCAGCATTTGGCATCAACACCTCTAATGCACAGACGAACTCCAACCAGTTTAAGTTGCACTTGCGAAGGATGTCAAGGAGTTGGTGGGTGTTCATATAGCATTCGCCAGTATCACTGATATGCTTGTATTGTTCGTCTGTTAATTGGAACTGATGTCTACCATCAACCTGCGTGCAGGTCAGGTTCTGTGCACTTTCAACATCACCACTACTAACCTGTGAGGAAATTGCATGATCACCTTCACCACCACCTCCACAATCACCATCAACATCATTACCCCCACCATCACTGTCGCCATCATTATTGCCACACCCATGGCCATCTTCATCATCAGCACCAGCGCCGTCATCATCATCGCTTTCACTTTCATCGGAACTTTCACCTTCCATCTCCATTGGAACACCTAGTGATTTTAGCAACACTTTGTCTTTTACTTGAGCAATTTTCTCAATCGCTTCATGGATGGCTGAGACTTCATCCAATGTTTGCTCTACTTGGGATAAAGTGGTGCCAATATCACTAAACCCATACTTTTCTTTTGCCTTGGTGTTAGATAAACCAGTTGCCCTAACAACGGCATACTTGAGGCGTTTTCTCTCTGCATCAGACTCTGCAATTTGAAGAAGACTGTTCATAGTTTCTTTGGTAAGCGGCAACGATGGCTCCGCTGTTTCACATTTAATCCACTGGTTTAAGAGCGTTTGCATTATTGGATACTTCACTCGATCTTGTTTTTCCACTAAGAAGATGGAGTAGCTACCTCTGCTTCGATTTCCAATCCCTAGACTTGCTAATGGCATTTGAAGCATCCTCCTTCGAGCATGCCAAGATTTGTAAGTTGCATCTGGATATGCCATTTCAAATGCTGACCTTAACTTCAAAAAACCTTTCTGTAGCACTTCATTTGCAACCTGAAGCAAACCACAACAATTTTTACAAGGTTGTTTGTGTGTGGTACTTTACACTGAAGAACGAACATCAACATACTCCTCCAAAGAGAGCCCTTCAAATACAGAAATACAAATATCCTGTCCAACAGCCGCACATTTCGACAACTCACGTTTTTGTTCCCGATAATAAATAGCAACAAGTTCTTCTCTGACCCCCCTCACATTGTTTGCTGATGTGGAGGGGTTTCCTGAAAATCCTGCTTACTAATACCAGCGGGTTCTTCGGCAGTACAATCACCAGCATCATCAGACTCTTTCCTGGGGCTTGTACTTTCACATTCTGTAGTAGATTCTGAGGTGGAAATGATGCTAGTATCACTCTCGCTGGACGTGCTGCTCATACGTCTGAAAAGGAAAGGAAGCTTCTGATTCCCCTCTGTTTGTTTCACATTAGTTTCCTTGTGTTGTTTTTTCTGCTTTTTCTTGAGGTACCATGAAGACTTATTCTCTCGTTTTTGCAACTCTAGCAATTGATTCTGGATAGTTGCCTTTTCCTTCCTTACTTTTATCGTTTCTCCAAGTATTTCATCACACTGCTTGTAATTCTGAAGGGAGCGCGCCTTATCCAAAAGCTGCTGCTTTACGCGAAGGCGACTGTCTAATGTCTCCAAATTATCTTGCAACAGCTTTATTTCACGTGCCCTCTCTTCTGCGTCAATTTTCTTTCTTTTACAAGGAGGCTCGTCAGATTCACTTGACATGTGTTTTGATCTTGAATGCCCTTTTTTAAATAGGTAGCCATCGGTGGTAACTTTATCCCTAGCCATTGTAAGCAGCTTCCCTGTAGGGTTAAATAGGGAAGTTAAACCACCAAACTTGACTGTAAGATAATTCCCACATTCCTGCACAATGGAAACTTGCCCCTATTTTTTAAATTGGTAGCACCGGTTATAAATTATGGTTTTGAACTTCTCATTTACAAAAAGAACTTAGTGTGGAATAGTACCCATTGTAATACCAGCACTATACACTAAAACCCTCTAGATTTAATTTGGGACTTGCCAACTTTGATTTATCTGACCAATCTTTTAACAGAAGATGACCAAGTGAACTTTGGGGGTAAGTATAAGCTTCCTTGTATAATATTTGAAAGAAAAAATGTTGCAGTTGATAAAAACTGCCATCCCACTATACCAATAATGCAACTACAAGACAAACAGTAATGTACTCTCTACAAGTTTTGAGTTTCATATTTAGAAATGCATGCCTGTGATATATACAAAAATTACACCTACCCTTATCAAACACTACATCAGGGTTTTCCTTTGCTAAAACAATGGCAGCATTATTAACCGCCACTTGATATGGTGTAAGGCTCCTTCCAGATTTGCCATATATCTTAGCTTTTTCTTCAAGTTCACTCTGGGGTTGGTCTAATTGTAACATGTCCTATATGAGGAAGAGCAGAAAAGAAGTGAAATTTCATCATCTTACAACAGCACATATATATCTGTATACATGTTATACAATCCCAATATTTTTGCTTCAGCATAATGAAAGAAAACATTAGAAACAATGAAATATATGTAATATCTTCTTTACATAACTATACTTAATATTATCACCACTTCCTGTTTATATTTTTTTAATTTATGAAAAATGACCATTTGGGGGGTAAAGGTTTTTAATGAATGTCATACCTCTTCTGTTGGTTTCCGTAGTTTTAAAGTGCCACCGAAATTATCAAGACGCATACATCCATCTGTGGTCGATGTTCTCTCTGTGTTCCTTCTTCCTTTTTTTTCTTCCATGTTTTGTGAAACACTTGCTTGTGAAATAGGAGCCGAAGATTCGTCTTCTTTTAAGACCATCAGAACTGTGTTCTTGTCAAGAGCCTTCACAACGTCATCCTCATCAACCACACTCCCATCCTCTTCCAAAACAATGCTGTCTCCGTTTAACTTTTCCTTGCCTGTTAGTTTATAAAGACAAAACGAATTGACCATTATATTTTGGTTTATAAAGATGCACAACATATTTGTTAATTTTTTTTTTCCACAAAAAAATATGCTACAGAATCTGTATAACACACACAAGTGTTTTAATCCACTGCAATATGCTCCTAATAACATCCATTTTATTACCATAGAGTGCACAAGGATAAGTCATATTCTCACACTAGACTACACATCAAGCTTAGAAATTGTATAAACTACAGTATCAAATTTTAGATTTATATGTACAAAAAAGCAAAAGGGGAAATGTCAATCAACAATATAGGCACAAACGTAATCATATATCTTTTATATCAAAAAAATAGTGAGTAGTGCTTTGTTTAAAAACAGTAAGCTTATGCAGTATTTATTATAAAGTTCGTTTTAATATTAAAAACTCAACACTGTAGTACAAGAGTTGTATTAAATATCTGCTTCACGTACCTTTCTTTTTTAAATCAACCATTGACTCCGCTACAATGCTGTAGCGGAGTGTTCTGCACGCGCTGCAGATTTTTAAAAGAGGCATTGTCCTAGTCAATGGATAGAAAACATTAGAATGTATGAATGAATTCCAAGCCTTGATTCTCTGACGGAAAGCGAGACATTATCAAAAATCCACACAATCCCCACAGAGTAAGGTGTTCCATCAATTTATATTGACAACCAGTAGTGAGAAGCAGTGTTTTTGTTTACAGAAACGAGTGCTTACCTCAAAAACAGCCGTGCTTTCCAGCCAGCGCTCCAGTGAATTCCAAGATGGCCGGCACAGACGTGACTAGCTACCAGTCCTCCTCGCAAAAAAAAAGCAAACGTCCCCACCCTGGGGCCCTGATTCTAAGTCAAACTCCCGAGGGTGGGGAAGGCAAAAGAGGTCAAATGCCCCACATATGCCCGGGGTCCCCCCCCTCGGGCTTAACATTGATAGGTGCATTACGATCGCTGGAAAGTGGTTTCCATACGATCGCTGCGGTCGCTGAACTTTTTTTCCTCAACGATAACAGCGATCGTAGCGATCATATCGAAAACAGGCTTTAAGTAGAAGCAGTTGCGTTAGGGAATAAAATTGGAAGAAGCTAGTTGACACCACAGGTAACCCAGGCTCTGTGATAGTACCACAGTACGGTTTCAGTAAAATTACAATGTTTGTATGGGGTAAAAATACGATCCTAAAATTTCTAGGAAATACTAAATAAAGATCAATGAAACTTACTCTGCAGTTAGTTGTTGTTGTCCTTAATGCTCCAACGAAGTTTCGTGATAATTTGTTCAAATTCACTCTACATACAATAATAATAATATACAAGGTAGGAGACACGAGATGCCATCTTCGCCGCCATGCTCTCATTCAACACAACTTTTTCTACGAAATTCGAACTCCAACAGAAAATAAACATTCCAGGATCGTAGCAATAGGACAGCAACAGATATAGAAACCAATGAAGCGTTAACAGATAGAAAAACGAATCCAGCAAACCTTGGCAAACTCGAAGGATGTAATCCAAAAAGGCCCAGAGTATGCTCGCCGAAGTAGCCGGGCCAGATCAACGCGCGGCCAAGAAAATAAGGCCTAGGCACTGTACAAAAAAACCCCTTCCCGGGTGTCCTGGGTTGACCTTTCTAAGGACCGATACATAGCTTTACCAAATTTAGCTACCCTTGCTGGAAATACATTTGCTCGAGGGCTATTGTTCACTTGAGACAAACGCGACTCGCCCAAGCAAACTACATGTTCCAGTGCACGTGTCAAACGTTTCTTGTAAACAATTTGAATTGTTTTAGGTGCGAATTGTAAAAGGAACAAAGTCCAACATCTTCACGTGCAAATTGTGTACATTAGCTATTTTTATAATTCTGTTTACTGGATTACTGTGTTATAACTCGAATTCCATCACGTGCGAACCACGAAAGGGGCAAAGTCCGACACTTTCACGTGCAAACTGTGTGATTCTACGTCTCATTCTTGCTTTTCACGGTAATAATAGTAACTTGAACGTATGAAGACATCTTTAGTTTTGTAACTAGTGCGTAAGCAAAGGCTCTTTTCTTCTAATAAGCAAAAACTCATAACACTCCTAGAATTAAGTGGTCAGCGCTAAAGACTGTTTCATTAAAGTAGAGTCGCACGTGATAACCTCGTGAATAGTGATGATGCAACCATCTATAACAATGATGAAAATCTTAGCTATTCGGTATTCGACGACCTTCATTATTTTAAGAAACCATGAAGAAACCTTGAAACCTTCGAGTCTTCCCTATAAGCAACGTTTGGTGAGTTGATATTCATAGTACTTTAACAATTTGTTTATTTTACACCAGATGTCTTAAGGAAAAACAAAGAAAAGTGAATTTGTCAGATCGAATCAGCTATGCGCTGCTGTTCTCGTTTTCATTAATGTACAGCAATACCCAATTGCGCACAAAACATAGCCTTAATTTAGGATTAAGACAGTAGATTGTCGACACTTTTACACTGAAGCATTCAAAATAGCTCATGCACGTAAAACGTGCCTATGTTTTATGAGTGTCCTTAGTCAGTTTTGTCTCATTCCGAAGAGGAGTTATTCTTTTTACAAACGAAAAACAAAAAGGTCTTTAACTGAATTGAAGCTTCCTTGAAAACATTGCCTCCAAGTGTGTATGTAATAAACAGTATGTCTATTTTCAGGCCTTAACGCATACAAAATGATAAAAGTAAATTATTGCTGTTCGACAAGCATTCACTTCGTCTGGAAGCTTATCGTTTCTGGAGATTGTTTGAGAGACCTTTTACAGTGCTCACAAAAAAAGGCGGAACTCCCCTGTAAATGCAGTAGGTCTCCACGATGATTCCGATGGACATATCCTTAATCTATTAAATTTATCCAGGAGGTCTTGACAGAAAAACAACCCTTCCTGCATAAAATTAACCGAGAAGGAACCTATGGATTGGTTTTAGATACTCCAGCTCAAGAGGACACTGTTCTCTATGGTCGTCAATGCCTATAGAAAAATGTTTGCCTGGGCACTATGAAGAGCAGCAATGGAAACTGTTCCAAAGACGTCCAAGGATGCCAACAACAACAACAAGTTTATTCAGTATTACCATTTTTGTACATGGTGTTACCCTATAAACAAAGAGAGTTAAGGAATAACGTATTTCATTTATTGATTTTAATAAAAAAGAGTATTGTTTCTCAAATCATCATATAAGCCAGGGAAAAAATACGTTCATTTCATGTTCAACTGAATTTAGACTGTAGTTATCACAAATTCCAAGATCTTCAGGAATTTTGGTAATTGTAAATCTTCCAGTTTCGATTTTAAAGTTATGATTTCCTATCCTAAATTTGGAGTTGATACGTTTATGTTCAGGATTCCCGATATGATTAATGAATTCAGAGTACTTTGTTTCATTTTTAAAAATGGAGGAGAATGTTAGTTCCTTATTTGTACTTATCAAACTGAGTTGGCCGTCTTTTAAATGTACTGACAAATTAACTCTTCTTCTTACCTTTACATTTTGCTGCTCCTGATAGACGACTGAACAAAAGTAATATTTAAAGTCTTTTCTATAACATTTTAAAGAACACTTTTCAGTAAGAAAAAAATCGATGTCATAATCTAAATTATATGAACATGCCTCGGTGTCAATGTGACAACACGAGCTGCAGCATTCTGAACTGCCTGTAGTCTAGCTAACAGATACTTAGGAAGGCCATGTAATAAGGAATTACAGTGATCAAGTTTCGAACTAATAAATGCATGGACTAAGATTTTACTTGTATCTTGGCTTAAGTACTTGCGGATTTTAACAATATTTCTCAAATGATAGAATGATGATTTACAAATGTTCTTAATGTGCTCCTCAAAACTAAATATGCTATCAAACTGAACCCCTAAATTACGAACAGAGTCACGAGGTGCAATGCACTCAGAACCAACAGTAATGTGACCGATGTCAGGCATAGGATGGAATCTGGAACTGATGACTACAAGGTCCGTTTTGTCCTGGTTTAGTTTAAGATAGTTTCGTAACGTGCTAGGGAGATGGATAAAAACAAAATAAAAGAAAGGTTGAAAATTTTGATAAAAACTCGGTAGTCTGAACACATCCCTCTTTGTTCTCTTAATATCAGCTGATTTAGCAACAGAACGGGAACATCAGTTGATGACGGCGAGCGCAAATCAAACAACTGGCTTGGCCCATGGCAGAGCAGGAAATTGGGCACCGGAAATCGCGTTTACTCCTTCAACGCACTTTCCGATCGTCAACTGACATTCCCGTTCTGTTGCTAAATCAGGCTATTCTTGTTTCATTGTTCGGCGCGCACAAGACCTGGGCGCTCATGCCAAGGATGAGCATAACATACTATTAAGATTTTTGTAATCTGACTGGCTAACGTTCTCACTAGCTACAGTAAGCGGAACGAGATTGTCTAATTGGCGTGGGTGGGTGGGTGAGTGGGTGGGTCGTGCGTCATGGATCGTGCGTCGAGCAAGAGTTGCATGAAAGCAAAAGCCAAGGAGGGGTGGGGAAGGCCTTGACGTTTCTTTTGATAAGGGAGCAATCTTTTATTACGTCACGCCAGGAAACGGGTTGATCTTAGGGCAAAACTTTTACACACGCTCTCCACCCCCTTTCCCCAAATAATTTCATATATAAAATGTATCCTCTTCCTGCCTCTCTCGGACCAAGTTTTAAAATAATACCCTTTTCTCTGCTCCTCGTACTTGGGACGTCTCAGAACTGGCGGGAAAAAAGGTCTGAAGTTCGAGAATAGTCCAGGAAGGGATCCAAAGCATAGCCGTAAGAGTAGGGGGACCCGGTTGAGAAGTATTTGATTCAAGAAGACTTCATTTTGTAAGGATACCCACGGATACGGATCCCCTTTCAACAATACACCTCCGGCTAGCCTGGAACCAGGCTCTATAGAGGGTGAAAAAGGCAAAAAACAGGGTCAAATAGGAAAGATAGCAGCGAGCGAGGCGAGCCGAGCGGGTGGATTGGGGATGGGGAAAGGGCGGCGGAGCCTGGAGACATGCCTTTGATGCCGCCGTTCCATGATACCAGATTCTGGTGTCATGCTGTGATTGGTCAAATGCCTTCATGTTGACAGGTTCGCAGTGCTGTTGACAGTATCGCGCTCCGTGATGTGCTGCAAAAAGACAAAGAAGCATTCAAATTATGGAGCTTTTCTTATGTTCTCCACTGATAAACTACGATCACATTTACAAATCGACTGACTTAATAAACCGACGTTCAAAAGGCACAGTATTATAATCACGCTCCTACCAAAAGCGTGATAAAACCCAAAAATCAGTGGAGATATGCAAAGAATGCCTGTTGCGTACAGCTGAGCCTTGTGCTCCGAGAACGCGTAAACCACAACTGTACGGAGCGAGCAGTTGCATGGCTTTACGAAATTGTCAGTCGCGTAGTTAACAAACCAAAATGTCTATCGCGTAATTAACAAACCAAATACGCGACTGACAAGCGACCCGAACGACTTCGTAAACACTAAAACCTCTGTTCGCAGGCTGGTACAAAGATAACAGCGGTTGAGGGAAATCAGGGAAACTGATTTTTACTGCCTTTTACACGATTTTAAGCATACATACCTTATAAAAAGGACAACAAATTCAACAAGAATACACTAAAATTGAATAGTCTGTTGCATAAGGTGCTTAACTTACACATTTTCTTCCGCGGAATGTAATGAACTCTACCAACAGCAATATTTCGTCTGGTACATTATAAGAAGCTATGTCAACTGCGTCCTAGAGGGATCTCCTTGAGAATGTATTCGGTTGTTCTTCACCGGTCGAACGCGGCGCACGTTTCTTTGAAACGTCTTTATTTCTCTTCGCCAAAGCTGGTTACTCCACTCTTTGCTTGCACTCTTACTTCGTCTCAAAATCAAATATTTTTTACAAAAGTGACATAAGCTCACGCTGACATCCGTGATAAGAACTTGACGTGTTGAAACTTCAATTCACCATTTTCACATAGACCATGATGCACTTTGTTTACCCCCTCCCCCCCCCCCCCCCCCCCCCCCCCCCCCCACACACACACGCACACACACACCCCACATTTTGCATAATTATTGTCTTTTAATTTTTTTTTAGGTTGGGATGACTGTAATACCCAATGGGCATGAAAAATTTGGGGGGGTAAACAAGGTGTATTATGGTCTATGTCAAAATGGTGAATGATAAGTTAATTGCTGGAGGGCGGATCGGCGGCATCAGAGGCATGTCTCCAGGCTTCGCCATTATTCCTCTCCCCAGACTACCCCCCGGCTCGCTTCGCTCGCCGAATTTTTTTTTCGCCCACGACGATTTTTTCTCCTTTTTCCCCCAAAGCGGAGCCTGATCCAAGGCGAACCTCCTTCCCACCAGCGCTGTTATCAAATCATGCTGATGACACTTGATTGACTACAGTAATCATTGCATTGCATTATCATTGTTATGACTTGTTTGTTTGTTTTTTATGTTAAAGCTTTTGCAATACTGTAACTACATAATTATAGTCATGCAAATAAAGCTTATGTTGTTGTTGTTGTTGTTGTCGTTGCGCCCTCGCACTGTCAAATTCGTTCCTATTAAAGTATATTTTACATCTTCACTCCTGGACCAGTGCATTGCTAAATAGTAATAGTTGACACTAAAGCTGCCCGCGCTCTGTATGTTGTCGGCCAATTGTATTCTTCGTCTTTTTGCTGCTCATTGAAATGTAACGATTGTGGGCCATTAAGAAAACAGGAAACGCAAGATTTCATGCCCTGATTTTTTTTCGGAACACCAAGATGGCTGCCGAGTTGGTGACAATTGTAACGGGTATAAAGTACGAGAAACGTGTAAATGAAAGCCGAAATTCCGTTCAGAACGTTCCAACCAGGAAAAGGGCCTACCTTTTTAGATTTTCCACCTTTTCCGGGGATTTTCCCGTGGACGAACCGACGAAACGTTTTCCATTTACTGCCGAACCGAAATTTCTGCAAATTTTGACTAAACGGAAAGTGCCCTTCATACTTGCGGCTGTTTAGCATTGTTTAGAACTAAAACGTCATCATTACTCAACAATTCCGCGCGGCCACTGTTCAAGCAAATCGATATCTTTTCTGGTATACGAACTGCATATTTTAAGTGTAAGTACTTTTCTGTATATACGCGGGAGCTTCTAGGATGCCTCGTCGGGATTTCGCCGCGGCAGTGGCAATAATGAAATTTTGTTATTACTGGCGTCTGTTCTCCAGAGGTCAAAACAAATGACACAAAATAATTGTAAATTCCGATGTCCAAGGTACAAGATAATCAGCAGCGCGGATTTTTTGTGTCGGATCTTTGCTTTTTTTATATTGAAAAGAAACTAAAAGTTGTTTCAATTACAAATGGTTTATCAACTTTTACATAGAATGCTAATCCTATGTCTTACAATTTCAACCCTCTTCAAACTGACCACCCCAGCTTAAAAGTTGTCCCTCCCCCCTAGTAAAACCACCGTCCCCTCCGGGACGTTATAAACGATCCCTCCGTAAAACTACGTGCAAACGGACACAACATTGTTGGATGTTACGTGTTGCGTGTTGTTGCGCAAAGTTTGAAACCGGTCAACCTTTTAGTCCCGTGGAAACGGACGCAACTTTGTTAGCCAACAACTCCCAACATTGTTGGGGGTAATGTTGGAAGTTGTTGTGTCCGTTTGCACGTAGCTTGAAACCGCTCAAACTTTTGAGCCAACATTTCTTTTGTTCCGCGATCGCCGAAGCGCAGTGCAACGATGCTGGATCCGTTTGCACAGTTCTTCCAAGATTGTTGGGGCTACGAACGCGCATTACGCATTTCTCCTTGGAGTATACAAAGTCTTATGGGTTGTATCCTTACCATGATGCACTGCAGGTCTAACCATGGCTGGGAGTTGTTGCATCCGTTTGCACACCACTGCCAACATGGACACAACAACTCCCAACATTGTTAGCTGCAAAATGTTGGAAGTTGTTGGGTCCATTTTCACGTAGCTTAAGCGTGTGACTCGCTTTATACCTAGTCCGTTTGCTACACCCAGGCTGTATCTTCTAGTCCTTGTTTTATATGCCTTCCGCTCTTCCGCATAAAGGCAGCATGGATTTTTTGTCAATGATACAATATCGTTCCTATGCTACTACTTAGAAAAGCTTAGCGAGACGCACGAAAATATTCCAAAAATAATGATAAAAAAATATTTACGTTATAAATCTTACTTTTCAAGGAGACTAAACTGTTCTTATATTCAGATTGGTTCCATTGCAAATGGATGCAGCATTGTTGGATGACTGGATTTTTAAAATTTGAGCATTTACTACGTCACCATTAACAAAGATATCAGAAAAAGATTACAACAGCTCTTAAAAGTCATGGATTTTTATACAATAATTATATAAAATCCATGATTTTTAGACATCAGAGTTATCATGGCATGATGCCATTACGCTTTTACTTGCCTTTGTATTTCTCGGTACCAAGCGTTTTTTCGAAATCGCTTAACCCTTTCACTGCCAGACATGTGCCAGAGTGGATGATGGAGTTTGTGAGGTGGTTCTAACTTTACGTCTGTGGACAAAATCCTATGGTGTAACCATTCACATGAAATCTCTTCGGAAGTACTTTCACGTGGTGCTATTTGTTTTAAAAAATTTTACAAAATGAAATTTGGGATTTTTGTCGAATTTGCCTTTGGTCACATTTGGCAGTGAAAGGGCTAAGGGAGCTTATACCCACCTTCGCTGCCTCAATTATGGCAAAGTTTGAACAATTTCTATGAGAGCGTTTTGGAAATATTTTGGAACGAAGTTTTAAGGGTCATAAAAACGGTGAATAAGCATGCTGTCGACATAATTGGCTAATATCATTATGTAAAGGAAATGATGAGGTCTGGATTAGCAGTTTCATCTCATAATGGTTTGATTCCATTTGAAACTGTGTAAGAAAAAAGAGGGGGATTGCTTTGTCCGATTTCGAGAAAGAAGAATTTGATTTGCCTGCATTCAGCTGCTTTTGTTACCATTTTGTATGCAATTTTGTCCACGCCTACAAATTTCGCGGTAATTTCTTTTCCCGCCCCTCGCACTCGCATCTCTTTTCGCGTGTTGCTCTCGTGTGACTTCTCGCGACTCCCCCAAATTTTACAGTTGTGTGCTCAGTGCCCAGGGCTTTGAACAGAAGTGAGGCTGGCGGTGACTTTGGTTTGTTACAAACCATCCTGGCTAACAAGCCCGTAAACATAATCATTTACACATGACTAGTAATAGTTGACACTACAGCTGCCCCCTTCTCTGTATATTGTCGGACAATAGTATTCTTGCTCGTTGTGTAGCTCTTTGAAATACACCGATTTCATAATGAAGATGTTCACAAATATTCCATACAACAGGTGAGATAAATTCAGGAATCGCAAGGTTCCATGCACAGTTTCGGTTCGATTTACACAGCTTTGATCAAAACATTCTCAGTTTCGAGAATAGTTTATTCTAAACCATAAGAAAATATTTTATTAGAATTTTAATTTTTCGCTATTCCTATTTTACATTTTACTTTTAGTTCATTTTATTTGCCGGAAAGTAAGCCTTAGAAATTAAAAGGACGTTTGATCAAATCACGCTCGAGCATTCTAGTCTTATTTTAACCTTTATAGCGGAAGGACATCTGTGAGCAGGGAATAAGTCAGCACAGAATTTGATGATCGGCGAATTTCTGTAATCGTCCATCGTTCTGCTAGTGATAAGCTAGCCGTTGAATCATTCACTCGTCTTGCTTGTTTGAGGCTACCCTGCGAGCAGAAGCCCTTCGATCTTCCTAGATAAGTCGGGAAGAGGAAGGGACCTCTGCTAGCCGCCTCGACTTTCTTTTTTTCCGACTTATCTAGGAAGATCGAAGGGACTCTGCTCGCAGGGTAGTTTGGGGCCGAGTCTTATTCCGGTCAAAGAAAGAGAAAGAGTGTCTGGCAAGGTTTCCAGTCAAAGATTTGTGAACTCGTGTCTGGCAAAACTCACTTGGTGTTAACTTCATAACTTCATCTGTGCTTAACGAGTGTCTTTTGGCCCATAACTTTCATAACAACTGCTCCACAGAATGTCACTGATAACACGTAACGCAGAAGAGTATCGAAGTATGACTGCACAATTTATGTCACAAAATCTACCTATTGTAAGCGGTCCCTTCGGGATTTTTTGTTTTACGTCATCCTAACCATTTCGTATTTGCGGGCGCAAACAATAGAAACGTCATCATTACCTACCGATTCCTCGCGGGCCCGTTCAAGCAAATCGAGATTTTTTCTATATGACTGTATATTTCAAATGTAAGTACTTTCCTTAATATACGCGCGAGCTACTAGAGTGCCTCCTCGGGATTTCGCCTTCCAAGCGAAATCCCTGAGGGGGCAAAAAACAAGAAAGTTTGTAACAAAACAAGGTCACCCCCATCTGTGATCCCAAATTACTATGACTAAACGGAACAAATGGAAAAATTTGCCAAAAACGTACTGCTCGTTGGACGTCATTTGAATTTCTGCAAGGGAAAAAACGTGTGTTTATATTATACCAAGAAACAGGCAAATGTTTTGAAGAACGTCTCCCTCCGTCTACGAGGAGGTAAGGATGTTAAAAACTTACAAATGTTTTGAATGAATATTAAACATTTATTGAAATCGGCGTTTGGATGATATAAAGAACTATGCCGATCTGTAACTTCGGCCATATGAACACCCTCCTCGATTTGCATGATGAATTATTTTTATTATTCATTCAAAATATTTCTCCGTTTCTGATTGGCTAAAATCCCACGCATAATTCACATAATCAGCTATTGTTGACCAAATTTGGAAGAATTTGCCGTATTGAGCTGATGACGTCAATCGTGCAGCAAAATTGACAGATAAGTGAATCGTTAACCGAGATGACCTGGGGAGTTGAGTTGTTTTGGAAGTGAGAACAGAAATGGCGGAACATTTCACTCGTTTCACCAGGAAGAAATAGGCGAGCGATTGGCTTAAGACAACTCGAAGGACGACATCTTTTGTTTGGAGAATATTTGCGGAGCTGAACAACCCTTTACGTTCTAAACTTGTTTTTAAACTAGGAATTATTTTGAATGAATAATAAAACGATATTATTAAATTCGGCTTTCGTGTCAGAAAAGAGGCTCTTCTTTATTAATTATTCTCCATTATTATATAATGCATCTGACAGCATTTATAAACTATGTTGTTCCTTTAAATAAGAGTTTATTTGTTATTACGTGACAATTTTCTTTTTCATTTTGGTTTGAAAATGAAAGATATAATAATATGTTACTTTACACAAATAAAAATACACAAATTAAAACACTACGTGAGAAGCAGTGTCTTGTCACATTCAATAATATTATTACATCACTATATCGTTATTTCTACCAGTAAGTTTAAGATACCACGACGGCTACGGGCGGCAAAAACGTCGCTTAAAAAGTGACTTCTCGATCTATGAAACTTAAGCGCGATTATCCCAACTCGGTCACTATGTTTTATGTAGGTGAACTCTACTGGAGTTGAATTCTTATGAAAAATATCCAGGTTTACAAAGAGTAAAAGACAAGACCCGATTCGTCGACGTATGTTCACGTTCCTAGTTTTTACACTGGAGCCTAATTAAGCTAAGAAATATTTCAAGACAAGTAAATTTTAAATTCTTCAAGTAAAAGAAAGCTTCACACCCAACCGATCTTTTTTACTTCAGGTTTACGAAAGCCTATTTTCCCACGCAACATAATTGAGATCGATTAACATGCTTTGCCTTTCTCAAAGCTTAGAAACCGCAAGTTCGCTAAGTCGATTTTAAAGATGGTTTTCAAGTCACTTGAAACTTTCTTGATTCCGTTTCAAGTTTCCGACTTAAATGAGATACAAAATAAAGTTACTTGAGATTTTACTTAGGCCTTCACACACGCATTTTTGGCTAAGTAAAACTTAGCAGCTGTTAAGTCTTACTTAACAGCCTAGTGTAAAGACAACCACAATAAAACGTGAAATTAGGCAATTCACCTCGTAGTCATGCATTGACGGCAAAGAAATGTACAAAGAAGTGTGGTGCACGTGCAGAGTTGTTGTTTTGCTAATCTTAACCACTTGCTTTTTGACGTTCTCGTTGCCGTTGCCGTAGTGGCATCTTTAACTCCCCAGTGTACATTTCTGTGGTTGCCCACAGGCATTTTGATTACCAAACTACCGGTAATAAAAGAAACCTATAGTCTGATCTCAGGTTGACCCCCCTCCCCCCCTGACAACACAGCCCTGGGAGATAATCACATGTAGATGTAGCTAGATGTATCTCAAAATCTGTTTGTTTTTCTCACTTCTGATCTATTTCAGGGCTCTCACTAAGATTTCAAGGTGCCAGTTACATGCAATTAGTAGGAGTGGGGGAACTTAACTGCTAGGAAGTTCCTTGGTTCATTAATCCTCTTGTTTTCTGTGAAAATTGGGAGGGGTTGTGCTCATAGAAGCTGGGGAAATCCCTGACCCCATACCTTTAAGTGCCGCCGTATTGTTTTAGGTATGTTTTTCTGTTCACTTTTGGTTCTTACTAAGAGGCCAAAGGTCTGTAAAGCTTTCTGTTAAT
Organism: Porites cylindrica; assembly: GCA_964035525.1. Classification (NCBI taxonomy): domain Eukaryota; kingdom Metazoa; phylum Cnidaria; class Anthozoa; order Scleractinia; family Poritidae; genus Porites; species Porites cylindrica. Next base: position 10,721,316 of record OZ037779.1, on the reverse strand, counting down.
AATTTTTATCAATGCATTTTAAGCATAATTATGCAAATTTTTGTTTAAAACCTATTTCATTAGTGCTATTTACATTCCCCAAGACTACAAATGACTAGGGAAAAAATATTATTTTTACATGAAAAAACATAGCAGAGGCAATCAGGCCCAGAAAAGAACTTACCATTAACACATGATAGCTTTATGACATAGAACACTTACAAATTAAAAAGTGGCTGAATCTACAACGTCTACACCTTCTCTGCGCCGTGCAAGATAATAATCCATGTTTGGGTGTATGAAAAAATAACCAATGCCACAGCCAGCAACAACAGCCAGGAACAACCAAACATTGTATGTCATGGCCACCAGCATCAGAAAATATCCAACAATAAACCGCACTAGGTACAGAAGGGTTTCCTTGAGGTGAGAAATGGCTTCAATTTTACTAAAAAAGAGAGATAATTTTCATAATTACATATACTAGCATGAATTTATTCAAACCCAAAATCCATGCTAAAGTCTGCAGGGATTGACATTAGTTCATCAGTGTCATAACCTGTAAGAGCCACCCACATGAGTATAAAGCCTTTTCTATACCTCCTTACCTACTACTGGTATTTTTATTATATATTTATATGTATAATATTTGAAGGATCACAGAACAAAGGATATCCTTTTCAACTAAAGACTTGAGCACCTGCAAAATCATACCTGGATTCTCAGGAGGTATAAAATACAGGTTAAAGACCACAGGTCACAAGTGCAGGTTAGAGTACAGGTCACCATGCTATGGTAAATTAACAACACTAATAGCATCTCTTAGACCTAATCACAATCCGAAATAGAGTTTTCGCTCAAGAGGAACTTGCTTATCTCAGTTATATATCAATAGAGCAGCGACCTGCACTTCTGACCTGTAACTTGGGACCTGTGTTTAGTACCTACCACCTTATTCTGTGGCACGTACCTCTACATGCCTTACATATGGGAGTTATACCTAACCAAGCTTTTCTCCTTGCAATCACTTTTGAGTAAAAATGGTTGATCGATTCGCTGACTTTTCAGAGTTTAAAAAAAACTCATTAATGAGCTTGGTTTATTATCACAAAATATCGTGATTTGTCAGTTTCTCGCAGATCAATTATTGATCAGTGATATTGATCTGCGGCTTAACTTGCCACTAACAATCACAATATTTTGCTCAACCTCGTCCAATAATTTTTAAATATTAGCAGTTTAATTGTACCTGGTATGTTCCTGTTTTAGCCGGCGAATCAGTGGAGTTGTTTCACTGTTAGCCTTGCATGGTTTTTGTTGGTTGTGCTTGTAAGACTTCAGAGTCTCAAACAGAATAGCTATTACAACTACTGCAATGCAGGATCCAGCCATTTCTGAAATTAAGAGTAACATCTGGTAGTTTTGTACAGTTGTTGTAGTTTCTTTATTTTTTTACCTGCACTTTGAACAAAATTTATTGCAACCTAACAGAGATAATTTTTCGATTGACAGCCACGTAGTTGTTTTTTGGTTATTTTCAAATAGCGCTTCCCTTTCAAGCTTCATTTAGGGACTTTAAGTTAGGTTATCCATCATGTTTTATGTGTTTGATGACATGGAGAACAACATAAAGACCTGCAGGTGTAAGGACCAGTTATTTCTGAATATATTTTTTATTGCGCATTTCGATCCATTAAGGGCAAGTAATTACAGCCCCTCCCCCCTCTCTTGAAGGGTCCAGGTATGCAAAAGTATTCTCTTAATAGAATTAAGGGAGAATCAGAGGAGGTGTTCTGAGTGAAATTTAAGCCTAGAGAAATATAAAAAGAGACCCTTTTTAAGAGCCAAATATGATTAAAACTCAAGGGATATACTTCTTTGAACTAAATTTAAGAGATCTTTTTGGTATTGAAAAATATCTCATAAGAACTGCTACCCCTTCCCCTAGTCAGAGAATATACCAATTGTACCCCTGCTGTGCTTACTCACAGTCTTTTCAAACACTTAATTAAAACAGAACATTTTGTATTTCAGCACAGCAATGTAAAAAAGTGTCACTTCTTTTGCCTGATATGATCATAAATGTCTGGTGAAAATATCGATATTATTTTAATTATATTTACTAGTTAGCCTCAACAATGGTTAAAATTTTACAAATAATTTAGAGCTCATTGCTTACGTCCGGCAGTTGATATTGTCCATCCTTTAAACAAAAGATTGGAAACAGAGTCTGAAGCAAAAAATGACATCTAAAGGGAAAAAATATTGTAGAGCAGATTGTTACCAGTAGGAGTAATTGGGAGAGTAAAAGAGTGCATTTGACCCGCTAATGTTTTCCTGGTGCAAAAGTACAGTGGAACCTTTATGTTCAGGGGACACCCTCAGAAGTAAGGAAAGTGTCCCCTGAATAGAGGTGTCTCTTGAATGGAGGTAGGGGCTGGGGTATGTTAATAATTAACAAACAAAGAAAATATGTTGTTTTTATTGCCCTCTGAAATCCACTTGGCAGTCATTATTTCAAGCAGCTAAATAATGAATAAAAAAAAACCACGACTAACATTTCTCTGCGATATTGTGTGTTATTAATTCCATGTTATGAAAGCTGTCATTATTTATTGTGATCAGTATACACTTTAACTTAATATCAAGCAGCCATCTTCGAGGTCAGTCACATTTTGAGTACTATAAAGGTGCCCCCTGCATGGAGGTTTAATCTGGGTTTCAGGTCACAGAGAAGGTGCCCCTTTCCTCTAAATAAAGGTGTCCCTTCAATAAATAGAGGTAAAGGATACAAAGATTATGTGAATATTATTATGGGACCAAATTTTGCATCCCCTGAAAGGACGTGTCCCTTGAATAGAGGTGTCCCAAAGGAAAGCTGGTTCCACTGTGTAGAAAAAGTACCAGCCTTAATGTGGGGTGCATAGGTGTGTGAATTAAAAAAATATGCAAATAATTTGGAACTGTTTGGTCATTAAACCCATAGATGTCTGATCAGTACGGTAATTAAAATGATACTGTAAGAGCTTAACCTGAAAATTCAATGTCATTGCATTTAACTGACATTGCATAGAAACTATAATTGCAACAATAAAGCACTGTTAAGCTTACAAAGTAACTGTACACATGATCTCCAATGAAGCAGCAGGAAGTTAGGAAACTGAGTGAATAAAGTTTCGGGTCACGTTTTCCCAGACTACAATGACCCTAAATGAAGTCTGATTCATTCAGTTTCCTAAACCTTAATGACTAAACTTCAGGGTCATTGGGCGATCGGTGGCTGCTCGGCGTTCGGCAATTAAGGAGTAAAGCCGCATGTACAGCAAAGCTTAAAGTCCTTAAACATATTTAAAGGCTGTTTCGTTAAAATTGTTTCCTTTGAGCCAATATATGTTTACTTTGCAAATGTAATGCATTTACAAAACATATTGAATTGCTTTTAAACCTGTGTTCCAGTTTTCCGTGTGTTGTTTATGTTTTTAGTAATACCTGCTTTAATTTAACAGGTTGGTGTGAATGCCAGGGCATAACACTAATAATCGTCAGACTCGTACCCAGTCGCTATTTAAGTGTTTTTTGGGATGAGAGTCTGAATAATCGTGGCATTTCCCTCGAATAAATTTCAAAAACCCGTAAGAAGATTGATTCCTGTCGGGTGTCTAGAAAACGAACTAAACACCCATTCCTGTTCCTCTCGTTGTGTCGTTTGTCGCCATTTTCATTTCTATGACCGTTTCAAAGCAAGGTCGCTTGTCAGAATTTTACCCGGACTGGAGCTCGTGACTGTTCCAAGGTTATGAAACACCTACTCTGACAAAACTGAATATTCGACTAATGGCACCTTGAAGGTAAACATGGTACTTGACGAATTTTTATAAGCATACTTACACGCATGATGTCCACTATCCAGAGTTTTTAAAACAGGTTTTTAGGTTTGCCTTTGAGTTTCTCTTTTCAAATTCGCTGCATAGCATGACTTGAGGACCCGTCTTGAGGGCTGATAGGATTTCCGGGTCACGAGTAACCTGACATCAGGCCCAATTTTAGCGGTTCTCATTGTATACCGCCATTTACAAAGCGAAAGGGAAAATGAGCTTCATCTCAGGTTAGGTCACGAGTTCCTCTGAAACTGAAAACGGAATCCGATGATTTTCGCCGGGGGGGGGGGGGGGTGGGGCCGGGGGCAGACGCTATCCGCGCCGCAAACGGAATACAGAATCGTGATTTGAATAAAGAAAATATACATAGAAAAGAAAAAACATGAGTAAGCTCTCCGTATGATTTTTTCGTAGATAGACGCGCTCATGTAATTCGTCTATTTCTTGACGCGAACATATTAATTTTTATCACGAGTTTGTGTGTTAGCTCAACGTCGCAGAGCGCTGCACCGATACTAACCTGAGATCAGGCTCAATTTTCGTTTCGCTTTGTAAATAACATTCCGGCGGGCAAGGCAAACTTTTAACGGTAGCCGTTAGAGATGATTGACAGGATTGTGTCTAAAAGTACACACGAGTGACCGCGAACAGGAGCTGATAGGCTCCTGCCGCGAATGACTACGAGTGACCACAAGTGAGAATACAAAAAAATCTTTTTCTGACGTCACAATCATGTGATTATTATCTATTTACCACTATTTAAACGCAAATAAACCATTTGCAGCTTCTAAAATATGTAAGCAGAAGCCCTGATCTGAAATAAGTTATATTTTTCTCTCTCTTTTTTTTTTCAAAAGGGCGGGTCCCGGACAGCTATTCACCCGAACCCTTTATTCCTGTTTCCCGCCCTTTGACTTTAATGTTAACTCTGCCTCTTTGCGCTTCTGCCAAAAATATTTCATAGGAAATGTTTTCTAACTATTTCTACTTGTCCATCATTGAGAATCATCCGCTTTCCGCTTCCTGGTCTTTTTTTGCCTCCAAAACCGCTTTCTTGCTTTGTCGTTTTACTTGATATGCCGGTACCTGAAACATCGATCTAAATAACAAAGTGAAGGTTATATTAAAAACGACTGAGCCAAACACTGAAACAATATTATTGATCAAAAACCGTAAAAATTCCGAAAACAACTCTCCGTTTATAAGCCCCTTGCGAATAGAAACCCCCGACTAAAATCTAATCGGAGAAAATTAATTAATTGTAATAGGTTTTAAGTCTGGATATCTCTATTTTTTAGCTGACGGCAGACAAGAATTGCTGTTTCGTCAAAAAGTTTGAAGTTGATCGGGATTTTCCACCGACTTGGTCACACGAAAACTGACCAACTGTTAAAAAGCGCGATAAAATAAGAAAGTTTGAATTGCTGGAAGTTTTACTTAAAGTTTTACATTGTTGTGGGCCAACGCATGGGCAGACAGCAACGAACATGAAAGTTCGAACTAGTGAAACAAAAAAAAAGAGAAAAAGAAAAATCTAGAAATCAAAACAAACGAAGAAAGAAAATGAGAAGGTAAAAACAGGAAGATCTGAAAATTGGTCGGTTACCACATGGTGCCCGTTTATAGCATAATGTTTGTTTTATATTTGTTTTGACTATGAAAAAATGTGTTGTTTTTTAAGGGGTGCATAATTACTGTAGCAGAATTCGGTGTTTGCTTTAATATTAAAAAATATCGGAAAGAATTCTGGCCGGGCCACCAACACTTTTTGAATTATATGTTACATTTTTCTACCTTATGGAAGATTAACTTCTTCTTGAAATCTCTCAGTAACCCTGCTTGTTTTACAATCGAATTTTGAATTCACCAAAGTTTCAGTTGTTAGAAGTTCCTTTGAACAAGGTCTGACAAGATGCTGACTCAGAGCTTCTTTCCTGCCCTGCATTTTAGTCTCGTTTTTGTTCTGAGGCTATAGACCTTATTATAAAATGGTGGCCAATTTTGTTTTTCCTTTCTCATTATGATATAAATAGGCCCTTGCACAGTATTTTTGATAAGGTTTTGAGTAGGACCAGTAAGCGAGTATCCGTTGACAATGCTGAAATTAGGAAACGTTCCAAGGTTTAAGTTGATACGTTAAAAGCGAGCGAAGATATTGCCCTAAAGTCGCGAAATTGTACTGAGACGTTTGTATGGTGAGGGCACAATACAACGTATGCTGTGCAGTGTAAAATTCGGCCACTTTGTTCTTATTGTTTTCGGACCCTGAAACAATAGCTACACTTGTAAATTACACTTGTAAAAGTTTTATCATACAAAAGACCACAAGCCACGACATGCCGTGATGTTAAAAAATAACTGGAGTGGACTAAAAAGTTTAACACTGTTTTCAGTCTGCATGAAGACTTGAAGAGAAATTAATACAACAACTCCATTTCAAAATGAATATATTTAATAAAATCATTTGTCTCTTTTTGCATCTTTTATGATACAAGACCTTTTCCTATACCTACGTTTTTACAACTCTAAAATCTCTGCAAAATACTCTAGTGTTAGCTTAGTGTCTAATATTGGGTCACTGATCAAATGGGGTCGGAGGTTGCCCGCACAACTCTGGAGATGAAGAAGTTTGCCCCGTAAGTAACCTTGGAAAGTTTGAGATTTCAGTAGGGCTTTAACTTTTTTATATAATAAATGTTACTTGAAGCTGAAAAAAGCGCCTATATTTTATCACTATTACTATTAAAAATGTACAGTTTGTTGTTTAATTTTATCCCTGGTTCGATATTTATATTTTCATTTGTTTCTTGAACAAATTATGCATCCTAGCCTGTGAGCAGTCTCTTTGGGGCCCTCAGAGAGCTTAAATGAAATAATGCTGTCTTTAAAGCAAATATTGTAATGCAAGTTAATTGGAATAATATTTTTGATGAAATAATTATAGGCTTTGCCAATAATGATTCTGCAGTATGTAAACTCGATTATTGCTATTATGTCTCATTGTTACCCCAAAACAAATTCGGTCGGTTATTTAAACAAGGGCACCCAACGGCAATTTTCGGGAAAATATCTGTTCGGAAGACGATTTGAGCTCTAGAATTTTCGGAGCATTTGTTGTAAAATTTCTTGCCTGCCTGCCTCTCCTAGGATTTTCGAACATCTACAAAATGGTATAATTACTCATTTTTAACGGATTTTGACCCTAAAAAAGGCCACCTAGAATTTTCGGGAGCCTTTTCCTGGCTGAAATTTTCGAGAAGGTAAGTTTTTATCCCTATAATTTTCGGATCACTAGATTTTCAGCTAGGAAATCCGAACAGATGAAAAGTTTTTAGGGGATAAAAATATGCCTATATCTACCGTTTGAATACTAAAATACGTTCAACAATGCTATGTTAAGTGGTTTTGAACTATATCCTCGTTGGGTGCCCCTGTTTAAAGGAAGTCAAACTTAGACCGTGGGTTTAGGAAATCTTTGGACCTCCAGATCTCTTAATTAGTGGGTTATTTTAAGAGGGCAAATGCTTTTCTAGACGAAAAAAGGTGTTTACACAAAGGCGTTTGGCAAACTGAAATTGGCTTAAAGTGTGGTTTTGTTAAACACTGGCTAATTTTCGTTTAAGTAACCGGCCCATTGTTTTCAAAACACATTTTGATTGGAAATATTGGAAATAACCTATAAACACAAGGGTCCTGGTTCGAGTAGTTGCCTCGTAAATTATTGTTAAATCTTTGTTTATATTATAGCTCCTTCTTTGAATTAAAATTAGTAAGATTTCTCCTTATTTTATAGTCTTTTTCTTAATTTCTCTCTAGTCCTTGCGTGGGAACAATTACATTACTACAACTACAGTGTTATAATAATTATGTGCACACATGAAAATACAAAATACACAAAAATATGGTAAAGAAGCAACATGAAACACTTGCTTCTCGCATTTGATATAATACATTACTTCTACCAGTAATACACTTGTATTGTATTTTTCCTATTTTATAGCGGCCATGTAAATTACATGTTCCTTAAGAGTTCTAACCTGACCTTTCACAGCTAATGAATATGGGACAAAAACACCTTGCTGAAGGTCACTAACTGCAAGTTAGACACGAAAGATGACGACAACGACATCACGTCACTTCAGTAACGTGGGATAAGGTGTTCACTTTTTTCTTTCTGGGAAGGAGAAAAATTAAAACTCTTACTCTTTTCCCCCATGTTTCCAAAATAAAAAAGAAAGAAGGACAACCTGATCGCAGGTTACATCATTTACAATTCAAGTTTCCTTTCTTTCAACTCACTGCATCATTTGCTCTCCAGTGGGGTGTTTTTGTTGCACATGGCTGTTTAAATCCCGTAATTATGGGCCCATTTTATTATGCAATATTAATACCGTTAACATAAATGCGGTTTTTTTCAACACCTTTTCTTTGACGTACTCACATATAGCTAGTCCTCCTAGTTTTTATTATGTATATAATTTGTTTCTTATTGTTAATTATTTTATTATCTGTACAAAACAGTGTTATAGGTTTACATTGGGCTGATCTATTTTCTTGTAGTATAAAATATAGTGTTAATTGTTACTTTTATTCTCTTTTATGTGGTCACACACAAGAATTCTTTTCCAAGTGAAAAGAAAACAGACCCTGATTTCAAGTTTTTGGAGCCCGTAACTTTATAATGCATACATTTGAGAATCCACAAAACATAAACATTGCCAGTGTGACACAAGAGTACATGTACAAGTAGAAAAAAATTGGAACAAGGCCTTCCTATGCAAATCCTTCTAGAGTAACCCCAAAGTTAAGATATGGGTTAATAAACTCCAATTTGACAACATTCAAATGAAATTTCTAGAGCAACTCTTTATGAAACCTGAGAAAACAGCCCACATTTCGCAATGCCACTACTGGTTCTTCCTTGAAATGAAATCTGAAAAACACGTACAGAAATTCCATACTGATGACTTGTTACTACCCAGATCTGGGTAGTACTTCTGATTGGCTGAAAATTTGCTTCAACCAATCAGAAACACTAACTAGATCTCCCAGTGACATGTCATCAGTATGGACTTTCTGCGCTCGTTTCTCAGACGTCACTTCACGGGGAAACCAGTGGTGGTGTAGCGAAATGTCAGCTGTTTTCTGAGGCTACTGATCTTTATGAAACGTCTACACCGTAGCTTTCGATCCACAAATAAAACATCTTTTCCAATTTTGTTTTGGGGATTATCATTAGGGAAAGGATAAAGTATTTTATGGTTGTCCTTTTTTGAAAAGAATGCTATTACTGAGGCATAAGGATTATGGCCAAATTCGTTGTATCGTGCTGCGCGTTTGCAAACTTCGCATGGGTTTTTCTGTTCCATCAATCATTTGAGTGGGGTGGAGTTAATGCAAATCACAATGCAACACACTCACTCAGGGCTTGGCTGGCAAAAACAAAACTGAGAATGACACTAGACTGCTCAAGAATAGCGAAGGAAATCACGATGATTAATGGAATTTTTGCTGAGGGCAGGAGGCACACATTGCTTTATTCTTCCAATGCAAGAGACAAGAATAAGAAAGTTCAGAAAATCTTTGAAGAAAACTAGTCGATTATTGCCTGAAACAGGGCGATCACAGAAACAAAAACAAAGTGAATCGAAATGCACCAATCACAAGTAAACATATGTCTCCTAAGAGGTCCGCTAAGATGATTGATGGAACAGAAAAACCCAAAATTTCTTCAAAGTTTGCAAAACGCGCAGCGCGATACAACAAATTTGGCTATAAGTGACAATTTGATTAATTTTGGTAAGTTTGAAATGTATCTCCACCAGCAACTCATTAACTTACTTACAAAGTACTGGCACTTGAATATACAGTGAAGTCTCCGTTGATATAATAAATTGGATGTGAGCGTTCTCTGCATTGTCCAAGATAATACTCCATGTATGGGTGTACCAAAAAATAGCCAATGCCGCAACCACCAACAACAGCCAGGAACAACCAAACATTATACGTCATAGCTACCAGCATCAAAAAATATCCAACAATTAACTGAGCTATGAACAGAAGGGTTTTCTTGAGGTGAGAAATGGCTTGAAATGTACTAAGAGAAGAGACAATTCATTAATAGCATGAATCTATTTTTTGAAACCCAAAACCCAAAGTCAGTCTGTTCACTGTTTAGTGTCACCTGTGTAGCATGGCGGTTTTGTTGAGCTGGGTGCACGAGCAGCCAAGCCGCAAAATTCGCGCGCGAAGCATGCGAGATCGAGTGGTGCCCAATCTCCTTGCGGTTTCTCTGCCCTCGCCCGCCTTTGTTACTTAGCGCGCCCAACCAAAACTGCCATGCCACGCAGGCTACACCTGCCTGAAAAAAAAGCCTCAGTGGGCTGGCCCTCACTAGCTCAGTGATTAATTATACATACCAACGTTTTTGGTCAATATGTGTGACATTTTTTGTCTTGTTTTGACTGGCATATATTTTCTAAAAACATCCCAGCAACTTCCAAAGATTTCCGATGACTTTCCTGAAATCACTGTTTGAATGTTTGAATGTTGTCAAAACAGGGGTGTTCCAAAAACTTTTGAGCATTTGCAAAGCTAGTCTTTTGTGATGCAGTTAAAGGACCTAAAGTAAACATGAAGTGGAAAATTGAATAATTTCTTAAATCTGTTATTAAGGTGGCTGAACACAGTTTTGGCAGTTTGTGAGAATATGTCATTTGCCAAATCATGGCAAGAGAAAGGTTGCAGCTCACAAGCTGAAACTTGGCACCACGAGTTACCGCTGACCGCCCACAAAACTGTGTTGAAGCCACCTTAATCATGTGTTAACCCTTTAAGTCCCGATAGTGACCAACATCAATTTTCTCCTAACAATATCCATATGTTGCCAAGAGAAATGATTATGAGAGTTAATAAAATGATCACCAAAGAAAAAATGCTTTGACCTGTTGTCAAACTCTCTCACCTATTTTTTAAAGGAAATGTATGAAGGTCAGTATCGAGAATTTATATGTGAATATCGGGGCTTAAAGGGTTAAAGAACAATGTTATCTGGATTTGTGAGTCAGGCTTGAAGGATCACAGCACCAAAAAAAGAATGGGAGAAACCCACCCCTACTGGGGAAAAATTATCCCAATCAAACCAACAAAGACACAAAACTCTTGTAAATATTGTTAGCACAAAGGTGAATCATCAAAAATAAAAATGAAATTTTAGCATCTTGTAACATATCTTGTACCTGGTGAGGTCTTGGTTTGGCCGTCTAATCAGTGGAGTTGTTTCACTGTTTTCCTTGTGTGGTTTTTGTTGGTTAGGCTTGTAAGACTTCAGAGTCTCAAACAGAATAGCTATTAAAATTACTGCAATGCAGGATCCAGCCATTCCTGAAATTAGAACATTATGTTTTTATTTATTACTGGCATTTTTAATAATATAACTTAAGGTATCATCCAGGGTAAAAAATCATAATTTTTCGAAATTTGCAATTTTTGAATGATTAAATAGAGCCAATCAAAAGCTTTCTTTTAAAAAAAATCCCAGGAAAAAATTTTTTTTCTGTGCAGACTTATGGAGCGCAAAAGTTTTTTCTATGTTAATTACTTTTAATTGATCATTGACAAGTCCTGTCATACTTGATACGCATGCCGCTGTTGAACCAAGCTGATCACGCAATTTGACAGAAATCGTGGTCTACAAGTATAGTACTCACTGTTTTTCCCTGGATTTTGGAAGTGAATGCCTCCAAAGAATAAAAAAAGCTTTTTCCGTTTTCGTACACGACTCCAAGACAAAAGCAGACGACAAAATCGTTTTGCAAAGAGTGGGCTTCGAAATTAGCAAAGAGCGACAAGGGCTACTACTACAATCAAGAAAAATAGCTAAAAGATGACAAAGCTCCTGAAAAACCATTGAAACCATCGCGGAATCGAGTTTAACAAGTTTCGTACTGAGCGGGACAAGCTTTTTTTGGTCGCAAAGCGGTCAGGCGAGCAACGAAGTCGCGAGAGGTCCCGCGCCATATAAAAAGCGGACGAAGGACTGTTTTGAAAGTCTGTTGTAGCGGGAGAGAAGCTTCAAGAAAAACTCCAGGAAGCAGTTTGTTGTCAATTTTTCCAGGGAAGTATCGAACTTTTAGAAAATGTATCGAGTAAAAGTTGGCTTGGCTCAACTTGGCTTGTCTGATGCGAAAATGAAAACTGCCCGTCGCAAATAAATAATGATGCTTTCTAGACAACAGAAGAGATCGAACAGAGCAGAGCCTTTGAATTAAATTGTTCATCTGTTGCCGGGTTTACTTTTTAACCTTTTCCTGCTGTGTCACTATTGTTGTCCCTTCTCTGGTATGCATCAACATTGACAGCTTTGGTGTTATAATCTGTTATAATCTCGTCATGGGTAATACGCCGCCAAAACTCTTTTTCCACTGTTTTCTCGAAATGAAAATTGGTGCAAGTTGAGGGTACGTTTTAAACTCCAAGTCGGCAACCCGTAAAAAAAATGTGGCTGAAATTTGGCCAACTTACTGTTGGATAGTTTTTCTAAAAAACTGTGTCCGTGAATTTTGATTTCTTTTTTCGTTTTCAAGTTAGGGTAGTTTTTTCACAGGTAGTGCTAATGATTTGCTATCCCTAACTTCAACTGCTTATAACAAAAGAACAAACGCACTTGACAAAAATCTGAGACACGGTTTTTTAGTCAAACGTGTTAAGAAGCAAATGCAATCTTAATTGGCTTCTTCCGTTCATTTTTGGCTGGCCTGGACTTAAATTTACAGTGACACCCACATTTACAAAAAGCTTCTCATTTCTAAATCGCCTTAATATTCTGAGGAATAAGCAATATATAATCTGGAACTATTAAGCTTTCAGAAAATGTACGGGTTTATGGGGGTATTTATTAAAAGCAAAAGCGCTGGCGCTGATCAACGCGAGGAGGGTGGATGATACCTTAAGCGCCATAAGTAAGGCCCAGTTTTTTCTATGCACACAGCCAAACAGTTAATAACAATATTTCTTGGCAGCAATGTGTACTTATTAAGGCACCATTAATTTTATATACCAGCATATATACAGTTATGTAGGTCTTATAAATGACAAATAATTCTTTATGATGAACTTTCTTCTACTTTAATGAAGAACAATTATTTTGAAACATCTTTATGTATTCAAAGTCATTATCAGTATTTTAAACAAAAATGTTTGGTGAAAGTATAATTACCAGTAAGGTAATTTTAATCTATTCATCCTGAACTGTCTGTGATAACCCGTGTGAACCCATGTCCCTCGTAGCTCGTGATGTCATAGTTTTGACAGTCATGGACAACTTTGACATCTAATTTGTGCTGAGGGGAAAGATCTTTCAAACCACACCCAGTAAAACAGGCTCAGGACGATCCAAGAAACTATGAAAAGTGGACCTGAAAATTCCCTAAATTCCCCCACCCATCGATCGCCACTGCCTTCCATCTACATTTAATTCTGTAATCAAATCTAAACATTTTCCCAACATCTTTTCCCACTGAGCTTAATGAAGCCTACTGGTAATAAAAACTAATGCTCTACATTAAAAAGAAACAAATCAGGAAAGAAAAGCAAAAGAAGAGGAGGGGGTAAAAACAAACGGTAACCCAAAACTATCTCTCCAAATTTTACCCTTTAGGTGAGCACGAACTTCAGGAGCTGATATTTAGCATCAGGATCAGAGGCTGCAAAGTGTTTGACTTCATGTAAACAACATTTTTGCCATAGATAGTTTGGATTTTTTTTACCACAAAGTGGCCCGAAAAATGGCTAGACAAACATCAAGATGTGTTTTTTGGGAAAAGTGAATTCTATGAAAAGCATTGCTTACCTCCAGCTGTTGATATTGTCCATCCTTTAAACAACAGATCTGAAACACTCTTTGAAGCAAAAAATGACATCTAGAGTGGAAAAATACCAGGAATTCATGTAGAGCAGATTAATAAAAATATGATATAAATATCGAGCACCCCAGAAGAGATCAGCTATATAGCATCAATCAAATTTCTACGTAACCCTGATCTTCTGTCTCCCACAAATAATTATCAATTACCACACCTGCACAGTGACAAGAAACTCTTACGCACAAAATATTTTTGAAATGATCTTATACAGTCACTTTCTATTGATTTAATTTAATAAAAAATGGCCATATCAGGTCATTTCAATTTTTTTTTCATTTCAATGTTTTTCTTTCTCATGGGAATTTTTAAGGTTCGGAAGTTTGGCATGGTGGGCATTAATTTTTGGTCCCGCAAATGTTTTGGGTTTTGATTTTTGCCCCCTCGCGATCATACCCATCACTTGAAATCTGAAGTACCCCCTTGGGTCAAGAAAATTGAACTTTAAACCATTTGCCCCTCGAAATTTTGCCCAAAAATGCATTTTGAACTCGAGCAGTTTTCTGGTCACTGTCATGCTATAAAGAGCTAAAACTTACCATAAAGCCATTTACAGGTCATATATACACTTCACAGCCTTCTGATCCAGATGCAAAATATTAGCTTGTGAAGTTCCGGCGTGCACAGAAAGCAAAATTTTTGGCAGAGGGAGACAGCAGTCTTGACTTTTACTTTTCGCTTTCTCTCCTCCCCTCTTTTTTCAATTTTTTTGCCTCATTTTTTTTCTTTTGCTGGGCATTTAGTAGGCTTGTGGGAATAGTTTTTAGAAAAGCTTTTAAATAGTATCTTAGGATTAGAAGAATGGAAAGGTAGGTGGATAGTGGAACAGGATTTTCATGAAAATTTTCAGGTCAACGTTACAAGGGTTTTTGCCTTTTCTCCAGTGTCCTTGACTGAATTATGCTCATTCTGGTTTGGTTTGAAAATTCTCTTCACTCTGCACAAGTTAGCAGACAAAGTTGTCCTTGACCATTAACACTGATGACGTCACAAGTGGTAGAAGGTAGGTGCATGTGCACGGACAGTTTTCTATGGGTGGCTCAGAGGCGAATGGGTTAATCAAAAAACCTCAGAATTGCCTTTTGCCGATTTTTTTCACCTGACTTCACATTAAATGGCCAGGTTTCGCTGTTTTGTGCTGAAAAATGGATTTTTCATAAAAAGCTTGGTACTTTACTTCACCCATTCGCCTCTGGAAATTTTGCTGAAAAACATATTTTGAAGCTACCATCGGCGATAAAATTACTTGAGACACTTCGCCCTAAAGGGCCTTTTTGACATTTTACTGACTTCCAAATGGGAAAATAAAGCTTTTCCTCTTCCATGTAATGTTGTGCTGCCATTTGAGCTACCAACAGAAAACAACAAAAACCCCAAGTTTGCATGGAGGTGAGGGGGAGGGGTGTGGACTCTTTTGTTCTCTGTAGTTACCCTATTTGCACAAGTTAGCAGGCAAAATTGTCCTTGTTCATTAAAACTGATGATGTTACAAGTCGTAGAAGGGACGTGGGTCCGCATGGGCAGTTATGGGCGGCTGCATGGGCAGTTGCGGTATCCCCGCCGATAGATCAAAGTTTCAGCTCCGTACTGTGGCCCGAAGAATCACAATTATTTTCACGCAAACTGGGCTAAATCCAGCAGCCGAAATAGTGCTAAATATGCTTTTCATTACACTATTAACACCACACAATACGCAAAAAAGAAAAACAAGAAAAGAAAGAACAAAGTAGGGACTTTCATGACGAGATCCACAGTAGGTCACCCACCCCGCCCGACAGGGCATAACTTGAGTGGTGCTACTAAAAAACCAAGTTTTGTGAGGGTTATTGTGAGATATGTATTTCTAGATGAAGTTGGAAATTAAGTTAAGCTTGCTAACAAAGTACATGAAAGCCTGTTATCTGACTTGATACAGTTTAACCTCCCATATAAGTGACCACCCAAAATGCAAACATTTAGTGGTCCCTACGGGAGGTGGTTGCTTAGGAGAATCGACCCACAACCGGGGGTCTCTTCCGAGAAGAGGTCCCTACACATCTACATTTTGGAAGAGGATATGTTGCATGCAAATTCTAAGTACTGATATGTGTAGATGCATGCTGTCAGTGAAAGTTCTTTGTACACTGTGAGGAGCGGTAGTACAAACAGCGAACAAAGAGATCAGGCCATGTGGTTCACCAAAGAATAAAAACAATGGAAAATTATAAAACCGTCAGCACAAAAAAAGGTTCGATGTCGCTTACAAGAGACGGTCATCTAAGAGAGATTCCATTAAATTATGGGTCTTTGACTAGGAAAATTTGGGTACTTTGATAGGTTGTCACTGATAAAGTACGGGGCACCCAACGAGAATACAGTTCAAAACCACTTTAACATAGCATTGTTAAACGTATTTTAGTATTTAAACGGTAGATACAGGCATATTTTTATCCCATAAAAATTTTTCACCTGCTCGGATTTCCTAGCTGAAAGTCTAGTGATCCGAAAATTATGCGGATTAAAACTTACCTTTTTGAAAATTTTAGCCAAAAAAAAGGCTCCCGAAAATTCTAGGTGACATTTCAGAGTAAAAATCCGTTAAAATGCGCAATTATACCATTCTTTAGATGTTCGAAAATCCTAGGAGAGGCAGGAAAGCAAGAAATTTTACAACAAATGTTCCGAAAATTCTAGATCTCAAATCGTCTTCCGAACAGATATTTTCCGAAAATTGACGTTGGGTGCCCCTGACAGTAGGAGGTAGTCGTACTTAAAGGTTCAACTGTGTACAAGCTTACTTACGTGCATGACGTCCAATTTCCAATGTTTTTAACTCTCTCTTTTTGCTTTCGCTGCTTTTCATAGCATGAGTAAAAGTTTAGGGTACTGTTCAAGGAAACAATAGTGGTATTGGTGACATACCGAGGTCACGAATTCCCCTAACACTGAAACGAAATGCTTCGCGCTTTACGATTGATTTTCTGTTGACTGCAACAATTGTAAGGCGTTCCACGAAGTCACTCGTCCCAGTCTTATCGGAGTGGGTTGACTCTCTTCGGTAGATTTTTGGTTTTAGCCTGCGTTGCTGGCGGGGTTTTTTTATGCGTTTTTCATTTGTGGTTCGTATAGGGTTCATATAAGCATGATTAAAAGAGGTTCGCAAAGAAAGAGATACAGTCGCGCGATAGCTGAACCGAAGACGAAAAAGAAAGTGCTGGGGGAGGGGGTGAGGGAAGAAAGGCAGAAAGAGATGCCGTTTGTGCGAAGCACTCCATCCCCGAACTCTAAATAAAGAGCGAGACAGAGGGACACAACTTAGAGTGTACGTGATGAGGAAGAAGTGTACTCCAGCCAGGACTGCCATTTTGCGATAAGAATGTAGATGAGCCAGTCGAACCACCCTGTCAAAGATGTTTTAATAAGATGTCTTCCGGCCTTAGGCCACATTTACACTGGGCTAGATTTTTCTAGATTCATGAATGTTTGCGGATTTACTTCATTGAGAGTATTCGGATTTAAAAAATGCACTTTTTTGATGCACTTTATTTGAATGTCAAAGTATTTTGCTCAAAAGTACTAACTACTATCAGGGTTGTCGACAACTGGCCCACGTCTTCAAATATTAGGGAGCTACAGCAACAACGACGGAGACAGCAACGAAAACGTCACTTAAAAAGTGAAGTCGCGCTTCTTCAAACTTTATCGCGCTTATTCCATCTCGTTCAGTTCGTTAAATATTGGCAATTTTTTGGGGGAGTTTCATTCTAAAAGACTGTATCGAAGTTCAGGGAAAGAAAAATAAAGTTGTTGTCTTGTGTTCACGTTTTCACGTCGTAGTCGTACAATGACGGCAAAGAAATGTACAAAAAATCGTGATACACGTGCCGAGTTGTTGTTTTGCCAATCTTAACCCATTGCTTTTTTGTCGTTCTCGTTGACTTCGCCGTCGTCGTTGCTTAAGCCCCCTATTGAGAATTGATAGGGAACTAAGGGAAGAGATAATAGATGACGTCACAACACACGGCACATGACGTCATTAGTGCAAAACATATTCTTTGACTCCGATCGAGACAAATTTGCGATGACACAAAACGCGCGGGAAAGATGTTGTTGGCATAGTAACATTTGACCTACGGGTTGGTTTACTCCCCACCAATCAATTATCGAGTTACAAAGGCATACTGAAGTTTATGAGGAAACGTTCGATGTTAACATTAAAATCGCTCAAACAACGCAAAATAGTTGAAATTTTAACATTGTCGGAAAGTCGAGTCTACTGAAATGAAGAAAGTGCAAACTTCGGCGATTATTGAGGAGACTTCGTACTCTTATCCTGAGACCGCGAGATGCGGTCCAAAATCTGGAGTCTCCAGGATTATCCGGGGGAGTTGTCAGCACTAACTATTTTTACGTCTCCTGGAGACGGGAACCGCCATTTTACGTGTTCATCCAAACCACTTGAAGGTCCAGCCGCTTGCAATGCAAAGGGAGTACCTTAATTTCGCAGTTATTGTAAGACCCTGAGTATTGGTCCGGCTCCGGGAATCCGACTCCCGGCCCCCCGCTCTGTAGACTCTCGCGCAGTCTCAGTACCCACCCTACTGTCAAGCGCTTTACCAGCTGAGCTAATCCTGCTGCATTTAATTTGCAGTTAGTTTACTAAAAACGTATTCAGATTCCCAACCGTTTACACACTTCGAAGATAAATCCAGGGGGATTAAGCAACGACAACAACAAGAACTTCATAAAAGCAATAGATACATTCCTAATTGCTATCCGTGCACGACCACGGCGTTGCTCGAAGGGGGAGTATATATATTAACATTATATGGAGGAAGTAACCACACAACGACGAATTTTTACTGGGTGCGGTCCCTAAGAATTCAACTCCAGGGAAACTCACCTATATTTGCCATTTTGAGCGTGTCGGGACAGAGACGACTGATAAGTTTGAAAAATGCGAATTCATTTTTATATTGACTCGCCTTCTTCATTTTGGTTGACTTTTGCACATTATGCTTGGCTTTTTTTCGAGCATTTTAGTGATGCCAGAGCGCTCAGCATTATTTGAAAAATTTAATGACATTTTCCCAGAATTTATGTTGCAGAGAAATAAAAATACAAATAAAATTGAGAGAAAATAAAGACTTAAAGTTGAATTGAAAAAAAAAAATTGATAATACAAAGCTCCGTATGGTGAGCATTGTCGGAGTATTTTAGTAACCGTTTGGGTGGTGACCAAGCATTTTTGTTGGAAAAATGGAGAATCAAGGTGAGACATTTTACACCGTAGTAGGGAAACAAAAGCATGATGTACAAAAGACTACTTTGACGTGGTTGCTAAAGCACCCTATATTCATGAAGACGTTTTCATTCTACGACGGAAGGTGTTAGTCATTCACAAAGCTAGTTCGTAGTCCTTTAAACCTGACAAAGGTCTTAAACTTTAAATAGTAACTTTTCTCACGTAGATGATAAAATCTTGACCCAGATCATAAATTATAATCCGTTCCAAAAACGTAGTCCGCCTTTGCTCGTAGGGTTTCATCCGTTCTTTTTGCAAGTGGCAAGTGCCAAGTGGCTTCGTCGATTGCTTGTGCCTCCAAGGCGCGCACCACAAGAGCCCGTCGGAGGTTTCTGCAAGAATATTTTCAGCTCGCCGTTTGCTAGAGTCCCTTAATACAACTACAAATGGCCTATAGAGAGGTTAACCCTGAGAATAATTGTACAGACACTGGAGAACTTGGAGACAAACAACAACAACAACAAAACTACATCACGATATACTGTAGATTGATCTGAGTAATAAGCCATAAATTGCACGATGGCGTCATCTCACTATTACGACCAGAATTCTTTTCGTTTTTCTTTTCATATTTAAATTTGGAAGCCCCAGTGAGGTTTAAATGACAAAAGCCTTAGTTTGCACAAGAAACTTGCAAAACCCTCAAGGATCCTGGTCATAGTAGTAAAATGACAGACGCCATCATGCAAATGGCTATTACACTCTTTTTCAATATTTCAAGTCAAGTTACGTTCACTGATTTTTTTAACTCAGTCTTTCCCCCTAAACATCGAACTTTAGATTATCTTTTGTGTGTACAGTTAAGGTAGCAAGAAAAAGCAGATAAAACAGTAACTGATAAACCTGGGCTTCACATAATTGTAAGACGTTGTAAACTAACAGAAACATTGAGTTTCCGCGGGGGCATTGTTCAATACACGATTATACATTGGCACCCTCGCTTGTGTTTGCTTAGGTTCCTACAAGATTTTGACTTGCTCGCAAAAAAGTAAGATGCGAAAAGTCTTAACATTAATTACAAAATGTAGTTCAGAATATTTCGGTCTAAAGAATGGACACGCTTCTCGGTCGTGCGCTGTGGCTTCGAACGGAAAGAGTCGGCCGACTCTCCACAGCAGCATTCATCACAACTGATTCTTCAGACGTAGATGAACTTTCACCGGGAATTATTTCCGTGGGTGAAATCTTCCCGAGTTTCGCTTGTTCCTGGATCCTGCTGAACTTTGATCCTATGATTGGCAGCAGTGGTGTTATGATGATTGCTCCAAATATAACGCAAAGTGCTCCAGATATTTTACCTGCTGTAATAAGGAGAATTTGAATATAAGATCAAGGTCAGAATGCATCACTGTCAACTCAGTTAACTCTATAGCTTTGAAACGAACAGTAGGTCCATAATTCCTAAGTTGCATAGTAGAAACTGTGTTGGGTTCTGTTAGCCTGCATAACAGGCGCCTTATGAGCCAAACGAGGTCAACGCGGCATTTTAAGCGAATAGCAGGAATCCCTACGACTCCCTCGACTCGCACTTCGCGCAAAATGCCGCGTTTGCCTCGCTTGGCTCATGATCATAAAGCGCAGGTTCATAAAGTGGAGGTTCTATCGGTGTAATGTCTACGATCAGATTTCAATGGGTCCACTCGGTATATTTTTGCTTATCAGGTCTTCTATAGATCCTCTGAATACGTTGTGAGGCATATTATCCATGCTTCCCTGCTAACAGACGCCTCTCTCGCGGCTAAAGAAAAATGAGAGCAGAGAGAAAGGACTCTTACGGCCCCCTTACTATCACACGCACGCTCTCCGCGTCAGCCTGTGTACAGCCGCCCCCTCATTTCCTAAACTCTTGCAACCACGTCCCCAGGGTCTTCTCTTTTCATATCGGAAAACGAGAAGATCTTGTGAGACGAGGTTGAAACAGCAAGTAACGCTTTAGTGACGTGCGACACAACTGTGAGCTCAAAATTTCTTCTTCGCAAAACGTGTGAAATATTCCGTTGCGCCGTCCTGACGAGCGCCAAAAAGGGCGAAACAGCTGTCTACGGCTACGATCCCGCTCTGTTTTTGGTTCTTTCGGTGTCGTGTTGATGTCTTGCAAAGTTATTTTTCACGTAGTACGATCAGCTTTGCAGAATTCAGTGTGAAACATTCCGCCATTTTCTCTAACTTTACCAAAACAACTGAGCTAATGCAACCTCGTTCCACTCTATCTCGGTTGGCGACCCTTTTTCTGCCGATGGCCTGTACTACTATTGACGTAATTTTCCCGGATAACCCAAACGTCTGCCAAATTGGTCAACACTAGCTTGGGCCACAGGCGAAACTCGACACAGGCTATTCAACGCTTGCTGGTTATGAAGAATTAGCCCGGGGTGTTGAGCCAATCAGAAATGGAGAAATATTTTAAGTGAATGATAATGCATGTTTAGGCAAGAATATTTATCCAGAGATTTAGTGTAGAGAAGAAACTAAAAATGGTTGCAACTTACCAGTGGTGACAGGAACCATATCTCCATACCCAACGCTACTCATTGTCACAACAGCCCACCAGCAGGCTGCAGGAATACTCACAAAGTTGGTTCCTTTGTTTTCCTGCTCAAAGTAATAACTGCAACTTGCAAAGACAACCGTGGTCATAAGGATCAAGAAGGCCAAAGTCAAAATATCACTGATACATTCCCGTATGGTCTGGACAAATATCTGAGCAGCAGAGCTGTAACGGTAAATTTTTGCAAAACGGAGTAAACGCAAAAGACGGAACACGCGCAAAACGTAGGCGGATTGTATTGAAGTTGGAAGCGTGGAAACTAAGATGGTTACGTAAAACGGCAGGACGGCAAGAAGGTCAAAAGCGTTAAGAAGGTTCCGGAAAAATCGCAGCTTATCAGGAGAGGCTGCGAAACGGATTAGCACTTCTAACGTAAAACAGGCAACGCAGAATACCTCGATAATGAAGAGTTTTTGTAGTTTGCTCGATGAAGTGTGGTTTGCCTCTTTATGATCACTATGGAGCTGTTTGTTGTAGAGAGTCTTGTTTACCTTCCCCTTTTCAGGTATCACGTTCCTCGAAACGGGCGACATACTTGCGTCGCTAAACTCTGGAAGGGTTTCAATGCACAGTAAAATGACAGACAAAATAATCAATAGTAAAAGAAGCAAGTTAACAATGCGAGCGACAATATTAGCCCCGGGATTTTCAAAGAGTTCCCATAACATTCTTTGGTACCGGTTATTTGGGCGTATACTATGCTTAGGCCGGCGAACTGTTGTGTCTTTCGATAAGTACTTCGCGAGACCAAAAAATTGCATTTCTCTTGTCAAAATTTCGTCTGGAATATGTTCAGGTCGGAGAAACTCGCCAGCGGTTTGGTAAAAATGGTACACACTTTCAAATGCGATTCGGTTTCTATCAAAGAAAAGTTCGTCCTTATCTTCGTCATAGAAAAACGCCCTTCGTCTTGATTGAGCGAGCAGACTTTTCGGGAATTTCAACAGCCTGGTGTATGTTAGCTCGTATTTTTTCCCACTTACGTTGATCTTTATCCTCTCTGTGCTTTTCCCTGGAACGGCAACATAGCTTATCCTTGCACTCCGACGAGTTGCCAAGCCGGCGCTTTTTTCTCGCAAAAGAGGAGATCCTGTATCGGACCAAGATCTTCGTCGTGAACTAGAAGAAACAATCATGAGTTCCCCAGCGACTGCAGCAGTTGACAATTCTGTCAGCATTGTAATGAAATGAAATATAGAAACGTAACAGTCGACTTCCACGCCAAAGCTCTCAGCTGTCTTGCTTGCTTTATTTGCATGGTGTTCAGTGCTTGGTCAAATTTTATATAGGTATATTCTATAAGCCAAATTTGTAAAGAAAACAAGTGCGTTAAGCGATAAACGCGCCTTAGTTCATTCACTAACAATTCTTTTTTACATCAGAACACAAGCAGAACGGTTGAACAAACGAGTGTCTCGATTATCTGTCAATATCTTATGTCAATAGGTCTATTCAGGGAATTCCTATCAACCTAAACTTTGAATAGTAACAAATGGCCCACTCTCGTGTAAGACAAACTATTCCTGCACTTTGCTGTGTAAATACACTTGCCCTGAAACACTTTCTTTTGACGACAAAGGCTTAAACGAGAGAGTCATTTTTGCAAAGAAATCTTTGTCAACCGAGTCATTGCAGTTTTAACCACTTAAATCATCATTGAAACAAGATTTGAAGACCAGATGCCTGTTTATTGCAAGATGGAAAAAAAGTGTAAAATGCGCTCACATGATAGATTCGGTAAATTTGCGATAAGAAGCGGACTATAAAAATTATCAAGATATACAACATTATCAAGGTTTGCATGCATATTTAACAGTGATAGAAATCAGATGATGTTTTTATCTGTGAACTTTTGAGTTTCGACTGGTCGCGTGTCCTTTTTAAGTTTCGGTGCGTATCCGTCGTATAAATTTAATAAATGCAATCTCTTTTCAGATGAATGCGGTAGTTCTATTTCATACGTCAACAATTTCTTTAGGTGAAAGCCGCATGTAAATATAAGGAACAAAATGTTAACAAAACTTTTTAATATTTTTAAATAATCAGTAATACTTAAAATTAAAAAGAACTTTATCTTCAAATTTATTGTTTCTTTTCAACATATTTACTCAACGGAGGGACTGGATTTGAAGGAGTTGCTTTGGTGGCTCAAAGAAAAGGTGTTCGCGGTATTGAGTGTGAAAATACTGAAAAAAAGTAAAGAAATGTAGCATGAATTTTAGGCATTAGTTTAAATAGGGGAAGTGTCTGTCCTATTGTCCGTTAAGGGGACTTATACTACGGTAGGCGGGGAACTCTCGGGGCCGAAATATCAACGCCACAAAAACTGACGAAGTCCCGGCTCAAACAAATGATGTTTGTGTAGCTGGAAATTTCTTCCTGACAGCGCGCGCTCTCATTGGTTAAATGTTTACTTCAAGGTCACATGACATCTAATCTCAATGTTTCCCTCGGTGCATTGAGATTCGAGGGAAACAAAAAAAAACTGTTTCCGTCCGGATCAGGGGCTTTGAACTTATAACGTGAGTTGAAATAAAAAAAAAAGGATAAAAAGAAAAAAATTACAAGTTACTATAAACGAAAACTTGGCACATAAAGAAATAACAAAACTGCGACAAAACGACGACTGCGACTGACACTAACATTGTTATGGCCAGAGAAAAGCTGAATAGGAGCGGTCTCTGCTGCGTAAAACGCGAGCAAACGTAGAAAATGAATAGAACTGCGCAGCACGGAAACGAACTGCCCTTAGCGCGGAACAAAATATACTACCTTAAAATTGTACTGTAGAACTGCGTTGCCGAAATGCGGTAGAATGTGCAGAAAAGAAAATTAAGAAAGGTGCTAATGAAGATGAAAAATCAAAGAGAGGCTAACGAGGAGGCGGAAACCAACAGAAAGAACTAAACACCTAAACGAAAAAAAAGAAGAAGCGAAATATGAAATGAATGTCACGCTTGGATCTTACAGGGACTGTAACAGGCCCATGGCATGGATCTCCGCACATTTCGATTTGTTCCATACACTGCTCATTTTCTCGTTAGATTTTCTCTTGTCTCATCAATTAACGCGAAAAACGTTCCGTCTTTCAACTGATTCTATAGCAAAGTGTAACTTACATCGGAACAACACAGCTACAAACTATATCCAATTAAATACGAAAACAGCTCAGCAGAAATTATATCCTTTGGTGTTTGACATACAGTAGAACCCTTTTTCTCCTTGGTAGAACCCCCATAACTCGAACTCCTCGCGAACTCGAACTAAGTCCAATTTCCCCTGGATTTCACCTCACTTTTCAGTCATTTTTACTCGGTTAACTCGAACTCGGATGACTCAAATTTCCCGCTAACTCGAACTAAATTTCATTTCCCTTGATCAAAAATTCACTGAAATTTACCCCAATAACTCGAATTCTGGTTCTTGTAACTCCACTTGGATACCAACCGTTAAAAACTCTAAAATACTGGTCAACACTAGAGAAATTTGATTCTAATCGGCGCAACGAACAGATCATATTTATCATAAAAAATGCCTAAAATACCTTAAGTTTCAAAATTTGACCTGCACTATTCACTGAAGTGCTGAAAAATCAGTCACTATCAATTCTTGATGTGACCCCGTTAACTCGAACCCTCGCTAATTCGAACTGGTTTTTGTTTCCCATCACAGTTCGGATGACTGGGGTTCCACTGTGTCTACTTTTATGGAACCACCCCTCTCCCCCGGAATATCAGTGCCTTTTAAAACACTTGTTTATGGGCCTGGACAGGAGCCGATTACTCCTGGCTTGGAATTAGAACTGACGGTTGAGCATTCACGATCTTGTGACCAAGATGAATTATAATTTTATCACATTTGGATTTGTCAGTGTTTATATCATGATCCAAAATATTGCTTCTTCTAAAGCCTGGTTTCTGGTCTGCGGCGCTTTACTACATAATCGAAAGCTTGCTACAAAAGACGTTTTCAGGCAGTCCTAAGACCACTGACAAATAATGTTGCCATTTATTTTAGCGATCGCAAATATGTCATGTTTGTTTGTCTCGAAACAAAGGCCAAAGCAGCAAAGCATATGCCTTCCACGTCAGTGACGCAGATCGGTCGCCAATATCATGGGAAGTTGGCTTGTGTGGTTGGCGTTTGGGAGAATTTGATTGGCTTAACAACGCAACAGGCGATAATAGGAGCCGATGCTTGATTCAAACTTATTCTGGGAAGCATACCTGAGGCGTGTCGCCTCTCCACAGCTGACAAACCAAGAATAGAAATAGCCGCCCCGTCAATCAAAGCTTCAATCAGGTTCTATTTTCGTATCGCTTCAGGGCAAATGGGGAGCAAGGCGAAACAATGAAGGCCCAATTTTAGCACCAATGCGTAACTGAAGATGTACTGATCATGAGTTTCGAAAGTCTTCTAAACTTTGGTTGAAGTAACTATTCGGATAACTTCTAGTCGTCCTGAAAGCAATTAATTTTACGACGGGCCTTTTGAAACTGATTATGCCCGGAAGCGTGAGTGTTGTCTTAGAGATTCCAAAAAGGTAGAAACTGACAAGTCCGTCTTGCCATTAGCCTCCCACGCAGACGAACCCCTAAGATCGTGGACCTGCGCGGGAGGTTATCTTGCCATAAATGATAGTTACGACTAATAGCAGAGGTAAACCTCAAAAGTGATATGACTTTGTCGAAGTTTTCTTACTTACCTAGTTTTCCAAAACATTTTTTTTTTCAATCGAACCGGTATTGAAAATTCACATGATCGGTTTTTAATTGCGATACGTTTTCTCCTGATTGAACATGTTGAAGAGGTTGTTGTAAAGCGCGGCTTCACAGGGAATGGGACAAAACAGTGGCGGATCCTAACGGGGGGGAAGGGTCATCCAGACCCTGAGATAAGGGAGGGGGGCGGTCTCAAAAAATTGTTTCCGCCCTTCTTGCTTCAGTTTGGTCTAAAAATAAGAGGGGGGGGGGGGGGCGGTTGGAAGGCCCCCCAGGCCCCTCTCCTTGTTCCGCCACTGCGGAAATAAGATGAAATTCTCCGCCACGGGCCTTTTCTAAAAATTATTACATGGAATTGGAAAGGGAGCTTCTGCGGATGACAGAGTTATTTACACCATAATTAAAAGTATGATAAACATCTAAGATAGCAGTTTGCAATTCATAAAATGGCCGAGTATACCAGACTAATCTTGTTCCCATGGATAAGGGACAACAAAACTGGATCTAGTATTTTTTGCATACTTCTCATATCAATCAAATATAAAGACATGTCTTCTTAAAGTTAGGTTATTAGAGGATGTGAACCTTTCTGAAAAACTGAATTCGATATCAGTGTTAGTTCCTTTTTCGGATGATAACACTGAATAGAACGCCAAATACAAACGCACTGTTTCAGCTAAAAAGGAATATCCGGTAATTATTTAATTGAACGATATTATCTTTTGTGCCCTCAGTTGCGAAAGAAGGGGATTTCGTCAGAAAACTGCAAATAAGCAAAAGAAAGGGAGAACATGAAACAAATAGAATAGTTGACTGTACCATTTCTTTATATTAGTAACGGCATGATATGAAATGGTCTTTTCTCATTTAGTGGTACTCAATAAGAATAAGCTGAGAATAGAGTCACTAGATAACGTGTCTCCCTCGCGCGCGCCCATTCTCTCTTTCACCCACTATTTTCCAAGCGCCTGCAAGGCAGGCTAAATCATTAGACTGATTTAATTCGGATGGGCATGGTGCTGAGCAAAGACGACAATTTATCTAAAGGCTTTTTCTCGACTGCTGAACCTTTGGTCGTTATTGTCTTGGCCGTGCAGGATCGAAAGCGAAAACGCACTTGTTTTTTACCAAGGTACCCGAGGTTACTCAACAAAGTATTAATCAGGGAGGCTACGCTCCGAAGTCCCACTCCGTACCCTTTTACTAACCATTTTTGACAGAAATGTTACCCCCAGGCGGGGTGGTTACCCCCATATATTATTATATGGAGAAATGATACCCTTTCACATACCTTGTTTAGAGCTTTGCATGCCTCATCCCTTTTAACTGCTGTAAATGCACTATCTTTTAAAATATGAATATATCACAATACCAAAACGTTTTCTCGACTTTTTCACAGGCATAAAATGCATCTCTTAGCCCTTTTGGGTCTTTTTACAGACCGAAATGATAAATTTCCCTACTCTTTCATATATATACTTCAACTAATGAAATTCCTATCTGGAAAAGGTACCCCTTTCGGGTTAAGCCCCCCGTAGAGGCCATTTGAGGGAGTACCCCCGGGCCAAGGTAGTACGTGATGTTTCATGTTGATTATGAGGAAGTGCATAAAACCCGCAGCTTTTGTTTCCGAGAGGCGAGAGAGGACTGGTACTGAGTTCTTTCTATTATAAGGGAAGGCAAGTGTTGTGTGAGGAGGTTATAGGTTATTATACTGTCGCTCTAGTTATTTGTCTTCACCGACTTTTGTCAATTGGAAGTGAAAATCATCTTCAGAATGAATCACGACAATCACCACAATCACGACAGTCACGAAGATATGCCCATGAACGCTACACATTCCCCAACGACGATGAATATGAACCATGGAATGGTACATATGATGATGATGAAAGTAAGCATACGTTTATTAATGTTGTTTCTCGTGCAGCGGAGAAGACTGGTAGGATTTGACAGTGAAACGCAGATTTTTGTATTGTTGAAAAGGCAAGCGACCATCGCTTACACAACTTGTTGACAAATGTGTTGTTCAGTTGTTAATATCCATGGTATGACTCGGCAAATTCGCTCAATCGAAGCTGACTTCCAGACTAAATAAAAACAGCACAGCCCCCTTCGTGGGAAGAAAAGTAACCACTCTATCGTAGCTCTTACTTTCAATCGATTGTTAAAACACAAATAACGTTAAAAAGCTAGCGCCACGCTGCAAGGACTTTATATAAGCTTAGGAAGCTGGGTTGTGTTTACAAAGTTTCCGACTGTTGAAATAGGTAGCCGGTCTTAAAAAGTCAATGCATTTAATACTTTTTAAAACGTAAGATAGCTGTAGGGTTTTCTTATGAGTGAAAATACTACAAGTAAGGAACGTTTTACATACGGTATTAAACGCCTATAACATTTTTACAAGTGCATCGATCATGTGAAGAGATCGTGTCTCAGGCTGGTGTCGTGTTAAGCTGCTCTTTCGCGATTCGTGTTTTGAATTGATGTAACAAAATACGAAAGGTATTTTCAAGTGATTTCAAATTTAGATCTACGTGTGTTGACGAGATATTGTATTCACCATGACATTCTTTTGTTCATAACTTTATTTTGCTTTGTGTGTTCTTTAAGCCTCAATTTTTTTTCGCATGGAACCTGTCCAGCTGCGT
The DNA here is from genome assembly GCA_964035525.1 of Porites cylindrica. Taxonomy (NCBI): domain Eukaryota; kingdom Metazoa; phylum Cnidaria; class Anthozoa; order Scleractinia; family Poritidae; genus Porites; species Porites cylindrica. The sequence goes on along the minus strand of OZ037779.1, from coordinate 10,692,335 downwards.
ATTTTTTTGACGCACTTTGAGCCATTTGCTGACATTTTTCTGTTTCTGTGTAAAATACACTGCTGTGTTTAAAGTGCACAAATAGAAACAACAAACTCACTCCCTCTGTTGTTTAAATGGTGTTATATGGCCAAAAAGCCCTCTCTCCCAGCCCCCAACTTACTGACGTGATTGAATTGTAAGTGATTAGTCCAATATCACACTCCTTTACTGTGCAAATTAACCTCAATTGTTAAGAATACATGAATTGTGAAAGGAATCGAAATAAAACGAAAATTTTCTTTGCAAAAGCCCTGTTTGCACTAATTGCCAAAAAAATAGAGTTTGGCATTTGCAAAGAAATTGAAAATTCTGTACCTACAAATTTTTTGTTTTTGTAACCTTGTTCGCACCTAAGACATGCAACAGTTTTTGTGTGACTAAAAAATTAATGTCACATATCAAAGGAACTATATTTGGTCATGTTCACCAAATAACATGACCCAACGAAGTATACCATTAAGGAACAAAGACTTTTGTTGCCTCACAAAAACTAGTAGGCCTCCAAATCTTCTTGACAGTATCTTTGAATTTTGGTGACACTTGAGAGAATTTAGGTAGCTTCTTGATGACAGATTGTTTTGCAAAACAAATAAATTTTTTTAAAATGCAAACAGGGCAAAAGAGAAGTCACTCCCTTCTCCCCCACCAAAAAAGAAATAAAATACCATTTATAATAAGTGAGAAACTATACAAATAAAAAAATTTTTACTGGTCTGTGTACATGTAAGAGCTGAAGTTGGCGAAAACTAACTGTGTCCAAATTCATGACTCTCCCTTTGTACCTGGCTGCAAGCCACTTTTTCGAATGTTTTCTAATTGTAGCATTGCAACTAGCTTTGGTCCAACAGTCTGTCATTTTTCATGATGAATTGCAATTCACTTCTGAAATTAATTTATTATAAGATTCTTGGGAGGGTTCCAGACCTACCGGTACATCTAAATCATCAGTTATTCATGAAACAGTGTTTATAAACTTATTCATTATTTATGAAGTGACATTTACAAAGCAACATACATTTACCTTTAAGCCTGATATATATTTAAGGGTCTTAAACTCTTTCTTGGTAAACTGCTGCTTAAGAGCTGTCAGTACATATACTCTTTCTATAAGTAACAAATTGCTGTATGTACCCTGTAAAAAGTGCCAACTATAAGTTGATCTGACCTAAATTTATTATCATTAAACCAATGAGCTGGTATGCATAATAATGCTAATGATACTTTTTTAGTAAAATATTTATGTTGAAATTTGCAGGTAACTAATTAAATTACCTGCCAGTGAATGGCTTTATAACGGCAAGTAATGTAGTCAAAAGTCGTCACATATGTATATGTAACGTTGTTGGTAGTTAAGAGTGTTATCTTAAAATTTTTTGGGCAGTGTGCATATCTGAGCATAAAGTTATTACCTGAAAATCATACATTCCTTTATCACCATGCTAATGGCTAAGGTACATTTATATCATTGCCTTTTTTGTGAAGAGAGTACACACTTTTAGCAATAATGCCTTAATACCTATTGTAACCGTAGCAGAAATATTTTGGTATTTTTTTTTACCTTTTTGGAGGACATCATTGACAAAAACACGGCTGCTCTCTTTCCTTTTATTGATAGTTTCTCTTGCACTTTTTCTATCAGTTATTTCTTAAATTTGATATTGCAGTGTCTTAATCAAGTACGGATATAAAAATCACAGGAAGAAATACCATGGTTCACCGATGCATCAGTGTATCAACACAGCCCTATTTATTACCATTTTCTTTTAAAATACGTGTACCAACAAGTGTTGGTTCTGGTGTTCATACTTGAAAAATAAACATGGCCTGTTGAAGTGAGCTATTTCCATTTTCTTTCTTTTCAGATGTATTTCCATGCCAGTAAGGATGCAACCATTTTGTTTGAAGATTGGAAAGTGGACACTGTAGGAGGTAACATCCATTAAACACATTAAAAATAGCTGATATAAATGTATAAGCATTGCTGGTGGCAACATCAATAAAAAATAATGTTATAAATTATTGTTCTTTAAATTTCTTCTTTACATTTAATTTCTTCCAACTTGTACAATGTTGCGATGAATTAGTAGGAGTTATTTTCAAGATACAGTTTTCATTGTTGCAAATTCACATCTTCAGAAAACTACAGTTTTACAGTCAGACAGTGTTTCCTTTTCCAGAGGATTGTTGAGAAATGGAGAGAAAATAATATACATGTTGTATATAATGCTTGTCCAGAGAAATTAATTGTCGATGTTGTGTGGTTCTCCTCTCAATTACACTGAAATATAAAGGACATTGGTGTTTTGAAAGTAAAATGTGAAGGATTTTAATCTTGTAGTAAAATTAAGGTAATAGTGGCAGCAAATTATTACCATGTCAAATTAAATGACCTTTTGAACAACACTGGGTCCAGTTTAATTGTAACAACAAAATAGTTTTAATTTAATATCGTTTATGTATAGCTTGAGAAAGGAAAGAACACCGAGGGAGAATTAAAACCTTTATTGTCTTCTCCAAAAACTATTCTTTTCCGAATTGAAATATGATTTTGCTATGTACGTGTAGCTGAGTATTGAATAGGTTTGCTCCATATGTTGAACACTTTTGAGTTAACTGGATTATTTTATTATTATTTAAAACAGGTATTGTTGCCTCCTGCTTTGGGATCTTTGTTCTAGCTGCCCTCTACGAAGGCCTTAAAGTGTTTAGGGAGGTTTTGAAAAGAAGATACAGCTATCTTGTTAGTGTGGATTTGTCTGAAACAAAGACATATGGTATAGGACCATCCCAGACTACTGTTGTCACAGAATCAAGAGGGCAGTCTCCAGGGTAAATTATTTTAGAGTTATATTAATTCATTCTACAACATCAGTAAGTCATCAAAAGAGCACAAAACATCTACAGTACGGTTGAGCTCTGTTAATATGGATGCTGAAAAAAGTGTCCATATGAACTGGGTGTCTGTATATATTAAGAGGGTCATGTCATTAAAGTCAAAAATACACCTTTCATTTGAAAAAAAAAATACTACAGAAATAAAACAAGACACTGGCATCCTCAAACTAAACATCTCTAAACTTTAAAAGGCCATTATTGCGCAGACTATGTCCATGAAAACACTCAAAAGTCTCGGAAAGTTGTTCATTTTTCATTAGTTAATTAAAAACCGTTCTCTGCATAACTCGATTGATATCAAAATAGTCTAAAATTGACATCCACAATTTATGTAGCACTGGGAACATTGACACTGATATCAACTACAGGTTTTTTTACTCCAAAAAAGAGAGGATTATTACAGCACACAGTGGACAATAAAGTGTCCGCATTAGCGAGGTTGGCTTTATATGAGAATCTGCTCATTGGACAAGAAAAAAGTGTCCATTGTTTGCATTATTGGGTGTTCGTATTAAGCAGGTTGAATTTAGAGAAAATGTAAAGGCTTTCTGTCTCCAGGGGCAAAGAAAACTGTCCGTAATAATCAGGTGTCCGTATTAAGTGCGTTGAATTTAGAGAAAAATTAATGTAAAGGCTTTCTGTCCCCAGGGACAGAAAACTGTCCGTAATAATCAGGTGCCCATATTAAGCGGGTGTCTGTAAAGTGGGGTTGACTGTATTGGTAATTTCAAATTTACAGAAGCATTTTCTATGTGGTGCATTACCTCCCCCCCAAAAAAGCCAAAAAAGCAAAAAGAAGTGTACTTAAATGAATAAGATTTTTAAGGTTCTGTTTGTGGAATCTTTGCAATTAATTGATGTTAGTAAAATCCAACCAGTGGTCTATTATCAACATTGCATTCTGATTGGTTGAGGTACTACTAGGCTATATGTTATTGCCCACTAGTAGCGAAAAGCACCGGCTTTGAAAACTAAAACAATGGCGGCTGAATCGCATTTTGCTAGCTAAAGTTGTTTTGTCTCGATATTTTTGACCAACCAGTTGGATTTTACTAAAACAATTTAATTCCTCTTGCCCTCATGGCCTCTGAGTCAATAACCTCAGACTCAGAGCCTATTCAGGCTCGAGGAATAATTGTTAATTATTTCAAAGCGAAAGATGCAAAATGGAAAACAGGTTAATAGTTTGGGATGTGCATTAGTCAATAATTATTATACAGTACTGTATGTGTTGTTGTTATGAGATGTTAATCATTTTTCTCTGATTTGAATTTTCTACAATGCACACGAGTTTTAAATTTTGCAAGGACTTTTATTTCCAGGTCTTTAGTCTCACTTTGTTTTTACTGTAGCGAAAAACGCAAAATTTAAAAGACAACAATAAGGTATAAGGTGTTACAGACCAAACTTTATTCCACAACTTGGGTGATGTTCAAAAGTTGGTTCCCTGTCTTGAATGCCAAACCCATCATGTGTTGTTGATGTTGTGTATTTCAGGTCTCGAATATTCAACTGGCATCATTTCGTTCAAACCGTTCTTCATGTTGTGCAGGTTACTGTCAGTTATTTCCTCATGTTGATCTTTATGACATACAATGTGTGGCTGTGTCTTGCTGTGGTCCTTGGTGCAGGCTTTGGATATTTTGTCTTTGGCTGGATGATTAATAAAGTGGTGGATATTTATGAACACTGCCACTGATTACCAATAGCTAAGCACACTTCTGTAGCTAGGATTTTCTACATACAGGGTGCCTACCTTTTGACGGAAAATTTCGGAAATCCCTGAGGGAAGCTAGGTAAATGGTATATAAGGTCACTTTTCAGAGCAAAAATTGAGGAGCACATTTTGAGGTAGTCCCTTCATTTTGGTTGGTACAAACCAAACGGAATGTTGCTTACCATTAATTTACCAACTTCTCAGTTCCAGACTCACGCTACACAAATTCTCCCCTTTTTTGGATTCAAACTGTAATGGATGTGAAAATTCTGTGGTAAACTGGTAAATCGGTTACTATTATGCTTTTGACACCCAACCAGATTTTTCTGTCAAATGGTAAGCACCCATGTTGTAGTTGGGGAGGAGGGACAAAGTTTTTCCCAGGGGGTACTCAGTCTGGGGCATATTTAAAGGTATGTGGAAACTCTCCCCTGGAACGTTTTCCAGTTTTAGTCGTGATAAATTGTGTGTTTTCCAGCATTCTGAGGAGCAAATTAAAGTATTTTGATGAAGAATTTTTGCTCTATTTTTGTAATTTTCACCAGGTTTTGATAGAAGAGAAAGTTTAAGGTGTTTCTGCCTAAGGGGTCGGCTGGCCACCCTTTACACTCTCCCTAGATCTACCCCAGAAAGAAGCTTGGAAGTGGGAACCAGGTCAGAGATCAAAACTCCATAACATGAAGCCCTTAAACATAAACCTCCAAATGCTCTGGATGTAACTTTAAGCTTTGAGAAATTATGTGTTGAAATTCCCAAAATGCTACAACTAGGATGCACAACAACTCTTAAATACTATGTTTGGTTTGTATTTTTTTTGTGCACTCAAATCTAGGTCCTTGTCCTAAAACAATATTGGCATATTTTTTTGCCCTGAAATCGTGAATATTGGAATCTGAACCTTTGTTTTAACTTGCCTCCAATGTTAAATCTGAAGTTCAGTTTCTTCCTTTCCCCTTTGACAGCATTTATTGCCCCCCTCCCCACCTAGCACATGTCATATTCCACCAAAGGATATTCCCACTTCCTGCTTTCTTTTCCTACCCCCCTCCCCTGAGAAGTTTTACTCCCTGTCTCACCTCACCATAAATCATAAGCAATGCTGATGCTGTAGGTATAAAAATTTTATGTACATGATTTGTTTCAGAAAAATTGAACATTATTTTACATATCAATGTAACAAAAAGGTAAGCAACCTTCTTTCAAGGTGTAATAATATGACATGCATATTTAGCTAACAAATTTGGGCGTGTAGATCTTTACAAAAGTGAAACTTGTTTTTCAAAGTACTGGTACATGTATTTAAGCTTCATTTTTTATGTACCTGCAGAAGCAATTGTAAAACAAGATTGGAACCATCCTCGGAGACCCAGGGGCAGACAGTGGGGACGAGGGAAAGTCTAAACGGGCGGAAAAATGTGGCACGAAGAAAAGTAAAGAATGGCGAGAAGAGCCCCTGGGGACAATGTCTTACCAGACCAGTTCCAAACGGTCTCCTCTGTTCTGGCTTCTGATTGGTGCCAGAAAAACACAAGTTTTCTGGCACCAATCAGAAGCCAGAACAACAGCGACCATTGCAACTGGTCTGGTAAGACATTGTCCCCAGGGGCTCTTCTCGCCGTTCTTTACTTTTCTTCGTTCCATATATATTTTTCTGCCCGTTTAGACTTTCCCTCGCCCCCTTTATCTGCCCCCTGGGTCTCCGAGGATGGATTGGAACATGAGCAGAGAAACATTACGTCATCAGTTTGGTTAGCCTGCGAGTAAGCTCTCCTTTTATAGCAAGTGTCTTCTTCAGCATGCGGCTCTCCTGTGACTTCTCGCTACTATACTCCCTAAAAATAATGGAGAGTACAGTAATTCTCTAGCTTACAAACAACAAACACTGTTTTATATTGTACACTTGTTCTATCAAGAACTTTTATATCCCTTAATAGTAGATGGCTTTTGCAGTTAATTGTTGCCAATCACAAAAGTCCATATGGTTCTATAGATTAAAATAATTTCAACAAGCTATCTTTTTTACCTGTATAATTTGTGTCCAGATTTTGAAGGTTTGAATACAACAAAAATTATTTATTCAATTAGTACAATTGCAGCAGTAGTTACAAGCTCAGTGAGCTAATTGCAAGTTCAAGAAATTGGAAGTTTTTCACTTCGCTAACAGCATAAAAGGCAAAAGTACTTAATAGAAATGTGAAGTAATAAGTTGAAAGAAATTGATTATAGAAACTAGGGAATAAGTATCAAGTAAGTGCTAAGAAACAAAAAAATACGTGGAAAAATGATGCTTTCTAAGGTCTAAGATAATTAGCACAAGTAGCTGAGGAATGATCAGTTGAGAGCAGACAAAATATAGTCGTTGTCAAACTCAAAATGCAATGCATAACAATTATTTAGACCTATCTTCTAAAGTTTTGCAAAAGTTAGGACCCTCATATTTTCTTGGCTAGTATAATAATTCATTTTTTATTAATGTGATAATACTTTAGCCATAGTCAGTAATGTGGTTTCTGTGATTGGTGACCAAGGCAATCACAAGCATTGTTTTTTTTTTATTTCACTCACTTTAAATTGTTTTGTCCTTGATTGTATGACCAAATTTTTGAGTTCTAGCATTGATAATTTTTAGGTTATTTTGATTATTGATAATGTAGTTTCAAGCTCTGTTGGAAACCTCAGTTATTCAAAGTCGAGAGACTCTAAATAATTGTAGCTGCTGCTCAGCTGAGGTGTTGAGTCAAACTGTTGACTGTCTTGACTCCTGCACCTAGATAAGGGTTGAATTACTTGCTGAGTCACTCCCACTGGTTCATTTGCACATTATTTCAACAATGTCCTAACTTGAAGTTGAAGCTTGTTGGAATAATTTACAAATGATCCAAATAGCACAAGCAGATGTTAACAGACACTTCACAATTGCAAATAGTTATCTTTAGTTCCTACAGTATACCAAATTCATATTGTCCCTACATTGGTACAGTATTGCTATTAGGATTGGCTCCCTTATCATTCATATTGAGAATTCCATATGTGGGGTCATATTAATATTCATATTAATAGTGGCAAGAGCTTTACTTATAACTCGTTCAAAAATACTGGATGGTTTTAATCAATCTTATTATTTCTATTTTAGGGAAAATAAGATTAGTTTTTGTGCTATTTCTTTTTCTACCAGTGGGTGTAGAGGTTGAACATAATATTACTGGTAAAACAATCATACAAGTAATCTATTTTTGTGGGTGAAAATTTGGATATTTTTTGTTTAGTTTGATTATTTTATTTTATGGTTCCTTGAGCTGTGTTGAGAATATAGTAATAATAATAATAATAATATTAATAATAATAATAATAATAATAATAATAATAATAATAATAATAATAATAATAATAATAATAATAATAATAGTCTTTAACATTTTAACTATTTTTGGCTGAATTTCCTGAAGTTTTATCCAGATTTAATGGGGCTATTTTTCTCTAGTTTTTAAAATCGTCATGTGTGATCTTGTGTCATATTTTTTGGAAACTATGAACTACCAGCACTACCTTTTTTCCAGGAGTGAAAATTTTTAAAATTAGTTATCTGCTCGTTTTTAGCGACCGAATGAGTAACATGAAAGGCGATGTTTATTATGTCACCAACGCTGAACAACGGAAAATGAATCCGCTAAGAAATTCAAACCTATGATAAAGAGTCTACCTAGTTTTGATATCCCACACTCTTGACACAAACGAACGTACTACCAATTGAAATATTCAGCTTGGGATTCATCGGCCGGGAGAAAAGAAAATTTGTTGATTCCTTTTCACGTTGTCTATGAAACCTTTAATTTAATCATTTGACGATGTGGCTAGCTTCCCGTCCACAATAAGCCATCAAAAACGAAGTTCATTACGATAACATGTCTTTCTCAGGCTGTAATGTCTGTACTCGAAGCAATGAATAAGTAGTTATGACATCAGCGTTTTCGAAAACCTATTTTAAAAGGCCTCTCCACAGTGGAGAGACTTCGATTTTCGTTTTCGAAACATTGTTTATAACAATTCTCCGTTTTTGATCGTTTTAACGTGGAAGCAAGGCCAAAATACATAAAAACGTTTGCATTTTCAAACAAACAATCCATGAGAGTCAGGCATCGCTTGACGTTTAATGTTTCTATTAAATCACTGTTGGTTCTTAGGAATTGTTTGGTAATTTTATTCCGTGAAAGGGAAAATTGCTGATAGAATTGTAACTATATGCAGATAATATATGCTTGTATGTTATGATATTTTTGTGTATGAATAAAGGATGAATTCATCAGTAATACTATTTTAATGATGATGATGATTTAAGTGACGATATGCGTGTAGCTTACCGGCCATTCTTCGAAGGGGACGAGGTTGACCACGCCCAGGACTACGTTCCCCACTCAACCGTATAGAATAGGCCACTTCCGAGTTCCAAAAACACCTCGCTTTCAAAATGAGGCCAAGTTCACAACCTTTCTTGTGGAAATGCGTTTTATTTGCACGAGAATGGAAAATCACTTCCATATCAAAGGTTGATCACTTAACCTTGTTGTGATACAGAGGTTTGGGGGAACACGGAAATGGCCCTCTATTATGAGAAGGGGTTGCGAAACGGGGCCTGTGCTTTATCGTCTTTACCCAAGAAGACTAGAAAGTCTAACTGTTTTGGCAGATATCATTACGAAGACAGCACTTTCTCACCACTCAATTATTTAACGTCCCTGAATGTTGATTCGGCCAGGGTTTGAACCCACGGCCTCCCGCATAGGCTACCAGAATGAATAGCACGAGCACGAGGTCAATCTCAGCCTCGTTTCCAGGGTTCTCTCCTCGTCTCTCGACGTGTAGGAAAGAGAACCTGGGGACAAGGTTGGGTCAATCTTTCGCCAGAACCTTACTACTACCCTAATTTAGCGGGATAGGCTAATTCTTGGTGTTGACCAATAAGATCGTAGCGTCTGGGAATGAGATTGGCGTGAGGTTCGACTTTTTTTTCTTGTAAGCGGAATGTTATGATGCAGTACTTTAGGTGGCATTTATTTCAGAATAAAAATTTAAACCTTTCATCATATTTCTTTAATTATCAATTAACCTAGAGTCATTTTCACATGAAATTTCCCCTAATTGGAAACCTTTTTCGATTCTTCTTTGGAATCGCAAATTATCTGGGAAAATCGCTGAAAACACCACGTATCCTGTTCCTGCCCCAGCGATCACCGCGATGCCAAGCCACGTGTTATACGTCATCACTATGAGCATCAGTACGTATCCAACAAACACCTGCAGCACATGTAAAAACGTCTGTAACAAGTGAATGTCACTTCTCCACTTCCCGCTGAAACAAGTATAAACAGAGTTGATTACAACTAGGAGCTCATAACCCAGAGTTAGGAACTTTCAACTTTTACTCGTATCACGTCGATTTCACCGACCAGTTTCCTAGATCGAGTCAGAGAAACCTGCAGATCTAAAAATGGTATTTTTTTAAAAAATTACCTTTCAATGATCATGACTTAGATATTTAGTTTTCCTTTCTACCAATGCGCTCACAGACGGAACGGACCTTTTATTTTCCTGGGAAAAAGTGTTCTAAAATGTGTCTTCTAAAAATAAACCGCCCCGTGAAAACAGCGTGATATGGGTCTAGTGCGGAAGTAGCTTGCTGCTACCCAGCGTGCAGAGGCTTCTTTCCGGCATGGTTGTTAGCATTTACGAAGTCGTTCGCCTCGCTCAGTCGATAGCGTAGTTAGTTTGTTTACGCCCCGAGAGAAACGCAAACAAAGCAGCTACGCAACTGACAAGCGACGCGAACGACTTTACATTTGTCCAAGCCAAAAACAAGCACACATTCCCCATATTTACCTCGCGTAAGTTTACATTTCAGTAATCATCTCCTTTTCCAATTTTAAAGCTGACAGAAATCTTCATTGACCTTCCCCCCTCTCAGGGTTAGCAACCCAACGGCACATGACTCTGACCACGTGTAAGCCTCTTAATTTTCGAGGAAATTCCTGGAAACGAGGTTGATCTCCTCGTGATTCACCTATTCACTCACAAGCCAGTGCCGAGTTTGGCACGCAAGCATCATTTCAGTCATTTCCCGCCGGCAAAACAGAGACAAGAGGATAAAACTGTAACGAAGGTTTTCCATCTCGCCTGAAACTCCCAGGTTTAACTCGCCCATGTTTAACGCTTAGCTAAATAACGTTTTTATAATTTGTCTGAGGCCAGGCTGCGTAGTGGGGGAAAAAACGGAAAAAAGTTGGGCGAACAAAATTTAAAAAAAAAAATTGCGAGCTAATCGTGCCAAGCGGTAGTCTGGGGAAGGGAAAGGGTGGTGACCTTTTCCCCTCTTCAGCCCACCACTAGGTTCGCTTCGCTCGCCGATTTTTGCTGTCCCACCCATTTTTTTGTGCCTTTCCTCGCACTACCGAGCCTGGTACCAGGCTATATTTTCATAGGCCCCAAATGCACACTTTTCAGCAGGATTTACCTCTGTCTGGGAAATCTAATTATACGTTGCTGCAGACTCCCCCTGGAGTTGAATTCACTTTGAGCATCGTCATCTTCATTTGTAGGTGTCGATTGTGTTAGGTCTCGGATCAAGAGTCTCAGAGGTCTGGACTCGAGCCATATTCTAAATATTTTAACTCCCTCATATAATGCAGTAAACAAAAAAGTTGCTAAACACACTCCAACAAAGGCTGAAACCAAGAAATAATAAGAATCAATTAGAGAGGTATAGCTTCTAACCATAGGCTTCTAGTATGGTTAACTCTAGCCTGCGAGCGGCAGACGTTTCTCCTCGCTCATCGCCGCTGAGGTACACGTCCCCAGCGGCGAAGAGCGAGGAGAAACGGATTTTTTCGCAGGCTAGGTTAACTCTGCTCAGGAGAAATTTGATACGGTGGAACCTCTAAGGCTCTATTCAGGAGACACCCTCAGGACCAAGGGAAGTGTCCCCTGAATGGAGCTTGGGCTGGGAATGTTAATAATTAACCAACCAATAAAATATCTTTATAAGAGCCTAAAAAGGCATCTGCTCTCGCAGGCTAGGGAATCTGCTGGAGTCATTATTTCAAGCAGGTAGATAATGTATAAAAAAATCATGATTAACAAGGAGCCTATCATAGACGGCTGGATTAACCTATCTCTGCGATGTTGTGTGGTGAGTTACCAGAAGTGAAGTACATTCAGTTAATTCAGTTAATTCATGTTTTGAAAGCTGTTGCTATTGTGACTAGTGAAAACTTAAACTTATCGACGAATTTTGTGGTCAGTCTCTTTTTGATTGCTAAGGTGTCGGCTGAATGGAGGTTAAACCAACGTTTCGAGACCCAGAAAAGGTGTCCCCTTCCCCTGAGTAGAGCTGGCGTCCCTTCAATAGAGGTAACAAATACAACTAAATCGTGTAAACATTTTTCCGGGACCAAATTTTATGTCCTCTGAATGGAAGTGTCCCTTGAATAGAAGTGTAGCAAAGGAGAGGTCCCAGTGTAAGAGGTAGTATTTCAAAACTAGTATAATACTACTATTACTACCGCAATACTGCCGGTAATTCTAATGTAAAAGAGTTTCGTACTGACCTGATATGGAAGTATATCTCCAGTCCTGAAACAGGAGAGTTCCTTTGGTGTTCACATGGAATACCTCCTGAAAATAAAAGAAAGAAAAATAATACATTATGCTCTTAGTAAAGCTAGAGTCAACAAGGCATGATACATATTTAAACGTTTCTCCATTAATGGTACCCTTGTACTAAGTGCTCAGGAGCCACCTACTGTAGCTATTTAACCGGCCTCAGGAGCTTGAGAACGAGGAATTCCGTCGCAAATGATATAGCCTACGGAACAGGCGTTACCTTTTCGCGTTTTACAGGCGAGCGAAGGCAACCACGAAGCTAGCGAGGAGCGTGCGAGACACGCGCGACGGGGGAATATCTCCCGAAAAACGCGGAAAAGTAACGTCTTTTCTGCAGCCTTCAAATGATATGTCCTCGCAAGAACTTACTCTGTGAGCCATACAGGCTATTTTTAGCACGAAACTTTTCTAACGTCCTTTGCTCTTTGAGAAGCTGAACAGATAACAACTGTATTTGTTAGGTGTCACTTTAAGGTAATGTAAACAGATCTTCCATGTATGATCAGCTGCAGGTAAAATGCGGGTCGCTTAGACAAGAAAAAAGGATTTTTTTTCGTCACCAGCCGTGTCGGCGATCTGTTTCACACTGGACAAAGATCACTTTTCGTCCGGCTGGAATTCTATACCTTTTCCTTGTTTTAGATTTTATGAAAATTTTAAAATTTTTCAAATTTAAATTCTAGCTTAAAAAGAATTCATAGTATGCTATGAGAACTTAACAATTTAAATTCAAATTTGGAGTCTTTATTTAAATAACCCTTTTCTGAATTTTTCTTCCGCGCCGGTGGTATAACAATACAGTAATTCGGTGACTCCACAGATGCTCTGAAGCTTTATACCAGCTCAGTTCTCGAGTTTCCTGGTGTTTAAGTTTTCATATTATCGTGATTAAATTTAGAAATAAAACGGTTTGTACGCTTCTTCATATTTAACGCCGCTTCATTAGTTTTAGTCGTTTTGCGCTGAAAGGAGCAAGCAGGCGACTTGCTCGTTCATTACTTGCGGATGATCTTCGAGTTAGCGCCGCGATTGATCTTGACTTCAAGGATCAAGGATGGTTCTTCCTCTTCTTTGATTCAAGCCTTATCCGAATCTTTTGGGTTTATTTTTTACCGAAAACAGGGAAAAGGAAATAAAATATAAGTAAATGAATAAAGGACAAACATGTAGATTAAAAGGATTCGTTACCAGGATATTCGAATATTTCAGTTCTTACTTACCATTGTAGTTAACCTAAAAGACTGCCTTAAATTAAACTTTCCTTAATTATGAAGAACGAAGTCACAGATCACTCGTCAAAGATGTTGAAAACTAAAATACAAAATAGGAAGTCCGAAGTAGAATAAATAGAACGCTGCCTGTCATTTTCACACATGTGCATAAAAAATGCTAATCAGATACGTTCAAACAAAGAATTTTGTGTGTTTTTTTCATGCCTGTTCTAGCCTGCCAACAAAAGAATTCTAATTGCCGTGGAAAATCGTTCTCACGCGACATGTCAGTGAAGCAAACACGTACAGTTTATGACTGTTGACTTTCTTCACTACAATAGTTGCGTTCCGCGCCCATTCTCGGTTGGTGGGTTCGATATTGAAAAGGTCTCTACATTTAAGCTCCTCGGTGTCCATCTTTCTGAGGACTTCACTTGGGCAGTGCACTGCGACTACATAGTGAAGAAGGCCAACAGACGGCTTTATAGACTAAGACAACTCAAGAAGTGCAAAGTTCCGTCGGCTGATATTGTTCTTATCTACTGCGCGCAAATTCGCTCTATACTAGAGTACGCCTTCGCTGTCTTTGCTGGTTTGCCTAAGTATCTTGCTTGCTATAAAAAAGGGCCCTTTCCATCATTTGGCCTGGTATTTCGTATGAAACAGCACTTGACAAAGCTGCATAAAATCCACTCTTTCTGACCGTCGGACAGTCTCGTGTATTAAATTTAAGGTTCGGCCAGGTAACCCATTATACCCACTAAACAGAGTGGTACCTTTATCTACCAGTGTGTGTCTAAGATCAGGGAGTTCTAGCAGGCCCATGGCCACAAGGACTGAACGTTTTTCAAATTTTGTTAGTGTTAAATATTAATCTTGTAAATCAATGTAGCATATTTGTGTATTTATCACAGCTTGTAAGGCATCCTACAATTCAGTCTTCCGACTGCAAAACGGACATTAAACCAGCGATTTGATCTGATTTGTGATTTTAGTTTTTTGTAAGACTGTATAACTGAGATTGGGGTCGCGTAGAAACGAAAATTTTCGGTGCATAAAAATCATCGGTATAGCTGAGTTGCAGCTGTGCAATAATAAGTATTTTTGGACAAAAATTATTGTTCTTAAGCCCGGCCGTGCAAACAGACGCAACATTTTTGGCCAACAACTCCCAACAATGTTGGATGTCACATGTTGCGTCCGTTTGCGTTGTTCCGTGTTGTTGGGAGTTTTTGTGCAACGATTGAAACCAGTCAAACTCAGTGTTTAGCTATGTGCAAACGGACGCAACAACTCCCAACAATGGTCAGCGTCCGTTTTCACGGCGCTTTTAAAAATGGTTCTCTGCTTTTTTCTAGCTTACATGTAAATGGATTTGGAGTTGGCGAACAGATAGTGAATTGGCAGACAACTTCAGCTTAGTGTTTGTTCACTGAGGTTAATTTGTCTGCCATTTCAATTCAGGGCCAATTAAGTTCGAATCCGTTTTTTATTGAACGCATCGGTTTTGAGCCATTCTAAAATTCTCCTTCTCATCCTCTGAAATCAATCAACATTTTCGACAAAGCTGTCTTATCAAAAAAAGCAAGCTTCTGGGGTCATTCAGACAGGATATTTACTGGCTCCCAAAACCATTTGACAGATATCAACTTGGTATTTAAAAATATATTTATCATGAAAAATCTGACCGATTTCCGTAAAACAGTGGAAACCGGTGTGGATCCGCGCCTGAATCTGTAATATGCGATCAATGGTACAGGTAAGGAGATGGTAAGGCCTACACAGACAATTATATTACAAAATACAAAACTACTATTTCGCAGCAGAGTCCACTGAGTTTCGCATCAATTGCAGAGCATCAATTGGAAAAAATACAGAAAACGTTTTTGGTTTATTCATTCAAAATATTTGTTAGTCAGTGCGTTTGTCTACAATAAGCTGTATAGTACTCAGTAAGGTTGTAGTCGGTCAATTTTTAAGTCTGTCAAGTTGTTGTAATTTGTTGTCGTAGCCTTTACACTGGGAAAAAACCGTAACAAAGACTACAAATCCTTATACCGACATCGATCTTGGGGTGCCTGTGCAAGGACTCGAACAGCGTACGTGTCAACGTTCGTCAGCGTACGTCACCGTACGTCATACATGGCAGAGGGGAAATACGTCATATATGGTAGACGAGATGTTCTACAGCTGTCTAATTATTTTTCTGCCTTGATGACTAAGATTGAACGCATTTGTGATGAAATCAACATTTTGAAAAGCTCCGACATCCTTCGAAAAAAACATGAAATGTTCCGATCGCAGAACTTCGAACAAGTCACACCAGATAAGGTTGTTTATACATCGGTTTACCTGCTCCTTCGGGTGACCGCTGGTTGATGGTCAATGGGTACTTTCTGAAGAGAATGACCATGAAACGGGATTCTGCGTCTTTTTGCTCTTTGTTCGCGTTAGGTTTAGTTTCGTACTTATCAGTTTTAGTTACCATTAGTGGAAAAGAAAATCTCGATGAGAAAATAGCGTTTGATGTTGCAGGCAGTCAACAACCAATCTCGTTTTCTTCCAATGATCAGAGCACGGGGTACATTGTTTACTGTCCATGTATGGGTAAGCTATAAATAATTATGAAAACATTATTCATAGTACATAAAAGAAACACTACTTAACAGAATGAGTTAGATGTATCTTGGTGCAGAGGCCTATGCGGTTAATTCGTTTTTTTTTTGTAAAATCAACAAAGAGTCGAGGGTATTGTGGAATTTAATATCACCCCAAAAATATTGATGTTCTTCATTGTGTAAAAAGTGTATACCGTAAAATTCCGAAAATAAGCCCCTCCATGTATAACCCCCCCAAAATCGTAACGCAAAATACCCTCCGTTAAATTGCCCCTCTGAATATAAGCCCCCCGGGGGCTTGTACTTGGAAGTTACCCTCGAATACAAAATAAAACAAAGCAAAAATGGTAAATTTCCTTTCCACTACAAGCTAGCCCAACCGATTTTATAACGCAAATTTCCCTCTGTCCATAAGCCCCTCCTAATATAGGCCCCTCCAAAGATAAGCCCCTCAAAAAGGGCCTTTGAAAAATATTAGCCTCGGGGCTTATTTTCGGAATTTTACGGCATGTTGTGGTCGTGCTTGTGGTCATTTACCTGGGGGAATTTATCCCTAGCCCTTGGCCCTGTCTATTTTCCTAGCAGGTGTGTCTTTACTGTTCCTGGAAAAACTAATTTTTTTTATTTATTTGGTATTGTATACAGGTCGATTTGGAAACCAAGCTGATCAGTTCTTGGGATCACTTTCATTTGCAAAGGGACTGAATAGGACTCTTGTACTTCCTCCCTGGATAGTATACCCAAGCTACAAAATTGGAGGCTCTGTAAGAATTATTGTTACTATATTTTCAAACGTAAATATAAAACTGTTTTCTCCAGACTTGCCAACTCTCACCCAATCTCACGGTGTTTTGGGAAATATCATTCTGATATCAAATGTTACTTCTTTGAATAAAAATGGAAATTTCGTGTTGATTGCTAGTGCTTGTTTAAGCCTTGATGGTACTTTGTCCAACACTTTGGCCATGAAGTTGGCTGATAATTCAGAGGAATCGACCCTTTGCTGTAAGTTTCATTCCAGTTATGACCTCTTCCATGGCCTCTAAGACTTGTCAAAAAACTAAAAAAGTGGTATCTTGTCACAAGTGGGACCACACTAAAACAAGGTACAATATTAATTCCCCCAATGGAAACAGGGTTGGTTTAATCTTGGTCTGAAAAAAATGAGAATCTCACCACTTTTTGTAGAATCTCCAATTTTTTTTACTAGTCACCAGATTTTCCTTGATCAGGGGTTATCAGGTCTGATTCTCAGAGATGTCAACCTGTGGAGATCTAATATCTACGGAGATCTAAACAATTTTAGGATTTTGTCTGCCACCTCTCAAATGAGACTTTTCAATGGCAAATATGGGGAGGAAATAAAGGGATATGAAAAGAATCGACCATAAGAGGACACAGAAAAAATCTGAGCCCCAGATGGGATTTGAACTCACAATCCTCCATGTTCTAGATCGGATGCTCTAACCTCTGAGCTACGGAGGACTTGTTGGTGAGAAAGGGTCATCTTTGTGGGTTGGACTTGCGAACCGCATCACGCAGTCACACAGTCCATTACAAGCAACACATTAAGGGTTAACTGCATCATGCAGTCACATATTGTAAGAAATGCCTTGCCTATGAAGGAGCCTCCAACCAACCAACCAACCTATGCCACTGATAATAATTAGTATTATGAAGGAAAAAATGGGAGATGTAAAGGGTCGTGGGTTTGAATCCCATCTGGGGATCACATTTTTTCTGTGTCCTCTTATGGTCGATTCTTTACATGTCCCTTTATTTGCTTTATAATACTAATATCAGTGGCATAGGTTGGTTAAATATGGGGAGACTTGTTTTAATCTATGTTTTGATTTATTTTCCAGGAGAGGGTACCATTTGATGAATGGTTTCTTGTAAAACCACTTGAAGCTTATCACAATGTTATAACAATGGAAAAATTTATGAAAGATATTGCACCAAGTGTTTGGCCTCCTGGTCAACGTATAGGTTGGTATTTTTTTTTCTGTAATGATGCTTCTTTACTCCTGGTTCAGTTGGACTAAACTACTTAACACATAAGGGTTCCACCGGTATTACACATTCAGACCTAGTGTTAAACATCAAAAAGAAGTAGATCGAGATGGTGTCGTGAAGGGATATAATAGATGTGACTGACTGAGATGTTGACATTGTGCATATTTTGAGGTCAAGACTGTCTGAGGACACAAGAATGACAACATCATTCTTGTAAATATTGCATGTACAGCCTCGGGGAGTACTTCCATTTATGGGCTAGATTGGTATATGCCACTCTATAGGGTATGGTTTTTGAAGATCTTGATCCTTAATTAGGGTATTCTTGTGATTCTTATCCCCATATTCCATGGTCTCACACACACACACACACACACACACACACACACACACACACACACACACACACACACACACACACACAGACACAAAAAAGAAATGCTTGCATTTTTAGAGTCCTGCTGCTAAGCAAGCTGAACTAACTATACCTTAGCAAATTAGGAAAGCAAGTAATGAAGGTTAATATGTTGCCATTAACTTCTTAGTTTCTTCTTTTCCCTTCAGGTTTCTGTTACTCCTTTACTGGGCATAAATGTAGAATGAAGGAAGGGAATCCATTTGGTCCTTTCTGGGATCATTTTAACATAAATTTTGATGACTATCGGGAACACACTGGCATGTTGTGGGACACGGAAAGTGAACACAGCAGACAAGCCTGGCTAGAAAGGTAAGAAGGAACATATTTTTGAAGGTGTGACAGTATTGCAGTGAGGATGTGATATTGGACTTAATTCTGATCTTAATTAATGATATGTTAATTAGGCTACATGTATTGGCTATTTTGAAATTACAGATGAGACTGGCCCAGTGTTGTGTCAAGTTGTACTATAGCACTGTTTTGGGGTTGCTGCCCGTGAGGGACTTCCATGTAAAAGTGATGGGGATGCTGTTTGGAAAATTAGAGTTAAGCCCCTAAGGGAGACCAATGTGTGGGTGGCTCAAGGTTAAACTGACCCCTAAAATTTTTAATGAGACCATACTAAAACAGATATCATGGCATTTTTTGGTAAATTTCTTTATGCACAGCCCTAAGCAATAACGTGAATGAGCAAATATAGTGACTGTCTATCCCAGCGAGACCAGCATATGCAATTTCCACTCCTAAGCTGGACCGCAAAACAGTCTGTATTTTTGGGTGCAAGAGCCATAATGGTCCCTCTCTGGCTCTTGGTACGCACTAACAGTCACACAAAAGGTTTGGAGCGAAGCTGAAAATGAAGACCTTGACTGAGGAGAGACGCTAAAAATATGGGCTTTTTTTTCTCTCCCCTCACACGCCCTTCGCTTCGCTTTGTGCCCGTGAGACTCTTACACTACTTCTACGCAACCCTAAACCTATTTTGAGAAAAAAAACAACTGTTTTACAGTCTACTCCTAAGCGAGATGATGAGCATCCCAGGCACTTTTATATGTTAGTCTCTCCCAGGGGGTGCTGCTGCTTCTTTCATTGGCTATTACAAGGTCATGCAGGGAACTGGGAGGAGGAGTAAAAGGAGACTAAATAATAGTTCTTTGCCCAATGCACTTTACATGGAAAACTGGTTATATCTTTCTCACTTTACTACAACTGAGCTTGAAATTTATCATTTCTCTTTAATTATGACCATATGGTACTTTATTGACAGTGCACAGTTCTTAACAGTATGCAAGACAAATGTCACATGAAATTAGTGAAGTGCCTTGATGAGTCTCTCCACAGCTCATTGAATAGGGTTTAAAATAAATACTCGACATTTTTTACCGTTGATTTTTTCCACGTTCGTGACTTAACAAACATGTTATCCTTCTCACAAGAAACAAAACAGTCTGTAATTTTGAGCTTACATTACAAGACCCTTATACAATTCTTGTTTTTGTCTTCGGTGATCTTTAGATTTCCAGCTTCGGAGTATCCTGTAATAGCTCTGATGGGAGCTCCTGGGGAGTTTCCTGTCCGGGAGCACAACTGGTGGCTTCAAAAGTTTGTCCATTGGTCAAAGAAGATTAAAAAGAAAGCCAAGGAATTTATTAAAAGTGTTCTGAATAATGAGCCATTTGTTGGTATTCATCTACGCAATGGTATTGATTTTGTAAGTTCTATCGTTCGTAACTGTATGATAGTGTTTTAGTGTAGTTAGGAGGAGAATGTTGACAGGCGATTTTGCCCAGAAAATAGTATTTTTCCTTCGATTTCCAAGAATGACATGAAGTCTCGAACAAGAAACTGACACAAGGGACTCCCCCCTCCCCCTTAACACAGGCTAACACAGAGGATTGTGAGGTAATCTCCTCCCGGGTGAGCGTTACTTGGGAGGTACTTTCCCCTCCCCCTCCCCCTCCCCCTCCCCCTCCCCCTTCACCCTTTTTTTCGCTCTGGTCCAACTGTTCTCGACGAACTCGCGCGGAAACGCTTGCTACGCAGTGAGACTGTGTTTTTTTATATTTGGTTTTCGCTAAGATCCCGGCCAGGGAAGGAGGGTATTTTGCTTTATAAACAAATCTTTTCTACATTCAGCATTTACGGCTTTTGAACGGATCAAGACAGAAACAATGGAAACATGACAGTCTCACGATACCAAAATTAAAGTTGGCGTCATCTTTTTCATTTTCTCGATTTTAGCTCTCGAGTGCGGTCTTAGAATCTTGAATTTTGACCCACCTAGAAATTAGAACTTTAGGAAGGGGAAAGTACCTTATGTTCTGAGGCTTCGTTTATAACTGAAGCCGTCATTTGCATGATAGCACAGTCCGCACCAAAAAAGGACCATGGTAAGCCTGTGGGGATGCTGCCACGTTCTCCTACATGCCGACGTACTAGTAGTGACCGGCGGTCATTTCGCCCACGCATCTTTTCGCTAACGTCCTGCTCACTAACGTCTTAACGAGCGCTACACCTGTATATACCTCGTTCTTTCAGCCATGACACGAAAAGACTGCTTTAAACAGGTGTATAGCTCATTGATCAAGCTTAGGACGTTGGCGACTGAAACAAATACATAGACGACTCGTAGTCGAAACGACCGCAAATCGACGCACTAACTAATCTTCAGCGCTACTGACCTCTAACAACCCAGTTCTTTGACGTTCATGGGTATTGACTATGACTAAAAACAAATCTGTTTTACCCGTCTTACCTTATTCTACCTTAATACACAATCTTTCATCAAGAAGTTTTCGCCCAAGAAATTGTTTCTTTCACAGGAGAGGGCATGCGAACACGTCAAAGATCCAAGGCAGACCTCATTTTTCGCTTCACCACAATGCATTCGGGAAGGTTCCAAGAAGCTAACGTACGAAATGTGCTTTCCCCCAAAGAAGGAAATCCTCAAGAAGGTTAAAAAGGTTGTAAAGAAAATCAAAGCTAAAAGAGTATTTGTGGCAACAGACCACGATCCAATGCTGAAAGATCTGAGTCAGGCGCTGAAATCACTCAAGGTATGGATATTGTTTTAAAAAGCTAAGCCACTGCCGAAACAAACGTTGAATAGACCATTTCCGATTTCCCCCGGGCCTCTGTTTCAAAACGAGGGTAGGTGCTCGCTCTTTGATATGGAAATCATTTTTGATTCTCATGCAAATGAAACTCATTTTCACAAGAAAGGTTGTGTACCTAGCCTCATTTTGAAAGTGAGGGTTTGTGGAACTCGGAAGTGGCCTAATATTCGGGGTGGTCTTGTAGTGAAGTAGCCCCCAAGGAGTTCGCCCCCAAGTTCTATATAAGCTGTAAGTTCAATTATATGCAGCTTTTGCGAGCGGCCAAAACGAAGCTAGTCCTCTGTTCTTTTTTGCTGTCCGAGATGGCAAGATCAGGCGGCTATCTTGCCAAATTGGGATTTCCCTCGTTAGTACCGCCAGGAAAAAGGTATAGTGGCCTTATAGTAAATCCGTTATTGACCAAGCATATTCGGTCAAGAAGGCTGGATATTGGCCACGTCCTTTTTTGCGTTTTTACTGACTTTGACCTCGTCTCGGGCCTTAAAAAGAACTTCGGCTTGGCCAGTATCCTGCGCTATCATATGACCGGTTCGGCGAGCGGGTATCATGAAACGAATACTGTGTTCTGATCGGCTACCGGCCGAGCGAGTGAAATGGGCCTGTCTTGCCCGCTTGGGGTTTTCCGCGTTGGTCCCGCAAGAAAGATAAAGAGAACTTGGCTAATATCCTCACTGAGTCGATCTTGTCCTCACTCATGGTTAATAACACATACTTGGTTGTAGATATAACGTACTAGAAAGAAGTAATTCTGGGTATGTAAGGTTAATTAAGTTGCCACATGAACTTTGGCGGGGCGAACTGGAACGGGGGGCGAAACCTCTCGTTACCAATGTGCAGGATATGGTGCCTATACAAATCGGGAAAATACCTGGTTGAAGAGCAGGTTGTCGAAACGTCAGTCACTGCCAACAACAGTCCTCTCACCTGGCTGATCAGATTCTACCTATTTGTTGCAGGTTTCCGTGCATAAGAGAAACCCCTCAGATGAAATCAGTGATCCAATAGTAGACCTGGCCATTCTGACGATGTCTGATCACTTCATAGGAAACTGTGTATCAAGCTTCACTGCATTTGTCACTCGTTATCGGGCTGTGGAAAATAAACCAACATCATTTTGGGCTTTTGATGAATAGCGAGACGTCCAACGCAATCTTGTTTTTTCTTTAGCGCTGACTGGTGATGTACTATCATCCTCCGATATTGAAATTTAGGTATAAACATGCACGAAACCTATTAATGTGGCCACCTTTCAGTATACGGGTTCGACTTAATTTATTCTTGAAATAAAATTTGGTTCTTAATAAATCTTCTTTTAACTAAAACTCCGTCCTTACACAAAGTACTTCTTTACCCTAAATAAATTTTGTTCAGTCGTAATTATAATTTTAAATTGTATTGAAGAGACAGTTACATGCAAATTGAGGCCATAACACTTTTGCTTACAACAACTAAATTGTTTCGAAAACGTCACAGGTCAGGCGTTGGCAGGATTTTATCTTGTGGCAATCTCGTCCCAGGGCTTTTATCTTTAAAAAATGGGAGGGTTGGGAAGGAAAAAGCCCTGGGGAAGAGGTTGACCTTGTAAGGCTCCTTGGTCTCTATTTTCTTTAAGGCCTGACTGGCACATCCAACATAAAACACCAACAACAGATACGGAAGAAAGAGCAATGGCTTACTTATAACACATAGGCACGTTTAACGTGCATGAGCTATTTTGAATGCTTCAGTGTAACAGTACCAAGAATGATGAATCTACCTCTTTCATCCTAAATATAGACTGGGTTTTTGTACGAAATTAGGTATTGCGGTACACAAATGAAAACGCGAAACGCTCACCTGAGTCGATCGTCATGCTATATATTCACTTTCGTCTGTCTTTCCCTGTTATATTTGGTGCAAGTTAAACAAATTGTTATTAAAAGTACAATAAATATCAACTCACCAAACGTTGATTAGAAGGAAAACTTCAAGGTTTCCTCGGAGTTTCTTAACAAAATGTAGCTCATCGAATACCAAATAGTTACGAAATACCAGGATTTTTATCATTATGAAGATGGTTGCATCTTCATAATTCACGAGGTTTTCAAGTGCGATTCTACTCAATGAAACTTGTTATTCCACTCAAAGAAACAATCTCTAATTATTTCGTCAACTGGCTACTTCCAAGTTTATTCGCTAACGCAAAAGTTACCCATCTTTACTTAGCCACTGGGTGAATTAAATACTACGTTATAATAACTTTTATGAGAGCAAACATGTATCAGATATAGTTTCACTTACGTTGCCGGAACTTGAAGTTACAGGTTCTTTAATCTGTTAAAAAAACTTTGCACGAGAGAGAATAAGGCATGTTTACCGAGTTAATTTACTCGGTAACAGCTTTAAAAAAATTCAGCTCTTGTTCAAGCTTCTTAAAACACAATTACGCATACTTCCAAGTTAAAATCAATACCTTTGAAAACTATGATTTTTTCTACTTCACTATGAAGCAGGTGAAACATAATTCACGTACCGTGCCGTTCGCGATAGCCGAATTGGGCCATAAGATGTCTTGAACCAGCAGCCACGCTAAAATATGAACTCATTAACACTGTATGCTGTCTGCATCACTGTACTCGGCGTTTGAATCATGAAGATATTTAAATGTTATGCTTCTCTCAGAGAAAACCGTTTACGGTATAACCCATAAAACGGCCATAAATCGGCCCATGGACCACACAGGAGAGATCTAACACACATTTTATGTAACGGAAGCTGTTTTTATTGAAACCCTTTCATTTTCGTAGGTTACAGAAACGATAAGTTTTTTCCCCATACAAATCCTTATATTTCGAACGTTACGCAACAATGCCGATGCTCGCCGATGCTCATACCGTATTTATTCGAATAAGCGCCCAACCTCGAATTAGCGCCCACCTCGAATAAGCGCCCATCCTGAAGGCAGAAAAATTTAATAAGCGCTCAGCCTCGAATAAGTACCCACCCCCACCCCACCTCCCTCCCACTCCCACTCAAACTTAAATAAGCGCCCACCCCGCTAAACAGGAATAAGTACTAACAAGAGACTTCCCCGAAGACGGAGTTTTCTTCAGAGTGTTTTACAGAAACGTTGCTGTGTTACATCTTCGCGTTTTGTTATTACCATTTACCGTTTTGTTGCAAAATATAATACTACACTTGTTGAAAATAGTGAAAATTTAATAAGCGCCCGGCCTGGAATAAGCGCCCACCTCCAATAAGCGCCCACTCTCAAGGTCCAAAAATTTAATAAGCGCCCAAGGCGGTTAATCGAATAAATACGGTATTTCGAGCTTGGGATACCTGTGTCCGAACAGACTAAGCCACAAAATCACAACTGGAGCCACAAAGCCACAAAGATACATACGCTTAGACCACTGACATATGAGCTATTTTTCCAAAATGGCTCAATCATCAAACGAAGCTAATTAATAAACCACAACTTGATTTTTCGGATTTGCGGAAGGCTAGGCATTGCGTACCAAACAACAAACTGCAGAACAGTGGTCCTATCTGATCTTCTTTGTACACAAGCAATTAGAGTGACGGACAGGAACCGGAAGTGACGCCTTTTCCTCTTTAATATGCATTGATTCTACCAAAGTTTTACTGCTAAGTGTCTTATTTCTTACTGAGAAGATTCGCCCGAGCATTTAAACAAAACCTCTTCCCAAGAATGCAAAAAGTCCACTTCCGGTTACCGTACGTGCGAGGGTTTCGTATGCGTGGAGTCTCGCGCGCAAGCCTCCCATACCCGTAGCGTCTCCTCAGTGCCCCTCTCCATTATTTAAGATGCAGTCTATAAAACAAACAAGACGCCTAAAGTCGTTTCCGTGGGATGCGTTTGTCTATAGAAGTATAATGGCGTTCTATCTGAATTTCGAAAAATTAGGGAAACCGGAAAGATGTGTCATGTTATGAGCATCGATGAGTAGGTTACCTGTATGGGTTGGTTTAATGTGCTTATGACTGAATTTATAGTAGCCTGCATGGCAGGCTACTCTTTCTCCCCAATCCACATCCCCTTTTTGCTTTCTCCCTGTCCCCTATACTACCCCTTTCGACACCTGCTACGCAAGTTAAATTTATAGTTGTCGGTGGTCGCAAGGATGGAGTTGATCTTGTTTTGATCTATAGCTATGTAGTTATTTTCGTAGCACGATTTGGATAAGAAAAAGAAGTTATTTTGCATCAAAACAAGGTTTACCCGTGTAACTTAAATTGTTGAATGTTAACGGAAACAAGTAATGGAGAACATGCACAAAATGCTCTCTGATTAATCTGAACAGGAACTACATGTATAAACGTCATATACGTCATATCTTGATAGTAAGTTGCCACAGGTAACTTTTTCAAAGAGAAATAAACATTGTCGTTTTAGGTTAATGGAACAAAACAAAACAAAACATCCGCTTGTTTCATCCAGGGTCGAACCCAGGGTTACAAAGTTCGATAAAGTTCCAATGTTTTAATCCAAGATGAAAGTTTAATATTCCAAGATGCTCTTGATACGGCTAAAAATTAATTGCAATGTGTTTCCAAGGTCTCAAAGTTAACATAGTTCCAATGATTATCCCTGATTCCAAGGTATAATAAGTTTACTAAGGTCCTGATCCGTGTCCCATCCAGAAGTCCAATCCTTTCCAAGAGCGAGTCGTCGACCGACGAGGACAATATTTTCGCGATTTCACCGCCAATCGTCAAGAGTAAGAGTTGAAATTTACGCGATTTAACCTCCCATCGCCAAGGTGTTTTCGATAAGAAAAGAAAAAAACTGAACTCTAGCTGTGCTCGGCAAAAACTGGAGAACTCCGAATAGAAAAATCTATCGGAAATCACGACCCGCAACCAGACGCCACAAAAACCTTATGAAAAAGCTAGACCTAAACAAAAAAGAATCATGAAGGGAAGAAATTATTTGGCTTAGATCGCCCTTCGTGACTTGCCAGTATTCCGAAGGATTTCGCTGGTTAACAAGCCATCCTAAAGCACGAGTGGGAAAACTCAAGGGCGACAAATTTGGCAAGGAACGTTCTGATTTCAACGTTCTTCAGAGGAAGCAAATCGATTAAAAATCGATACAGATTTTGTACCGTCTGATTGGTCGGCTTGGAAGAAGAGATAATCGATAAAGATTTTAGGCAATCCTATTGGCTGGCTTTGCAATTTGTTCGTACAATGAAACGTTCTGAAACGTTCTGCAGAGGAAGCAAGTCGATCAAAAATCGATAAAGGTTTTGTACAATCCCATTGGTCGACTTGGAAGAAGAAATAATCGATAACGATTTTACGCAATCCTAGTGGCTGGCTTTGCAATTTTGGGTACAACCGAACCGAATTTTTACCGTGGGAGTGCCACAGGCATCCCACGGAAAAAGCTTATACTTACAACTGAAAAGCGCAGAAAGACACGATGCAGCAGAGATCATACACGCTTCTCAGCCTGTACACCGCCACCCTGTTTAGTGCTATTTTGTTAGTAAACTTCTCTGTTTTCGGGGACAATCCAGATAACTTAGAAAAAGTGGGGCAGGAGACTTGCAACTGCTATATTGATAAAGAGAGATACTATTTTATTTTAACCCACAGTTTCAGGCAAAAGCAGTTGCCGATTACAAAAGATCCAAAAGGGAATCGCTACCCTGCTAACGAGGTAAAACCGAGGAAAACCATCAGAACAGAAACTTAACCACAAACCTCTTCTTGATGAGAAGTGTTCAGGCGTTCAGGTACGCGTTCCTGAGGGGCGGATTGTTAACACCTTTCGCGTGAGCACGTAGACCAAGAAAACGAACTGATTGCGGAGGCGTTTTCTGGGGGCGAACTTAAACAGAAGAGAAAAGATTATGGAGGCCTCGACAATTGAAAGAAACATTGACGAGGTTCCCTCCTTGTTTTAAGTTTTTTTTCTATACTTTTCTTATTGATAAACCAAGATCCAGTCTCAACTTTCTGCTGTTTGTGGTCCTTCAAGACAAAAGATTCTCAAACCCTCAAACCTGTTGAGAAATGCCTGTTCAAAATGAAAGCTGGCCTGCTCGCCCACGAGACGGGCCTGCACGTGTTTCTAGGCATGTTAAAATACCTGTTGAAAAAAGAAAATTCACTTTTGCAATTAATGCAGGGTCTCTGCTGATTTTATAGACTGGCCATTTCTATTCAATAGAGAAGGACTTTTCTCAAAAATTCGTCGTTTACTAGTTTCTTGCCAATTTAATAACTGTCTCTTGGCAAAAAGCGCGATAATCCGTTCTAACACCTCGCCAACTCAGTCGCCGGATGTCGGATATTCTTGACCCTTCATTCTTCCTTTCGTTCTTCCTTCTATTTTCTTTTTCTTTTATTACAGTGGAACCTCGTTAATAACGAACCTCCATATATCGAAGTCCTCGGTATAACGAACGATATTCCTCGGCCTTATAGCGAACGCACCCCGTGTACCCCCCTGGTTACGGGCCTGTATAAACTACTGATGGACTTTCAATTCTTATCTCACAGCATAAACACTGAAAGTTTTTCTTCTTGAAGAGTTTTCCTGTAAAGTGGAAACGAAGAGTTACAACTAAATTCCAAAACTTTTTGGCATAGCATCAGGTTTTCTAAACGCCTGCCTTCTCGACAGGAAGACTTTTTTCCAACGTCGTTGACATTAAATTGTGCATTCATTTTCTACTATCTGAATAAAACAAAAGTTCCTGCATTCGAGATGGCAGATGTTCGCACGCGGGTCACGAAGAGTGCAACACTGATGAAAACAAAAACAGAAACAAAACAACAACAAAAATAACTGGTCGTGCGGGGAGTAAAAAGTTAACCTCGTTTCTGGCGAAAGGCCATGTGGAACGAGGTTATGAAAAAAATAAACTAGATTTTGAGGCCAAGGTGCGGACTAATATTTCCTTCCGGTTGTAACCAGGGCTGGGCTATGGCAAAGGAAGTGTGGGGACGGAAACAGGAAATAAGTCCGAGCAGACGGGTCTGATATCAATTTTCCTTCTGTTAAATACTTCTATAAAGCGAAGTCTGGAGTGTTATGGGATATAAATGCACATAAAGATTGTTCCAAATCCCTTGTATCGGGATTTTGAAGTCACTGGAACTCTACATAAGGCATCTGAACACCGAATTGTATCCCGCACGGTGCTGAAAAAACATGAAAAATTCTTACTTGACTCCCGAATACATAACGTACAGTTCAAACGTGGCCTTGATCTGCCATGACAGGTTCAAACACTATTCTTTTCTCATTTCTATTATTAACAATTAAATAGAAAAACAATACATTCATTAAGGGTTTTTTTTCTTCCGCCTGTCATTGTCTCAAATTTCCGGAAAACAAAGCATTATTCGTCTTTGTAATATCTAGAGTCTAACGTCGTAGTTTACTTGCTCTGGTGAGATCATGGCCCCCATTTTTTATTTAGTTTCCTTTTAGCAACGTGTTAGATGTCATTATTACCTTCCCTTGCCCTCGATATTGGGACGATATTTTTATAAACAAAACATCCGTGACCTGACTGGTCCGCCTAAACACCGGAGGGCAAATGCAAAAGGTGCTGACGGTCACGGAATCTGACTTTTATGCAACTGTTACGTAAAAAAATTCCAATTTGCAAAATTGGTAATTTACAAATAGCATAGCCAGCATTTTCGGTTTAGCAGACGTGGAAAAACGTATCTCTCTTCAAGCGGAAAACAATTTAAAAGCTTTAAACGCATTATCGGCGATAATTTTATTTTCCTCGGAAAGTCGTCTGACGACTCACGTATACCGAATTCTAGTAGTATCCGGTCGAATCTTCTGAATATTTATCACGCGCAACGTCTCCCGCCAAAAGGAACCTCACCCATAGCAACCGAACAAAACATGTCTAAATTTAGCAGCCACGAACGTCAAGTCTCAGTTTCATGTCGCCTGATTGGTTGATGAGCCTCGACACGTTGGCTGTGACAGACAGCGAGGTATGACGTAATAGAATTTGATTGGCTAAGCCCTCCCGAAGAATCTCGATTTCACAATCGTGCCCTCTTCAACGTTTATTCATTCACGGAACTTCATTCGACTGTGTCGTGTCGAAGTTTCGTCGTTGAAAAATTTAAATTTTACCGGCAAGTTCACTCATCTTAGCGATTCAAAACAAAGGTAGCGAGGAGATCATTCTCAGAAGACATCTTTGTGAAGATGGATTGCGAAACGACGAGGATTATTCAGGTTTCACTGTCGAAGATAACGGACTCGCGGCGTTGTCGTGGCGGTCCACTTCTTCGACGTAATTTGCTCGTGTCCCAAGTCTTAAACAATGTCTTAACGTCAACAGACTCTGCTTACTACACTTACAGAACCAAAGTGGACATAGATATGGATATAGATGCTATGGAAAACGAACTTGCGACTTTTGACAAAACGAAAATGACGCCCGATATTCCAGGAGGGTCCGTTGACACAGGAAATGCGAAACATACGACGCGTTCCGCGGCAAAATTAAATGATAGAGTCACGGAAATGGATGAAAGCGCCCCAAAGCAAGCCAAAAAGGAGTGTAAGGAGGTTCTGGATATTGATAAAACAGTAAAAGCTACTCACGGACAGAGAACAGAAAGGAAAGCAGAGGTCAAATGCGTGACTGGCTCGAAACGAGCGAGATCGCATGGTAATGAACCTTGTGACAGCCACGCGGTACAAAACAAACGTATGAAAACTGAAAGCGACAAAGAATCGTCTAAAACGGAACTCAGTTATCAAGAACCAATGGATATTTCAGGACTTGTTAATGTATTTAGTAGTAGTTTTTCTGGACTTTCTAGTATTCCTAGGTCGACTTCCTCGCTTGGGTCGAACCTAGACTCCTTTCAATACATCGCGCCTGTTGGACCTGTTCGTGGCGTGTTTGGCTGGTCGCAGACCGTTGTAGAAGCGTTTTAACGGACCTTCTGCTCTATTTTTCACTTTTTCTAATTATTCCTTGCCATTGTTTATTGACGCCTCGCAAGCGGCGGCTTTATTTTCATAGCTACATGCGCGTTCGAACGGTTGAGTATGACGAAGGCAGCAGCTCTTTATCTTACGTAATAAAATGCATTGCTTTGTGATCTTTAAATGTTATGTAGTATGTTCGTGATGTTTTTAAAGACAAAATGATATCTTTCTTGCCCTAATATTTTTTCTAATGTTGTATATTGTAAGCTCACGTTTGTAAGAAGGCTTCTTTCTTAATCTTTAAAGAGGTATACTATTTAATAATGTTTACGCATTGCTGCGTTTTGGCCACGCTGGTCCTGATGAGGAAATACATCGACGTTCTTACACTTGTTTTACCTTGTTAGGGCGAAAGATCCCTAAATATTTGTTCTCGGATCTTGCTATGTTTATGTCCAACATTATGACGGCAGATAACTGTCAAGGCTTGTAATATATACCAGAGGAAATTATTGTTAAAGAAACATATTTTAAAACGAGAAATACAAAAGAAATAAAATATTTTACAGAAATTATATGTACTCGCGTCCCGCTTTTAATTTAGCCCGTTAAAGGCCTCATTGAAATATTCTCCATCATTTTTTCTGAAGGAGTCTTGAGTGATCAGTAAACAATGAATATGAAAATAGCCCTTACTCAAAAGGCCAAGTTCGGTATTGTGGATTACGTCATTGGATTGGGGAGACGTATGAACGGGTTCAATTTCCAACCCGCCCTCATATTTGACAAATTTTGCAATTTTTCAATAGCAAGAGGGCGGTAATAAATGAAGGAGTTGGGGCTGTCACTTATTTACAGAGTTATGATCTCTGTAGAAAATACTATTGCTCCTATTAGGCTCTATAAAGTATATTGGACAATGCAGAACCTCAATACAGAAACATAAATGAAATAAAAATATTGGGTATACCAAATGAATCTGTGGACTTCATTTTTTCTTCCCACAACTGAGTTACACAATTGCTTTCTGAGAGGAAAAAAATCAATCTTTTGGAAGTCTATATTTATCAATGAGCATCACCTCCCTTTGCAGCTGAAGATAGCCTAATTTGGTGTGGTGTTTGACAAAGGCATGACAATAAATTCCACTCTTGAACTAAACAGTGCTTAAGTATTTGAAAAGGGAATTTTTGGATGCAAACATCCAAAAAAAGAGGGATGTGAGGAAAAGTGGGGCAACAGACATTTTCATAATTTTATTACAACATTTTGGTAAATTATTTCATGTCACTCAACCATCGTAGAAAAAAGTACATTTTTGCACAGTCTTTATTGGGTAAACAATATGATAGTAAAAGAGGAGGGAGAAATAATGATCTGAAACAGAAAGGGCTGAATTTTACCTCCAATTTTAAACAAAAATTATCAAGATTTGCTGTAACAAATTTTGTTAGTCCATGATAAAAAATGGTTATAAGTATGCTAAGTCCTAAACAAAGAAAGATGATGGACTGAACTAAGTATAAAAACTTTTTAACTAGGTCTCTCCCTAATATTTTTGAAGTGACAGGAAATGAAAATAGTACTAGAGGATTAGCCTGTGTGACAGGTGCAAGAATCAATCCCCCTCCCTTTTCCCCTTCCTTCTGATCCCCTACGCCTTTCGACGCCTACATTAGAGTGATTTTACTTGACCCATGAAACTGATACTAACAACTACGTGCAAAATACCTACAAGTAAACAAAAGGCAGCAATGGAATCATTGCATTATAGCAGGTAGCATTCTACTACCTATTTCACGGGTTAAGTAAAATCACAGTATATTTATGTTCATAGACTGTATATTTGTGTTCATACAGGGCTGTCATTAAGGCAGGTGGCTGGGAATTTCCCGTGGCTACAAAAACATGACCCCTGGCTATTTTTATATGAAACAAAGGATTTATAAATACAACCAAGCAAACTTCCTAGCTGTTCAATTCCCCACATAAAAATTTCATGTACCCTGAAACTTGAAATCTTAGTGACAACCCTGATTCATAGCAAAGTCAAGAGGGCAATTGTTTGTACGAGGCAGCAGGAAAAAAACCTGGGGTGCATGCTATTTGCACAAACCACCCGGGGGGAAATCTTGTGCATACGCATAAAACTATAAAATCTGATGTGTTGGGAGAACAGCCCACTACAAATTATATCCAAATCAGCTGAAAATACTAAAAAGAGTGGAAAAATTTTATCGCCTCAAATCACAGCCCATATTTTGTAGAGCTCCCAAACAGAATGCCATGAACCATTTGACTTTTCAACCAGAATTTCCGGTTTTTCCATATAAATGGTTAGTACCCCTGGCCTCCATCTCTTTTGATTATATTGCAGTTCAGTAACCACCACTTACGGTAAAAAACTTGTAAGTAAGAACCTGGTTTTTAAGAACTTGTTCGGCTAAAATTTGCTTGTTACTGGCCCCTTCTATACAATTGGAAACAGGTTCTTATTTTTTTACATTTATCAAAAATTAAGGCCCCCCTCCCCCCTCAAATCTGTTTGAAAGAAATAAGCCCCCCCCTCCAAGGGGGGCTTAATAGAGGATTTACAGTATATCAAAAATCAAGATTTTATGCAGATTTTAAGTGAAATACCAATAAATACTCGAGTATTTATTGGTATTTCGCTTAAAATCTGCGTAAAATCTTGATTTTTGATATACGGATACATGTATTTTTTCTTCAGAAAATGAGAACCTATTTAAGAACCTATAAATAGCCTAAATAACAGTAAAATTGAGAACAGCTTCCCCAGAAATTTGTTGGCCATCTGTTGTTCACCAGCAAAAAAATGGGGAAAACTGTCGGCTGACTGTTGGTCCTTTGTCGTCCAACAGTTGCCATTTGTCAGCTGACTGTTGGCCACTAATTGTCGGCTGACCGTTGGTTGACAGTTAGACAACAACCTGCCGACAGATTATTTGGGGAGCAATTCTTCAATTTCACCTAAATAATTGTGCTGAATTTCCATTTATGAAATAACCTGCCGAAGCTAACTTTTGAAAATGCAGTTCTACTTGTGGGTTTTCACTGTCAAAGTTCAAAGGAAAGAACTTGGTAAACCTATTTGCTCTTAGAATGTCACATTCTTTATTTACCACAGAGGAAGTATTATTGGTACACAAGGGTTTTAGCCCAGAACAAATTTTAACCCCCAGTAACTCTCAGGTGAAACATTTTCCAATTTGCCAAAACATGAAAAAAATCATTTTTCTTCAAAACTGGGAATTCACAGGAACACGGCAAAAACCTTGAAGGTACTGCTACACCCTTGGGATCAGAGGCACCATGTCTCCATCTTAAAGAGAGTCAAACTAAAAGGGGTAAAGAAACAAAGGGACCAACTCTAGATGCCCATTTTAGTGAGGTAACCATCTTATAGAGAGCCAAAAGGGATAAAAGAAAGACAGTGACTGTCCATCCCTCTTACAGAGAGTAAACTAAGAGGAAGTCAAGTAAGGCAGGGACCAACTCTACGTGTCCATTTTAACAATGCGTCTATTTATCTTAAGGTGATATTACACCAGACGATTCGCAACAATGATTTTTAGTGCAATAGCATTACAGCATTGTTGTAACATTGTTTCGAATGTTTGCAACATTGTTCCAACACTGCAACGCTGTGTTGCGCTGAAAATTGTCGTTGCAAATCGTCTCTTGTAACATCACCTTTATACAGAGAGTTAACTAAAAAGAATTTAAAAAGGCACGGAGCAACTCTAGGTGTCCATTTACCCAGGTGATTATCTTAAAGAAGTTTCCTCTATGAGAGGATTTGCTGTAGATTGGCCTGAATTCACATGCCGAGTAAGCAGAGTGAACAAGGCTTGCTTACAATCATTCAATGCCTGGACAAAATATGCCAATTACATGAACAAGGCTGTACATGCAGTCTTGCCATGATGGTGACTCGCTGGTCACACTGACTTGTCATGACTATTGCATAGATGTTACTGCCTTATCTTTGCCAACCTTAGTAATGGGGAAGTCATAACATAAGGTCACAGAGTGTTACAGAGGTTTCTTAAATTTGTCTGCCTCTTCAATGGACATCAGTGTTCCAAAAACAAAGTGCTGTATCACAGGGAACTTGGATAGTACCTAGAGAATATACAAAAACTGATCAACAATAAAGCAAAACTTAAAAAAAAAAATTCTACTTGATTTGATTTTGACCATTGTCAGTAGACTGTGGAATAGGAAGAGTAAAATCATTTTGCGGGGTTTGATCGAGATCTGATTCTGTTACTGAGAAACATTTCTGTGTAAATTCTTTATGTTCAGGGGGCCCACGCTAGAAATAAGAGCATTGGCATTGTTGTGTGATCTTCGAAATATGAGGATTTGTACGGGCTAGCCTCAATTAAGTTGTGTGATAATTCTTCTCGTGTGATTCCAGAGCTGACTTAAAGCCAATGTATGGGTTTTATTGTAACCAGTTAGCTCTTGAGTAAGTTAGCCAATTTTTAATCAAATCTTTTCATATTCATTGGACAGGTGAAAGAAATAATCTTGTTTTCCCCATAAAAATCCTCACATAATTATTTCAAAGGTTGTGCAAGAAGGCCGATATACTCAAATTTCGCACATGGGCAGCCTGTGCTTGTGCTCCCTAATTAGATCTTTCACAGTCTTTCAAGGGTTTAGAACAAGCTTTCCTTGAGTCTCACCAACAAGAGCATAGCCTATGGGGGTCCTGGGTATCTGTGACCACCCCTCCTCTCTTTGTGAGAGGCATACATTTCCTTTTCTCTGCTAAAATGTTGGAAAATTGATAATCCAAGGTCCAGGCTAAAACCCCTGGATTCACTGTCTGTGAATGATGATATCTTTGTTGTCTTATATCCAAATTTTTAACAAAAATTCATATTCATATTGATCATGTTAATTCCTTTTGTGCTGTGTAATTCTTCTAAGTAGCTATGAAACTCCACCCATGCTCGCCGCTCATGTGAAGGAATGCTGGGCCATTTAACGGACTTAAATAAGTAGGCTTCTCTATAATCAGAATGTGTTTATTTAATTATTAAATTAACTGTTAACACATTGCAAAACCAGTTTGGTTGTACTTGATAAAACAGAATTACTACTGGCATATGTGCCTGGTATACCAATATTTAGATTGTTTTGAACACCCTAAAAAATACTAGCCAAATTTCCTTATCCAAACAAAAAAACCAGAATGGAGAATTTTAAACACTAAAAAATCCTGCAATCATCCCCGTTTATTTTACTCTGGACTACCCCCCTGGGGTATATCCCTTAACTACATGTATGTGTCCCCAGATTCAAATGATATTTGTCTGAGACTAACAAGTGTTCAACAAAAGACTATACTAAACATTGTATGGGAAGTGTTCTGTATCACGGACAGGAGAGGCTCACAGTGTTGGCTTCAATAGGCAGATCTTTAACAAGTTTCGTGGCACTGCCAGAAATAGACAGGTAAGAAAAGTGTTTCTCCAGCAGGTGCCAATGGCTGGAGGAGGAGGGGAGGTGAAAGGAGTCCTTGAACTGTCAAGAAATCTCCTTTGAGAGAAGTAGGGAAAGAGAAACAATCTGACCAGTTACCTCAACTTTGTACATTTTGATTAATCCAGAGTTAACTTTTTCCCATGCAGCAACAGAACTTATTCCCCATAGTATATTAGAATGCTCTGCAAAAGGCCCACTTTTCATCTAAAACAAAAAAAAAGAGCTTACTTGTTACAAATTGTGAAAAGGAAAAATATTTTCTGGGATTTCAAACAGAGTGAATCAGTTAAAACATGTTCACACAATGACTCATCATATATCTTATTCTAGAAACAATCTCCCACAGGATTTGATACAAACCAGCAATTCTAATAAAACAAATAAACAAAACTTTTGCTTTAGTTTTAGTGCTTTTTAATGTCTGTGGAAGTCTGTCCACCTGTCCATAAGGGTATCTCTGTCTATTGTCCTCATGGCGTAAGGCGTTAACACTTAACCTTTGGAGCTGTTCAAGGTACGTGGTTTGATACCCGCCCTTGCCCATTTTTTTGAACAAGTTAAGAATAGACCCCTTTTCACAAAACCATGGATGTTTTGTGCTGGAATAAACAGTGAGAAACAATTCAGTGTTGCAATCCCTCCCACTTTTCTAAGATGTGTGTGGCAAAGAGTAAGCCAGCCAGATGACTAGGAAACAGGATCTCATTGCACAAAAAAATGGCATTTTGCACTATTTATTTATTTACTGATTAGGTATACATATCATATACAAGGTGGAAAAACAATAGGACATGTGAAGTCCCCTGCAAAATTTAACCAACCAAAACTAACCTACCAATAAACATAAGAAAGAGAAAAAAACTATCTTTAAACCAGACCC
This sequence comes from Porites cylindrica, assembly GCA_964035525.1. NCBI lineage: Eukaryota > Metazoa > Cnidaria > Anthozoa > Scleractinia > Poritidae > Porites > Porites cylindrica. The sequence goes on along the minus strand of OZ037779.1, from coordinate 10,655,314 downwards.
TAGACCAGACCCTAGACCAGACCAGACCCTAGTTAACCCAAAAAAGTGAAGTACAAGAAAAAAGTATGAAATGAAAATGATCTACATATCAGACATATATCAAACTTTAGGGAAAGTTCATTTAATATGACAAGGGGGGGGAGGGTATGAAGATATTGAGGGGGGGCTCTGAAAATTTTTAGACACCCGAAGGGGGGGCTCTGAAAAAATTGTTGCGCTAGGAGGGGGGGCTCCGAAAATTTGTATACTTCAAAACCAACACATGACATCATCATACAGATCGGAAGGTTTTCAACTCAACAATTTAATGACCTGTGCAACTCAGCTATATCACATGGTTTACAGATATAACAAATGTAGTCTCAGTAATTATTACACTCTTGTTCATCCCAAAAATGCTTTAGAAAATTGTATCACAACTATATCTCAAGTTTGTCATAGTATAAACCATTGAAGACAATAATGGTAAATATATTTAATACAGTCTAGTGATCTTTTTTTAGGGGAGCAAAGGAATTGAAGGAGGAGGGGGGCGGGGGGGGCTCTGAAATTTTTTCGACTACCAAGGAGGGGGCTCCTAAATAATTGAACCGCTAGCAAGGGGGGCTGCTAAAATTTCAAGCTTCGAGTTTCAATATCTTCATCCCTCCCCCCTTGTCATATTAAATGAACTTTCCCTTACAAGTGCACAACTGCTTTTTTTTGGATCAAAAAGTAGCCTTATGATATTTTGGGCAAACAAGCTTAATATGTGAACTTGTGTTGTCCTAGTCAAACACTGCTCTTAATATCAAAACAAGCCTTTAGTTTACCTTTGAAGGTGCTTAGAGAAGTACTAGACTGAAAAAATGTTATTAGGTATAAGGCATTCCTTTACAAACTGTACAAAATTTTTGGAATGTAGTTATGGTTGTAAATTATATAAGCCAGTAGGTGAACACCTGGTAATAGTACCAGGGGAAACAGTAACATAATTTTTCAAATTCAATGAATGTCAACCTACTTCAAATTAAAGTAAAAGAACAAATCCAACCAGTAATCAAGTGGTAGAAGATTTAACTGAATGAGGCACTCTTTATAACTAGCATTGGAGTTTTTCATAATAAACTCTGTTGCTTTAGATTACATATTCTCTGTAATTAAGTAATCAGCTAAATTAATTTTTCCCTAAAAAGCTGCTTGAACCATTAATCAACACAAGGTGCAGATTCTGACAGCTTAGTAACTGGATAAGCAGTCCACTTCAAATAATATTTTCTTTACTAAAAAATTATGGAAGCTGGGTTTTAAATATAGTAACGAAGCAAAATGCCATGAAGCCTTCTGTACTTTGTAAACCTAGAGTTACTGTTTTTGTTTTGTTTTATATAGGCAACTGAGCTCTGTGTCTATTAAAATTACCTTGTGTATAAACTTGATACAGTCAAAGAACATATAATCATGGTGATTTTGTTCAGCAGCTCTTATTTCGGGAAAGTGAGATGGCATGAGATCAGGATGACCTGGAACAAATTATGAACACGGAAATAACAACTTTTGGAGGTTGAAAAATTTATTTACTTAGTTAGTTACTCAGTTTCACCAATTCTTGGCAGGTCTCCACAACAGAGCATGGTGCCTGTTTCTATGGGCTTGTAACAGTCCCTCCCCCCATGAGAGACTTACACCACCACACAGGAAACAATGTCCCTTTCCCTATACGAACAGTACTGTGTGGGTTCTTTAGTGTCCCACAGATTCTATATGTGCCAGGGTTGTGAGACACTGGCCTTAGCTGTTTATTGTCCTTACCTGAGGGGACTAGAAAGTCTAATCACCGAGCCTCTGTACATCTGGTACTTCCAATGAAATTGAAGTCATGATGATCACTATTGATGCAGCAATGATCTTACAGATTAAAGCGGCAATTGAATTGGCATTGCCATTCCAATCAAGTTTGACAATGTTTGTCATCCAATGACAGCAAAGAAATGAGGCAAAAAGTGTACTGTATGTTGAGACTTTTTGGTTTACTTATTTAACCTGATGCTTTTTTATTTTCTTGTTTCCGTTGCTGATGTGGTTGCGTGGAGCTTGCTAGTAGTATTACCATGCAATACAATTCTTGATATGCGATAATTTTGCCTTAATTGATTCAAAAGGTGCGACAAAATCGACACCTGCAGCTACCCATACAGAAAGCAGCACTTTCTCCTCAGTTATTTAAAGACCCTGAGTGTTGGTCCGACTGGAGTTTGAACCCATAGCCTCCTGCTCAAACCAGGCAGGAGAGAAGTTGAAACAAGAACGTCACCAGGGATCAAACACAGGACCTTGGGCACCCAAAGCCATGCAACCAACTGTGCCACAGTTGCCCCTCCAATCACTGATCACTTTGCTAACTGACTATAACCTGTGATTAGCACACCACATACCTATCAGTTGGGAGCTACCCCAGATGAAGGGCAGAAATTGGAAATCATCTAGTCCCCATACTCCTTGACTGCCAGCAGGTTCCATCCTATATTGCATTTGTAATTTCCTCATAAGCTCCAAATATCTTGAGAGAATTTGATCAGGCGAAAATTTTAATGTACGATAGATTAGAATAGAAGTACTTACTTATTACTACAGTACTTCGTACTTGGAGATGCATCAGAAAGGGTGATGTTATATTAATCTGCAATATCACATCCATGTGACAAAGCTAAAAGGTAAAATCTTGAGTTCCTATTGGGATGATTACCCATGGAACTCCAGAGTGCTGATTGGGCAGAGGAACTCATGGCAAACTATGCCCCAGTGGGCCTCAGGAACTAATAATAAAAAATAAGCCCTTAACTAAAAAAGCATAAGAATGCAGGGTTCTCAATAGATTTTTAAGTAGGAGGTGATCACTGATAAAGTAGGAGGCTCTTCAGCAAAGCCAGAGGTGTCAAAACAAAGCAAAGAAAAGCGACTTAAACACAAAGTAAGCGGCTATAAATCCCAAAGTAAGCGGCGCTCAATCGCCGGGTGCCGCCTTCTATTGAGAACCCTGAGAATGGAGCAAAGTATGTATGAGAGGTATAAAAATATAAATTTGAATAAGATATTACGATCTAATGAGTGAGCGTCATAAGGCAAAGAGTCTCAATCTCCAGGGGCAAAGGTAGCCTCTAAAACAAAATGTCCACAAATTCAATGCACTCCTAACGGAAGTTGAAGGCTGGCTCAATGTACATGTAAAACGAGCTGCGCAAAACACTCTGTTTCTGACAAAAATTTGAGCATAAACCCAATTCATAGACCAACTACTGCTTTAAACTCAATTTAAAAAGCAAATTACCAACAGCCCTTTCACATGAAATCATAAGTTTGCTCACCTGTTAGGTCCTCAGGAACAACTCAACAAACATAATCCATAGTCCATACAAACAACAGTTGCACATTGGATTACCCAGCCTCGAACCACCAGGAGTAAATACAAGACCAGGGCTGTCACTAAGATGCGGGGGCCAGGGATTTTCCCCGGCTACTATGAATGTGGCCCCCAGTTACTTTCACACAAAAGTAGAAGAAAAAATAATATAACCAAAAGAAATCCCTAGCTGTTTGACTCCCTGCCTACTTGTTGTATTTACCGGGCAACTTGAAATCTTAGTGACATCCCTACTACACCGTGACATCACTACCCACAGTCACCTTGGTATTACTTACACCCAAATGTATGGGCAAAAAATAAGGTTATGCAGAATTTGAGAAATTATCCAAAACATTGTGTGACATTATGAATCTGCCTCTGAGTCGACCTAGCTTCTTAGTGTGGTTGCCCAGTTGGCAATGTTAAAAAAAGGTTACCCGACATTGAACTTAGTATTCATCACCGTGGTTAGGCAAGAAAAAGTATATTTATGGTGAAAAGTAATTGCTGGATGTTTACAGAATAAATTGATGACACAGCCAAAAATTCATTCGTGATCTATTCTTAAAAATACATTTCTTTAAAAAATAATTGCATTTCTTTAGATATCATTACTTATTATTATTATTATTATTATTATTATTATTATTATTATCATCATCATCATCTAAAAACGAATAAAAATTACAACTTACTTGTGAAAAACTTTGAAGACTATTGCAACACAGTCACCTTGGTCTAAAACTCGGAGTTTGAACAAACAGCACACAAATGCTGCAAAACAAGCTTCATGGCCTACAAAAAAACAGCTAGTAACACTAAGACTTTCAATTTGAAAGTATAAGTGCTGGTGTCAGAGCTGGAAGAAACTACGGGGAATCACAGTACAGTTCGAAAATAAATTAAGTGAAGAAAATGAAAATGGCTTGAGGAAATTAGGGTGGGTAAGCATTCTTAAAGGAAAAATGTTATTTTTGTGCGTTTGTGATGCATAAAAGGGGAAAGCCCTTTGAGTAAATTTCCAGAGTGCAAGGCCTTAATTTTTAGTAATTACTTGTTTACATTAATTTCTAGATTTCTTTATTTGCCTCTGGAAGTAAATTCATCAAGGTCATGAATGGTTAAGTGTTGAATCCCGAGGAAGACAAGATATTTTATGTATTTGGCTGCTCTACTATCTGAACATTTTTTGTTAATTCGCAAATGGAGGTGTGAAGATATTGATGCATGCCTATACTGCCTAAATGTCACAATCAAGCATTTATTCGTCAAAACTCACGAAGCGCCTTTCAGAAATACTAATACATTTTCAGGAATATTCAACGCCAATAGGCAAACGACAGTTTTATAATGCGAACGGCTCGAGAAGTTTCCTTTGGTTGACTTCAAGGTTAACAAATTATTGGACCTGACAGTAGCCAGTGCCAGCGCGTCAGTCAAGTTAATTTTACAGTTGAATGGTTTAATAGCCAGCGGTTAGCTTCCTCAAAGAGAAAAACACATTTTGAATCCATTTTTCCAAGCTTTTCTTTCACCTCAATGGACAAATGTTACGCATGATCAAATTATCAGCTGAATTATTCAAATCAACAGGCAGAGATTTTGACACGACGATCAAATTAAACACCTCAATGGCCAAAAAATGCTTTGATTTGCAAGTGGTACCAAAGTTACTTAAACCAGTGCTTTGAAGCAAAGCTGGTTTACTTTGTACTTTTTTTCTGTTTTCTCCCAAGAGCAGCAAGCTATCGTAGGCAGTTTATGCCGAATGGGAGAAATTTGCCAGGTGGAGTCTTGTCACTACATCATGTTTCCTCTGGAACAGTATCGCTTTATTATATAACTGTTTGAAGCATTCACAGCTGTTAATAATACGAAACATGGCATAGTGACAAGACTCGCCCATGGAAAGTTTAAGTTGATGTGATTAACAATTATTGTGATTATATAATGACGTCAGAAAACACTAATAAACATACTACTACTAATACTAACAATAATAATTAACTAATTATAATTTTAATGCGTAACTGCCAAAAATACCTGTTCCATAGTCTATTCTTGTCTTATTGCCAAATCCATCTAAAAGTTGAGTCACAAAAAAACAATATTAGCTTACAACTTAATTACCACATACCCTGTACATGGAAAAAGAAGGTCACAGTTATGGTCTTGAAGTATTTTGAATTCTCAACTTGTTCGTGGAGTTACAGTAATTAATATTGCAAATTTGCCAACTACAGGTATTTTAAATAACAATTTTACAGGACAAAACTTTTTAAGTCAGGAGTTCATGCTGTGATTCACTTTTTTCAAGTAACTGGAAGAGACTGATTTCACACCACTTAAAATTCACAATAAAACTATTTTTTACCTTCCTTGGCATTAAAAAACAGAACTATACCACAAAGATCAGCAGGATTATTAGGGTCTGTTTACATGGAGGTGGGAGACCCCCGGTAGGTCCACATAATCACTCATTTTAATTTGATCACATTTACATGATAGGTGATAGGGGTGACCCGCCAAGGCGGCTGGCCTGGTCTGCCAGACCAGGTAACCCTTCCAGACGGCGTCAAATTTTGCCATGTAAACGTTTCAAGGTGGGGTAACCCGCCTAGCCAGGGTCGGATTCGTGATACATCAAATACACGCAAAATTCACTTTAGTGGTGGCTTTGCATCATTATTAAACATTAAGGTAACGATATAAAGCCACAGCACTGAAGGTTGCAGCAAGAGCAGCAAGTGAGTGTAGAAGAGCATTAATTGCTAAAACACCTGGTTTGCCAACAAGTTTTCTTGTTTACATGCTTAGTGACCATTCAATAATCTTGAGAAAGTGTATGCCAGCATGACGAGGTTGTAAGATTGCATGTAAAGGAGGGTTAATTTTTAACCCCACCTAAGTGGGTTACCTCACCTATCTGGGGATCCCACCTCCATGTAAACAAGCCCTAAGTGTTATAATGTCTCAGAGTCTACGATACATGCAGTCACAACAAAATGGCATCTGTAAGCGGTCTCAAATGTTTCCAACGGAGGAGAGAAGGAACCCTTTTTGTGGGTATTTAATGTCAAAAAATAAGCCCTGTAATAACAACGAAACAATGAGGTAATAGCTCCAAACCTAAAAGATATGCTGCAAGTTCTGTGCTGGCACCCATAAACTTTTCTGGCAGAAGATTCTTAATCAAGGAGTCAGCATTCTAAATAACAACAAAAAAGGCTTAGGAGCTGGTAGTTCCTCAGCAGTTAAAAAGGGATTGGAATAAAAATAAATTTGAGACAATATCTAGGAGTAAAACAGGAATAATCAAGCATCACAGGTTTTCATTTTCATTGTTTCTTCATAGGCGTAGGTGAAAATCACTGTCTAGTCATCATGCAAGCACCAGCTCTATGCAGAAAATAATGTTTCCATCCTATTTGTCTCTGTTTCTCAACACTGATACTTTTCAGGGCCCTTGATGGATCCCCCATACTCCCCTAAAAGAAGGAAGCTACCCCCATCCATAACTAGAGTGTACCCCTGCTGCACACATAATTATATTCTTGACACTTACTTAAATTTTCCCCCTTAAAACTTGCTGGAGAATATGCTTGTTATTAGTTTCTGCTTTTGCCTAGTAAAGCTGTCAGCTGAGCAGAGGTTTGTTATAAGGCACCAATAATTTATTTTGAGTCCAAAAAGTGTCTTGTTCACAAAGGGTGTTGTCCAGGACTACCAACATTTCTCACAAAACGAAGCTATTACATTAGCAAAATAATACATTACACATACATTACATAATGCATTATAATACATTAGCTCTTCCATCTACTGTTATGTCTGAAATTATGCTATCAAAATTCATCACAACCAAGTTTTGAGATACACCAGCCATTTTTATGTGCATGGTTGCAGGGTAAATACAAAAAATGGGCAGAGAATCAAACAGCTACGGGTTTCTTTTGGTTCTACAAGTAACAAGTGGAAATGGATTGGTGAACATGTTCACTTAGTCTCTAACCTGTTCTAGTTTTTCAAACCATGTTCGGTAAGCCTTGTTCCCAAACCTCTGTGGTTGATCAGTGGGTGGTATTTCATCAATCCAAGACTCCATGGTATCTAGTAAGGTTACCAACTTTGTTGAAGCCTGCATGCAGTTAAAAGTTGTTAAGAAAACAAACCTGTAGCCTAACAAAACTGCCAACATTTAGCAAGCCACTGGTTTCCCCACAAAATAATGTCTGAGGAACAAGTGCACAGGAATTTCATACTGATGACATTTCACTACCCAGATCTGGGTTGTGCTTATGAGATTGGTTGAAGAAAATTTCCCACGAATAATGGCGGTCAATATTTGTGAAACTAAAAATCAAAATAATATAATTTTGAATCCTTGGTATTCTTAATTGATCACTGACTTAAATTAACGGTTGTGATCTGTCATCAATACTGTAAATCAAATTTGCTTTAGCATGATAGGTAAGGTTTGAGTAACAGCCATAATTACCTCAGATACTTTATAATCCCCTCCCATTGATTTGCCTTTGACAGCATCATTTAAAGTTAGGACAAATCCAAGGTAATCACTGTACGCCTGCAAGAAATAGTGGTTACCACAGATCAATTTGCTTGACTGCAAAGAAAGAGGGGGACTAAAACTTAAACGTTCCATGGTCCAGTGTCCCTAGTTTAACAATTTTAATTTTAAAAATCCTATAACCCATTTCTTGGCCCAACAAGACCCCCTTAATTGGGGTCATTGGGCTGCCGACCTTGTGATGCAGTGGTTTCATATTTTGGGAAGTACAGATTACAATCACACCTTTTTTTTCTGGCTCGAGTGTGTATTCCTAACCTGCGGAAAGGGTCTGTAACTTTTAACATAATTTATGAATAAAAATAGGCAAGTTAGCCTTTTGAAACAAGAAACAATTGGCATTATTTTTAACTGGAACATTTCCACAACACACCCCCTGCAGGGAAGCAATTGCAACAAGTTGAAGCTTTCTTGTGAGGACCGTGTGGGAGTGCATTATTTCTGTAGCTCCCATGTAGGCTAACTACATCATCGAGTACTGTCTTTTAGATAATCATCCGGTGCAAATATAGGGCCAATAACTCAATGCAATAATTTTGAGTTAGTTCCAAATCGACTTCCAAATCTGTTTGCCAGACAACCTGAAATGACATGTCCCCTTCCTGCAAAAATCAGCCCTATGGGGAATGGGACATGCAAAGCCTTCTGAGAGATCTGTCCACCATTTGGTCTCTTTTTCACATAGCTGTTACCCATTTTATGATTGGGCATTGCCCTCAAGAGCAGCCAAAAGGAAAACCTTTGCAGACCTGGCATGTCCCAGAGGGGGTACTCCCGATTTCAAGTGACATGGATTAGAAACTTGAAATTTTCGATTTCGGGATTCTGTAAAATTCTACTCTGCCACCAGAGTTAAAAACATAAGCTGGTACGCTGATAGACTGCTGCGTCCATTCATGAATTTTATGTATCTAGCTAGTTTTCAAAACGAAATGCCTTTACAAATCCTATTACTGCCTAAACGTAAGAAACGTCAAATAAGCTTATATAAATAAAACAAACAGAAATTCTCTACCTGAGACTTTTCCCACTTGCTCAGATCTGATGGGCTCAGAATCTCCCGCTTGGGCTTCACAAAGACTGGCACTGCAAAAGGATTGATTTGTTCATTTAGTACCTTTACAGGTGCAGTTTTAAGGGCTTTAATATGTTAATTTCCCCGTAAAATTGCGTTCCTAATTTTTTTTTCCGCACCTTCATCCGAAGCCGCCATTTTGGTGAAACTCGCAACTCTCTCCAGGTTCCCGCAGGCATAGAGGTACATGCTAAAGTGCATGCGTGACGCGACGCGCGAGTCTTCCTTTCAGGACTTCTCTTTTTTCTTTGCTTCTTTGCTTCTTTGGCTCGAGAGAGAGGCTCCTCCCGAAAACAGATTACAGAGGTAAAGGGAGAGGGCATGATCGCAGGCTATCCTTTATGATTTGTTCGAACTTTAGAAAAAGTGCCTGGTGCTACACGGTTTCTTCATGCTACACAGTACCAAAATCCGCGCACTTTTATGCAGTCGACACATGTAATTCGGTTAATCAGAATTTGCAGTCTTGTATATAAAGAAATTTTTGCATGCACCGAACAGGGAGGTAGGGCTCCTGCTTTTGGAGGAAATTAACTTTTTCGACACTTTATTTTTAATACATTGTTCAATTGATGTTCTTGTTGTTACCATCTGCATCATGAGGGATGGAAATTTCTTGAAGTGACTTGTCCCGAGGGTAGAGGAGAAAGGGCAAATTTGTTGTCCTTGAGAACAAGTACGTCAATTCCCGGGGATGGCGTAAGGAGCGCGTCTGCGTGGACTGAGGCAAAATCATTACAATTTGTGCCCTACTGGTTACTAGTGAAGAATTCAAACCTGCATAAGTCAACGACCTAAACTGAAAGCAGGGAACCACATAACGCGGAATAAAAATAAGTCGGTACTTAGTGTTGCTGTAGGAGTACAAAAAAGCAACTCGCAGAAAAAATGTACCGGCAGTCGTTTCCAGCGTTTTCTTTCGATTTTCTCAATAACCGGTCACAGGAGCTAGGCTAAAATCAGAGTAAATTTTCTGCAGTGAAGCTTCTGACAAGAATAAATCCCAAAATTTCCTCCCCGTTTCTATTTTTTCCCAAACCGACCCGCCATGCACTCAAAATAGACTCAAACTAATGTTTTTATAATCTAACCATGCGTTTTATTGGACAATCATTGAGACCGTGATCGTGGCACCGAGAAGACCTGGGAGCCAAAAGTTGTTATCCTTCTCTTTTTGATGACAAGTTTTATGACATGTGGAAAAGGGTCAATCGACCTGACGAAGGGATCGTTTTTCACTTTTGACGACTGATGGTCCCTCCATACCCCCCACGACACCTCCGTATTTAATCGGAGCGCGTGACCTAAACAAAATCGAAGCCTTGTTGAAGCTGGAATCCATAAAGCAATGAAAATCACAAAACGAGTAGTATTGCTGGTGGCCTCCGTTGTTTGTCAAGCAGTGCTTGTCTTAGCAGGTAAAGGTAATTATATCTTGTCTTGTTATAAAACTTGGCGAAATGTACGTTTCCTGATGCTAGCTAATGCTGGGTTCAGACTTTTAAAAGGGAATGACTGTATCAGCCTTGGGACAGTTTCTGTAAGGTACTTCATGGCGATCTCAAAAACCAAAAATGCGGTATCTGCCAGTACGTTTACATACAACTAGGAATTATCATAGTAGCATCAATAATTTAACAACCGCTTTATGGAGTGACAGCAATACACGCCTCAATAATTTATCGACAACTACGAACTTTATTTTAGACATCATCTTTTTCTTCATCAAACTTGTAAATTCCTTGTTTCATGTGAATACAGATATATTCCGGATCAACAATGACCCACTATCCTAAAGAACAGATATCTCGGGGAAGCGTTACGTTCTTTCTGCAACTGACCTCAGGGCCGTCTCAGGAGTCAATTATTAACAAGCCTGCTAAAGCCTGGGAGAAGGCGTCTGAACACAGGCTAGCAGGCGAGTCTTTTCGGGCGAGCAAGCGCTCAATGCTTACTGCGAGAGGCTTATATCCGGGGGTGGTGGTGGTGGTGGTGGGGGGGATGGGGCTCATAACCAAATTAAAAAAGCGCATCGAAACAAGCTACTGTAGCTATATAGCAGTGCCAGGAGCCTATTTGATGGGCTCCTGGCAGTGCTTATCAAAATGCGTTTTGAATTTACTCCCTTTTTTAACCTTCAAAACGTCGTAAAAAAAAATCGAAGTCATCTCAATACAAACTTGGGGGCTTATAACTGAATATACTTTTTTCTGTTTATCGGGTAGATTGGCCTATAACTTGGAGGAGTGGGTGGCTTAAAAGCGGAAGTTTACGGCACATGAGCACTTGGTATAAATACATCTAGTTTCACTGCGTAGCGCAACTATTTATAGGGCACATATGGAAAACGAGAAAAACGCCTTATTTTAGCTTACTGTGAAGAAAAAACATAAAATAAATTTACTTTACTTGGTCTTACTTGCGCTGTATTTTGGGTTATGGAATCCTACCTTAACTCTTTTATGAATTACTAAGTTAATTATACTTTTTTTTTCCACAATAAGACAAGATAAGGCGGCGATTTTATTAGTTTTATTCCTTTTCCTGTAAAAATCGTTGCATAACGCAGTATTACCAAGCGCTCATGTAGTGAGCTTGGGATTCCTTTTCAAGCATCGAGGCCATCTTGAGTTTAGAAGATTGGGAAGAGTAAACAGAGTGAACAAAAGGACGGACACAAGGCTATAAATACAAGGTGCCCATCTACGTACCTTCACTGCCTCCTGTGATTCGTGTACTACAACTGGAGTGAACTGTATTGTCTCCCTCCCCCCCTCCCCCAACCTAACCAAGAAAATGCGTAGACTGTAGGATAACAACTGACGAGCTAACCTTAAAACAGACTAGCAAAACCACGACTTAAGTGTGTCATTACTCTTAGCCTGCGTGCAAGCTCTCCGGGGCGCTCTGGCGGCGGAGCGGGAAAAGGAAGGACTGGCGCGAATGTAAACAAACATTGAAAAACACGTGCCAGGGGTAATGACGTCATTACTAATGTCGTCTCCGCCAATCAGCATTTCGCATCGACTTTTTCAATGCAGATATTCAAATTCCAGAGACGTAGTTGCAAGCTCTCCTTCCTTTTCCCGCCAGCGCCCCGGAGAGCTTGCTCGCAGGCGACATTACTCCTTGATCAAAAAATCCTATTTGTGAACTGATTGTTATTAGGAAAGACTGAGGATCTTATCCATTCCCTGAACGCACTTCAATTCCGCAACGGTCCTTCGTTTGTGTTCGCCAATCAAAGTTTCGGCTGGCAGGAGTTTTGTGTATTGTATGCTGAACCTGAGAACATTTCTACCATACGGTTTGGCTGGGATACACTAGGACTCCGAAGTTACCTATTTGAGAACCCAAAGGATCCGAAGAAGCAGCGGTCACCTCCGACAGGCATGCGTAGTGCTGTTCCCTTAGGAGGTCTTGGTAAGACACTGACACCGTCACTAGAGGCAGGCAGTGTTACCCTTGTCTAGCCGACGGGCAGCATCGACGTCGTTACCCATCTGCTGGACAAGGGTAACGCAGACTTTGCGAATTAGATTTTGTGAGACACACAATAGGCCAATTCCCAATTCCAAAAACCCTCACTTTCAAAATGAGGCCAAGTGCACAACCTTTCCTGTGAAAATGGGTTTTATTTGTATGAGAATGAAAAATCATCTCCATATCAAAGGCCAAGCACTTAACCTCGTTTTGATACAGAGTCCCGAGGGAACTCGGAAATGGCCTATTGGTTAGTTATGAGCACGTTACAGACGGGTAATAGGTAAAACTTACCTTTAGTCGTTGAATCAAGGAGCATCTTCAGAAGATCTTTTAGTTCCATTTCCATTGCATTCCTTCACAAAATGAAAGAGCCCAGGCAATTTTCCCTGCAAATATTGCAAGTAAATCACTGATCTGGAAAGCCTTCGTCCTTGTCACTTGGTTGGTAGGAAAAACAATTAAACAAAAACAAACCTATAGTACATACAGTACTAGGCCTTTCCCGATTGCGCTCGTAAAATCCTAAAAAAATGCTGGCAAAAATGGCTAAAAAGTGCTCAAAAAGTGCTCAAAATCTCAAAATAGTGCTCAAAAAGTGCTAAAAGTTGTGAACAGTTACCTCTAAGCTTTTCGTAAATACGTCAATTTTTACTGAAGTAATTAACAATCTATTTTGCGTAGTGTTATTCGACAGGTTGTTACGAAAGGTTGATACAATATAGAACAATAATATTTTTAAAAAACTAAAGCCGGTTACGAATTGTAAATAAATTCAGCAGTACTAGTGCAAAGCCTAGACATCAGATGATTCAGAAATTTGAGATGACACACGCATGATACATCACCCGATCAGAAACTTCTGTTCTCACGCTCAGTAAGGATAAGTCCACTTGCCTTTCCATGACAACGATCTTTTATTCTTGACAACATCATTAGTTATTCAAATTTATGACCTGGAACACGATTCTCGTTGCGAGCGACACACAGGTTTTGCCTTAAAATGTTTTAGAAGACATATGTTGCTCGAAAAAGTGCTTAAGGGTGCTCAAAATGCAAAATAGTGCTCCAAACTCAAAAAAGTGCTCAAAAGGTGCTCAGCGCAATCGGGAAAGGCCTATACAGTACAAATTTAAAGATCTACCGTTACCTCTGTAAATTAGTCCTAGTCAATCTTATTGGACGGCCATAAATACTGGTGCCTGAACCTATACCGTACCTTTATCTTGTTGCATCGGTTGTTATTCATGCATACAACATGACTTACGCACAGCCATGGCCTTTTCTTGCATTTTTAAAACATCTTTAATCGTCCTACTTTTACTCTGACAAGGTTTACAAATTTTTTATGTCGCATGCCTCGCTATAGATCTTTCAAAACAGCTTGGGGGGCTTAAGTGGTTTGCTGCCCAGAGTTGTGCTGTTAGACTTATGTGCCTTATGTGGCCTCAAACGTTCCTCAGACGTTTATCCTCAACGTAACATTTTCACTCCCGTTTCTGTTTTCGCTCCCTCGACTACGTTTAATAAGTTGGAGAAAGGAGCGTTGCTTAGTTATGACTTGCTGTACTATGTTATATCTTTTAGGTACGGGATCATTTGAGCTTCGTGGAGATGGTTCTATCCACGAGTGGACCATTGAAAACCAGACTCCGGCAGGCTCGGCCAAGCTTAACTTCGCAGCACTTGAATTAGCTGTGTTCAGTGTCAGAGTAAAGACTGGGACGTCAAGTTCAGCAGCATTGCTGCGCATCCACCCCCCGATGGGTTACCCCGGTAATTTAAGAAACTTTCAAGACTTTAGTGCCAGAAGCAATTCTTAAGGCTGCGCATTCTATTTCTTACAATGTTTTCTTTTTTAAACATTCATATATTTGAGTCATTAGTGTCGTACGTAATAATCCGAAAGTCGCACCGCCCCTAAGTAACCGCCAGCTCCTAATGAGAGCCGAATTTAGTGGCAAAAATATCACAAAGCGCCGGATCCTTTAAGTCGATGCAGCAGTTGTAGTTTTTGATATGGCTAATGCTGAAATGTTAATACCACTGATATTGTTATTGGTGTTATTACATTTATTTAGATCTAGAAACAAAATGGACCTTTAATACAACTTACTTTTATTGCGTCCCTTCTAAAAATCGAAGTAACAAAAACGGGAAAATTACTTGGCACAGCTCCACACCCAGATGTTCTTAGGGTATTGTCACGTGTTCCTTTCCCTCAAATTTTGGGGAGGATTGCGTGACGAGCCAAATTTGCAAATAGTTCTAAATAAGCGCCGCCCTCGAGTAGGCCCCCTACCGAAGAATGAAAAATTCCACAAGCGCACGGGTGCTCTTTCGTGTAAACTTGTAGGGTTTTTAATAGTTTCCTTTTTTCCCACCAGGTGTCGATTCCATAGGATATTCTGGCTCCTACCCAGTTTCCAAGTTGACTATTAAAGACCAACGGTTTGGAGACGTCTTGCTAAACCTTTTCGCCTTCTCAGCCCTGAAACCACGTGATTCCAAAACATCTGCTACCCCGGCCATTGCTTTTACGTTACGCATCAATAACCCAACCAGGAAGTCTGTTCAAGTATCATTTATGTTAAATCTGCCTCTAGGTATACAGCCGGACACAGTAAGACTTGGGAGCCCTGACAAAACCATTAAAAGTACGAATGTTAGTCAGTGCTCGAGGGCTTGTATTGATAACAAACAATGCATGTCGTGGCAAATGGCCAAAGAAAACAAGACATGTCAGTTGTTCTATCAGGTCCCTCCTCATGCTTGGCATACAGGGTTTATTTCTGGTCAGAAGAGCACGTGGACAGCTCATGATTCAATGCTAACGCTCAACAGGCCTGGGAACTATCCTCAAAGCGGCAACACAACTATTGCTACAGGCGGCAAGCGAGTTAGCCCTTCATTTATGGTCAGTGACAGTTTTGAACAAATTTGGAAGCAATTTAAGGAACATGGCTATCTTGTGTCAACATCTAAAACATTTGGGAGCGGTTTTCATGGCGCTACAGCTGTAAACGTTACCGTGAAGCCTGGGAAAGAGAGAACGCTTACTTTGGTTTTGGGGTGGTTCTATCCCAACAGAGATTTCACGGGTACGCTTTACATTAACAATTATAGTTCGGCATTATGTTTAAAACGCATCATCAGAAAGAAATTGTAAATTTATACTGCGTAGATCCTAACGAAACCATTTCAACAGCAAAATATGAAAATAGCTCTTGGGGTGGAGAGGTTGAATTGACAATTGTAGTGAAGTCGTTTAACTGCCTAGATCAGGAAAAAATCCCGGAGAACGTGTTTTATTTAAAATAAAGGGTCGTTGATATCTCCATCCATTTCCTTCAGGAAGTGGGCGACCATGGAATTAATTGCGTTATAAGGTGAACTGCTATACGAACTAGAATTAGAAATCAAGGCGTAGCAGATATTTCCGAAGCAAAGTCTGCTGGAAGTTTCGGGGCATTACTCTCTAAGGCTAAAACCATGCCAATGACTGACTTAAAACAGTCTACAATGACATTTAATCAGACGCAGTTTTCCAATAGAGAGAGCAAAAATAAACCCTCCGCATAATCAAAAAAGCAACCTTTCTTATTTTTTTCATGTCCTATTCTACACAGCGGAGATTGTTGGTAATTACTATAGTAACCTATTCAAGAACAGTGAGGAGCCAGCCTCCTTCCTATTGCGTAACCTTTCCCCTACTCTGCAAACTATTTCCGCGTGGCACGCTTCTATGATAATCGACAGCAACAGCAAGTCGGCCCAGACCCTCCCCGTGTGGTTACAAGATGTCTTGGTAAACGGGTTAAGTTTCTGGCGAAGTGGCCTCTACCTCCGTGACGGAAGATGGCGGCAGTTTGAATCTTTAGACTGTATTGATATTGATTCAGTTCATAACGATTTTCAGCGAGAGATTCCTTACGTTTTGTTCTACCCTGACTTGGTTGAGAATGTAATGCGTGCTTGGGCAAAGTACCAGAGTGATGACGGCCACATTGTGGAAACTCTAGCTGCTGGTTGTTATTCCCCTACTAGAAAAATTGACAGGTGCGTTTGTGTAGTCTGAGAAAACAGTCGATATTCCGAGACGCAACCGGTGCTTTCCCCTCAAAATGACGTCTGAGGCGGGAACGAGCCCAGAAATTCCATACCGATGACGTGTCACTACCCAGACCTGGGTAGTGCTTCTGACTGGTTGGAAATTTGCGTTATCCAATCAGAAGGTGTACCACAAACAGATCTGGGTAGTGACGCGTTATAGAATTTCTGCGCTCGTTTCTCAGACGTCATTTCGAGGGGAAACAAGTGGTGGCGTCGCGAAATATCAGCAGTTTCCTCAGGTTAGTTTATATTTTTCTGTCAGTGTCACATTCCCTTCTCCCTCCAAACAGAACATTTTGACAAACGCATCATAGTGCTTTTCCGTTTTCTTTGTCATGGTTTGTACAAGAAAAAACTGAATGATTCTGTTAGTTTTAGTCAATTGGAATGCTTGGCTAGATGGAGACAAACCTTTGATATTGTAGCACAGCCTCTTAATCCAACATCGAATACCAGTAGAGTCAGAATGGTGAAAAGTTGTACCATACCTTGTTTATGGCCGCAACAAATCACGTTGCAAATTCATTGTGGTAGCTTATGGGAAAGTTAAAATCGAAAATAGGTTATTTCAACATCTTTTTTAAAAACCTTTTTCATCTGTCAGAAAAATAAAATATCTTTCGAACAATATTTACTTGGCACTTTTCTCTTCTACAGTGGTCCTCCAAATCAGCGAATTATGGGCGATGTCACTACGGTGTTCATAACAGAAACCTACCATATTTATCTGTGGACCAATAACAGCGTTTTCTTAAAAGACATGTGGCCGCACGTGGTTAAGGCGATTGCTTGGATGATTGACGGAGGCACAAAAGGGACCGGTTTACCTTACAGACTACAGTGTACATATGACCAGCTCTTTCTCAATTTATACGATCACAACACCTTTAACAGTTTCTTGTATGTCCTGGCCCTACGAGCGGCTGAGGAGCTATGCAAGATAATGGACGACTTGGATTTGTTGAAAGAAGTTTCAACAGCACTGAAAATCGCAAATTATCGAATATCAGAAGAATTATGGAGCGAAGAGGATGGATATTACCACGCTTGGTGGGATAAGGAGAAAGGTTCACCGTCCTGGCTGATGAGTGATTCACTGTACGCTCAAGTCTGGGCCTACACTCTGGGACTAGGACACTTGGACGATCCAAAAAGGTTAGGATGTAACTTCCGGCTTCAGGATAACTTTTTACTTCCGGGGTTTGAGTTCAGTTGTATCTCTGGGTAGCGATGACAAATTTTTTTTGCGCTGTTCTTAAAATTTTCTTGACTACCCTGAGCGGCGAAGGTTTGATGACCTAAAAATGGTTAGGTACCGTTACTAAATGTCCTAATGACTAATTTGGCGCCTCTTTCATTCTCATAGTAAAGCCATTTTCATTACGCGGAATAATGCACAATAATTTTAGTCACAACAGTTCAGAAGACACCACGTACTACTACTACGTTCTTTATAGAGGGCCGTAGGTTACAACACTGTAAAAGGTTATAACGTCTCTCTCCTTTATAAAGTTATGGTTATGTATTGTACTATAGGGCCATTGAAGCAAACGCATTTTATTAATTCCCTGTGTGCAGACTCAGATCTCATTTAATGAAAGAACTTGAAATCAACGATACGCCATATGGGCTCCGAGTGATAGCTACTGACCATCCAAATAACAAGAGCGTGGGCTCATGTCCCAAGGATATCAGTACTAAGAAGTTAAACGAGTTGGTGGCGCTACACGAGTCAATCTGGATGGGCGCCAGCCCTGACTGGACGACTCTTCAACTTCATTTGGGTAAGCTTGTATAATTGCCAGCAAGAACAGGGTCGTCTTGCTTGTTTCGGTTTCCGCCTAGTACATCATTGACGTGGAAGTTGATTTTCCCATGTGGGTAACCACTTTGAAAAGAAGTTAAGGAATTGTAGGTTACAATTAGCCAGCTAGAAGACTTGACACGTTAACCTGAAAAAATTGGTCTTTGGTTCATTCGTTCGTTCATTCCTGTAAGAATGTAGGTTCATGCATAACACGTAATGTAGGTAAACGCCATCCATTACGCGCGGTTATAGAATGTAGCCTGTTCCAGGCGTTCCCAGTCCTCCCTCGTTTCCCTCGAAGACATCATCAGATTACGGTAATAATGTTGCTGTACCCTCAAACTTTTCCAACCTCCCTTGACAAAAATTCAATTAGATTTCACAGCTCGAGCTTATCGCCTCTCGTTCGGCTAAGCAAAGTTGAAAAGAGAGCTTGCCACACCTAACAAAGGTTCTCACTCATTGATGATCGGTAAACAGTGACAACACAGTGTTTCTCTGAATTACTTCTAGTCATTGAAAATAGTCTGAAAAATTATTTCCCTGCAGTTGATGTATTTCCTTCCTGTCCCACTGAGAGAAGACGAAGCGTTTCTTTCATGACAGATTTCGAGGACATATTACAGTGCACCTCCCTCTTAACAGACACTTCTAGACGAATGACACCTAAAAGAGGACAGTAAGGGTTTTTCCCTCAGTTCTTCAGTTATATTCTTTGACTCTCTCAAACGCGAACAGCTCTGTAAGACGGATACTCGGTGACGGTTCAAACGGTGCCCTTGTTAGGGAGAGTTGACTGAAGTAACTCTTGAGTGCTACGCTAATGCAAATCTTGAAACAATCTTATTTCAGGTTTGGACACTCAGAAGGCGTTACTACAAGCTGAGAAAGCCATAGAACACGTTCGTTCAGAGCTGAATGACGAATGGGATTTTCATGGACTTTACTCGGGGAATGGGTACGGACTTGATGGTCTCCCATGGTGCACCTCGCACTATGCCTTTCACATGGTACTATGGCACATTCCTTTTGCGATCTCGGGCCAGTCCTTCTCTGCGCCAGAAGCAACACTTTCATTTGAACCTAAGCTCCCTTGTCCGTATAACATTCCCTTCTATACATCGTTTGCCACGGGGACTTTGCAATGTACCTTTGTCCAAAAACGAAATCAAACCAAAATGAAGTTTCAAATTATGTCGAGCTCAGGTGAGATGTTTCTGCAACAGCTTGCGGTCAGCGGCTTTCGATATCCAAGTGCACTAACGCTGAAACAGGGTGAAGTAGTCACGTGGTTTTCACATTAATTTCCAGGGGTGCTTCAGTTTGAATTGCTTTTCTTTACAACTGATTGATGAGTTGTAATTTATTGCAAGAGACATTCGTCTAGTCTCAATTGATACGGGAGCGTAGTAAAAAACTAACAAGGATTCCCATCTAAAAATTATGGGGATCAACTTAATAATGAGGGTGGCCGAGGGTCGTCATTTATAGTGTTGAAATGATCTTACCCTATGGTATATTCCAAACTAATTTACATGGTCAATAGGGTGAAACTGAACAATGTTAAATGCCCAAAGGCTATATTCAAATTTTCTACGATTGTCTCTGTCTTGCCATCTGTTTAGGGCATAAGAGTTTGAAAGAAATCGTTAATTCATTAGTTTTTTGCTCTGTTTATTTCAATTCCAGCAAACCTACGAAGGTGAAACAATTTTATTTTCCATGCACAATATAAAACAGATTAATAATTAGCGGGTTTAGGGGAACGAGAGCAGTCGTTCTCGTATAATAAACCAAACAACTACGTCCTTAACTTGTGAAACTAATAGTTAACAGCCAAAAATTAAGTAACTTGACATAATTGACTTTTAAAAGAATTCTTAATTCTAGTTTGAATTCTCAGAGATTTTCAATTCGAGCCCGTAAAACTGGACAAGTCAGTAATTGACAAGTAGATGAGACTCGCAATTCCTTTCATTTTTCTTCCATATAAACACGCAAATTTATTTTCTTACACATTTTTTTTCTACGATTTAAATGCGCTTGATTAGTAACATTTTCTCTACCCCTGGGTAAGAAATGGTACGATGACCACCTTTCTTTTTGAATTTTTTTAGCACTTCCTTCCTTAATACTAAGATAACTAATTTGGAGAAGTATTGGGCATGCGGCGAAGTGTGAAAAAAAAGTTTAAAGGTTCTATGGGTGCATATTTGAATTACGGGAAAACATCTCGAGTAAAAACCGTTAATGTTGATGATGTACGAAGCATATAAGAAACCAATAAATGACAAGGGCACGCACCCTGCTACGCACTCTTGACAATTGCATTTGATCAGTGACAGATCCAAAGGGAAGAGAGGGAAGGGGTCGAGACCTGTTATACCAGCTACGTTTTGTCCACTTTTAGTCCTAGTAACTAACCATGTACTGAGAAGGGTCATTACTTACACTCCAGTTAATGTAAGAAAACCGATTTTCGAAGAAATGTTATGAATTAAATTGACATAATAATTCAAGCGTTAGCAGCGTCTCGCTTGTCGTGATAATTGTCACACAGTTCAACAGAGGTTCTCCAAGCATTGATCACGTGCTTTAGTTGCACTTCCGATGGCAATGCGTCCAGTCCTGGAACTGGTTCTTGTCCTTTGTTGTCAAGATGCCACTCGATGTATTCACCCAGGCTGAATAAAAGGAGACACAGCCGTTGTAAGATGATACGCAAATTATCCAGGTCATATTTAACCAGTGGGGAGTGGGTTGGAACACAAGCCGAGTTTTGTAAACTGAACTATATCTGATAAAATATTTCTCTGAATCTTTGGTGTAGCTTCTTAATATGATCAACAATAGTAATTAGGGGAGGGGAGGGAGGGGGAGCAGCGTGGGCGTTGGACTTGCAATCCAGAGGTCCTAGGGTCGAGTACATCTCTGACCACTATCAAGAGTTGCTTCTCGACAGTCCAACATAAAACTCCGAGTTCATGCTGGTAAATAGCCAACTACAGATAAACATTCCACAGATGACTACGTCAACCATAGACATACTAGTGGTAACAGCAGCAATCTCTCCAACGTTACCTCATTTCTTCTTCTCCGGGGACTGCATCACCTCTTAAGTTTAGCAAAATAAGTTCCAGGACCTCACAGACAAAGCGATCCAAGTCAATCCTTCTCATCCCACTGCTAAACTTCATCACCTGAGGTCGGGACATGACCTGTTTGTATTTGTCCGAAATCTGCTCAAACGGATCCTGCAAAGGCAATAACACTGAAAGTTAAGTCTTACTTTAAACATTGCTGTTTACACACCTCTTACAGGATTACACTACTTAGATCAACAACCGACAAAATTCCGTGCCCTAAGTAAACCTTAAATCAATCGTGGCGTGCTAAGCAAGTGTAAGTAAGCTCTCTATTTCGAGGTAACGAGCGAGGCGAGTCGCAAGAGATTGCGTGGGCGAGTGTCAAAGCCCCGTGCCCTCGCGCCTTTTTTCGCTACCCGTTCGCGCGCGACTCCCAACAATATTCCGCAAATACAGAGCTTGTTCTAAGCTACTTTGGGTCTGATATCGTATGTATATACAGTCTTGGAGGTCTGATTGGTTTAATTGGCTATTTGCGTTTGTTTCGATTGCACGAAGTAATTACTTTCTCGTTTACTATACGACACTCAAGTAAGAAGTCGCACTTCAGTCTCCTTGTTTTTAGTTTTGTTTGGATGAGAAAGTTGATAATTCCTCAGCTGAATGTTGTTACGAAATCTTTGCGAATGTCGTGCAAAGGTTAAATGTAAGTTAAAGTTGGAAATATAAAATATGTTGTTACGAAGTCTTTGCGAATGTCGTGCAAAGGTTAAATGTAAGTTAAAGTTGGAAATATAAAATATTCCTTACCTCGCCTCGCCTTATAAGAATTCTGGCTCTCTCAAGGGTGAGAAGTCGCCAGAGAGAGATCACGTGACGTAACTGACAGTACTGCTGGGCCTGAAAGGGAAAATAGAAGAAATGTATTGGATTTAAACAAGAAGGAATCTATTGGCAGCAGCGTAGAATACCAATGACAGAATACCCGGAGTGATATGCATTCGAAAGGGAAAGGGGAAGAGGAAAATCGGGCACCCAAGCACGAAGACTGCTGCAAAAGTCAATTCTTTACTGTACAAACTTAACTTGAGTTGTAGCTACAATTTATACCTTCAAACTTCGTAGAGTGTTTCGTTGCATTCGTAGCACCCTTCCTAGATAGTTACTGAGGAGCCTATCAGGAGCTCCCCCAGTGGAAGATAGAAAACCAATGGCAATGTCCAAAGATGACAGCACGTCACAGATGTCAGTCAGGGAGCGAAACTCGCTTATGACTTGACGGCTTACTGCTGAACTCAGAGGAACCTGAGAAAAGACAAAAATATATTCGTAGTTTAATTGAAGGGCACAGTTCTTTAGAGTGCTTCTGGTCATCGATATTACGACAATTAACACTATGCATTGCATTTACTACAATCAGGTCCTAATATATTCGAGGATGAAGGTGCCTCCTTCGCTTCCAATAACCGCAAAAACACTGAGTACTCAAGTGACTATGAATCTACTTTACATTCGAGGCATGTGCCACGCGGGGTAACCGTTTCTCGTACAATTAATTTTACTAATTAATTTTAGGGTGACCTCTACTACGGCGGCCGGAAGTAAAAAAGCCCCGAAATGACGCAGTGCGCATGCTTGGAAATGACCTTTCGCCGTAGCGCCAAATCCTACGACGTGAAGAGCTGCCTTCTGGCGTAGTCGCTACTACGTGAGTATAAAAGTCGACTCTTCTCCTATTTTTTACGATCACTGGTTTTAAAAGCTATCACAGATTGTTTTTCACTTTATCAAGAAAGTATTCGAGGCTTCTGGTTTTCCAGTGAATAAGTTTGCCTTGCGTTTTCTCAGTTTGAGATTTCGATCCTCAAGCGAGTGTGCCATGAGTTCTTCCGCGCCATGGCCGCAGAAAATCCGCCAGTACAAACAAAGGCTAGACGAAAACCGTAAGCACGACTTTTAGCAATAAAGCTAAATGTCATTGAAGGTTATTTAACCAAAAATAGAATAGAATATCTAAAACACTGAATTTGTTGATTTGTTGTTAAATGCGGTACACAAGAAGAAACATCACTAGCAGCTTACTCCGATCTTCATCTGTAGTTTTCTGTTTTGAGTACGAATCGCCCTCTGATGATGTTTACTATCAATATTCTTCTTGGCAAACGAAATTTTTAAATTGGTCGTTTTCCTACTCAACCACCATTGAATTCTGTTGTCGATAAATTATAGCGAAAGCAAGTGAGCAAGAACCGAGCTTGAAATTTGGCGAGCTACGAGACGTACTCTCCCCAGGACACCGCATCCACGACCCCCGCAGTAGCGGTCGCCGTAGCGATTTGCTTAAACTCCCTAATGTCGTCATACTCCTTGAGGCTAGTCTGCAGGCTAGCTCTAGTACACTAATAAGAATGGTTTTACCTGAGGAACTTTAGCCTTTACGGCAGCAAAGACAGAGTCCAGCTGGATATCTTTACTGAATGCAAACCTCTCATCCTACAAAAATAATTGAACAAATTGGGCTTTTAAAATCAAGTATAATAAATAGAAAATGGAACGGCAGCAATGAACCCTTAACACTAGTAAGTACGGGACCGTGAAAACCTTTTTTGGAAAATAAATATATGTGTGAGTCGTTAACTTACTAAATAAATATATAAATAGTGAATAACAGAGAGAAATCTGACGAAACACTTTGACCGATATGCCAGCGTGCCACACTTGCACACTTGAGGTCCCAAAATAGTCTCTGCCGACTATTTTGAAAACTAGAGCCGGGGGGGGGGGGGGGGGGGGGGGGGTATCACGGCTCCGAAAGTCCAACCCCTTTTTTCTCTTGGTACATAGATTTACTAAGTCTTCAATTGCTCTCATGAACATTCACCGTGACCGTGATGCTGTCATTGTCAATTCTTCCTTTCTTTTCTTTTTATTCGCTTATCTCTTGTCGACAGTTTGAGCATTGAGAATCCTACGAAAAACGTAAAGGAAATTGTTTTTCTACAGGTAACTTACGCAATCTATCTTAATTGCTGTATAATTCAACTTTCTAAGCTTGAGTGACTAAAACGGTTGACCAGGCGGTTTAATCAGACAAAACGGTTGAATAGGCATTTGTAGAGTCGTTTGACGGCAGCGGTAACGAATGCCTCCGCTGCAGTTTTTTTTTACAATGTGGAACGTTTCAGTGTTTTTCTTTACAAAATGTGGTTTGACAACCCGATCGAAAATGGTTAAATTTAAGGATTTATAGGGAACGTAAACACTCAAAGGTGTTTACGGCAATGATTATGGGGAAAATTAGTACACAGAGATTTCTCGATATAAACTCAACAATTGCCCGTCAATGGATTGGTCTCCCCAATCTTTCACTCTAAATTCTACGTGAAAATTCCACAGTTTACCTTGAAATCAACAAGAGGTCTTCTCCCGATGAACCTGTCAATCAGCTGTCTTTCCAGTGCATCCCAGTTGTACTGTACCAACGTTCCCCGACCCACCTCCAGAGAGTAGTTGCATTGAGCCAGGATGAGCGGAAGTAGATCTCTGTCAGTGTCATAAGCAATCAGTTGTGACGTGGTTACGTCTTGTAGCTGTATGTGAGGCAGATCCCTAGAGATAAAAAAGGACAAATGGTGATAGTAGCCGTAGTAACCGCAAAAATATTCAAACATTAGCCTGTTTCTCGACACGGTTCCAGGATGTAAACTTTGTTTTTTATTGTAGATATTCGACATCTATCTACCAATAATTATTTGCGTATTATTGCATTTCTTCTGTTCAGTTTTAGTTAGAAATTCGGTTATTTTCGCTATTTTCCTTTAGTTCAGTCTGGCATAAACAACTTTTGCTGCCATGCCATACAGCTCTACACAACTGAAGCGGCTACTGTGTGGAAACGAGGCTGCTAGCAATATACTATAGAATCGATGGGTTATTTACGTTATTGACTACATTTTCCAAATATGGTTAGCACCGGCTGGTTATGAGGGAGGATTGGAGCCAATCAGAAATGGCGAAATATTTTGAATAAACAGTATTACATTGAAAAATATAACAGCTCCAGAGGAGAGGGAGGATGAGTAACAAGAAAGATACTTACTTGACTTCTCCGCCGGTCAAATTCTGATACCGTTCGTTAAACTCGTTATGCAACATGGTGAGAAAAAATACCAGAGCCATGGAGCAGATGCCCAACCCAGACGTACTGGGCAATAGTATTGCAAGAGGACGCGAGTTATCCATGGACTTCTCACATAAATCACTTGGAGGACGAAGGCGCCCTGTTTAAATAAAGGATTGGTTAGTGTTAGATTCCGGGTTACTCCTGGGAATTCTTGGTAGGGGTGTACCAGTCGGATCTCCAAATCCTGACCCTATTTCAAACCAAAAAATGTCATTTTTCACACCCGTTTTCAGACCTGGCCTCTAAAATCCATTGCCATTCTCAGAACTGGCCTTTAAGAAATTATGTCATCATTACTTAGATTAGAGCAGCAACAAAAAGATTTCTTAAAACCCATTTCGGATTGGTATATTTCTCTTTCTTTCTTACTCATTTGGAATTGAAACAATAAATACGTTCGTTCACTGCCGTAGTTCTCTTAAAAACCATATCCGATTCCAGACCAAAATGAGCAGTCTATAATCCGTTTTCAGACCAAAATGGTGCAAAATCCCTACCCTTTGGGGTGGAATATACCCTTTAATTTTCTTCGTCTAAAATTCACGAGTCGAAACTGTCCAATATAATTTATATTGACAGTTGTCCCTTGTAAAGGATCTGTTAAATAAAACTTAATCTTCATAGCGCAAAGATAAAATCATCATCTTCCCGTTGTTTAAAACGAGCTAGTTCTTCTTGCTAAAAAACATCGACGCTAGCTTCTTGCGAGGGATATTAAAGGGTCAGATACCAAATCTAACTCGCTCCTGCAATTCACAAAATTGTGATTTACTAGAAAGTAAGGCAGACGACAGCTCTAGGAGACATACCTTGCTGGTCAAGACTCAGTCTGACGTGATTCCACGCATTGTTAAAACTCATTATCAGGGAAGTGAGTTCATCTTTAGTTGTTTCTGTGGAGAATATTACGAATTAAAATTAGCGTAGCCTGCATAGCTGGCGGTATTGTGTAGTAGTCGAGTGAGTTTTGGCGGCGTAAGCCGCGAGAAATAGAAGTGGAAATAGAAATATTTTAAACGCCTCGTCCCACTCCCTTCTGGATCACGGGCTCCGCCGCCAAAACTTTAATCGCGCACCGAGACAATACCGCCAGCTGCGCAGGCTAATTTTGGCCCGATTTTACTGGTTATTTTTGGTCACATGGTAACAGAAAGGAGCACGGGTATCACCTGATACAACCCACGATTTTTCTGTCGCGGGAAACCATAACAAAGTTTTCATTTTTTACTTTCTTAATTCAAGTTGAATCAGGAAAACCAAACTCGTTTTGTTCATACAAATACAAGAGAATCAACATAATATTCTATGCTGTTCTGTTTTTGAAGCTTAACAAAAGGTACGAGATATTGTTATCTGCATGGACAATTTATCCGAACAGTTTCATAACATGAAGCCCTCTCTGGCGCAGTGGAAAATGTCTTTTCACATACTGCCGTAATTCCAGAATCCATGAGGTATCATTTAAATCATGATAAAATGCTTTGTCACGTGTAAACAATAGATTCCTATTGTTAAAAGAAAGTAACAAAATACCCAGGTAATAAGTTTGTTACCACGCATTAAATCTGAATAAAAACTTTAAAGCATCATCCACCGATGTTTTCTTTGTGATACAAACTAGCCCTTCGAACCCTGAGGCATGGCTTTTATATGATACAAAGGAAATCCAAAGAAAATAGTCAAATGAAGACAGTTCCGTTGAAATCTAAATCATAAAAGAAAGTATTTTGTTCCTTGTTTCTATCTACAGTGATTATAATTAGTTGCCAGGCATTTATTGTTAGGTAATCTCATATTCGGACAATAAACTTACCAGAAGGAATCATCTTTAGGAAATTTCGAATTGTGATATGCTCTGCTTCTGCTCTGTCGATTCTGCGATGGAATTTTTCCATGAGAAGACGCTGTAGCTTAATGATATCTGGCAAAAAGCGAAGGGCACGGAGATTGTGTTCCTAAAAAAGAGGAGAAAGGAGATGATCATAATTTCTACGTCTTGTATTACACTAATAAATATCCATTACCCGCGAGTACAAAAGTACATAGTTTATTGAAAAGGGCTTAAATTGATTCGAAGGGGCGTAGACAGTTGGGCAGTGTTTTTATTGCGGCCTGTGAACAAGGTCTATAGTGGGTTACAGGACAAAGAAAAAGCTACAATGAGGGACAAAAGTGTTGACGCACTTCCATAAAATGGCCCCTTTTTGCATAGTGGATATACTTATCCCCTTCCCCTGTCTACCCCAACCCCTTCCCCCCAAAATCAATGTTGAATTTTGGACCCTTACGTCTTTTTTCTTTACTTCAGACAACATTGATTGGGGGGGGGGGGGGGGG
The DNA here is from genome assembly GCA_964035525.1 of Porites cylindrica. Lineage (NCBI taxonomy): Eukaryota > Metazoa > Cnidaria > Anthozoa > Scleractinia > Poritidae > Porites > Porites cylindrica. Next base: position 10,627,260 of record OZ037779.1, on the reverse strand, counting down.
GGGTGAGGGGATTTACGGCGTTTAAAAAGAATTAAATAATAAATGAATTAAATGTTTGTTAAAAGCACCCGTTTTGAACAAGTGTGTCAACTAGGTTTGTCCCTGATTGTAGCTCCCTCGGGGGACTGTTCACAGACAATTTTTATTGCTGCAAGGTGCCACACTGTTATTAACTTATCACTTTGTCTTTAATAGTAACATTCCTTTGCAGCCGTTGATTTCGATGACAAAATCGTTTGGTGTCAACAAACCAATTAAGTAGAGGGGCCATGTCACTCTATTTGCTACATATTTAAAAAGTTAAAACTTGTTTTAGCATCAATTGAATTCCAAAAATAATGGTCCTGATTAACATTTAGGAAGAGGAACTTTTTCCTGTTATCCTCTGTAACTGATGACAAGGATGGTGAAACTCGATTTTCAGTGCTATGCCTGTAAAAATCAACCGAAAATTGTTGTGGTTTAATAGTGCTCCCTGATGACACTTATTCGGTATCTTCTTCATAACTCCTCAGGAGCATTTTGTGTATGGGAAAAGTCTCTAAATAAAAACAGCATTGACCCAAGACAGCAATAGCCTGGTAACAAAGCTCCTTAAATGCAACCTAACTTGCACTCACCTGTCGTAAAAACTCTGCTAACACTTTGTTCCTCTCGGGATCGGTAGAGGCCACCTCTTGTTGAAATGTGTGTGACAAGTGATCGAGAGTCACCTGAGTTCGATATCTCCACAGTGCGGGACATGTAGGAGAGATACTCACAGACAGATCATCAGGTGTGATGTCTACCTCATATAGCTGGCGCATCAGGGGGTTGTTGCCTGAAAGAATCGGAATGATACATTTAACGTAATGGGGTTTTCTGCTTTTCAAAACTACACGACGCGGAAAGCACATCATGTTTTCTATAAGGACAAAACGGATTTAAATAAAACAGTTAATGAAAATGTAAATTAACTGAAAAAACTGAAGTAGATATTAACGTACACAAAGACCCGGTTAAATTTTTCTGACCCACGAGATTCCAGTTACCGTTTGAAGGCTCTAGCCACTGAGCTATGAGTGACTCATATAGTGAGCGTGAGGTGCAATTGAGGTACTCAGAATTTCGCATGTAACGAGTACAGTGGACACTAATCAAAGGCAAAACGCTCACTAAATTACCTGTATCTCGAAAGCAAATTAAATAAGAGTTGTGTCAGTTATAGATTTAGTGATCGCATTGGGTGGTTGAATCACTAAATCTATTAAGTGTTTACAACTCTTAGTTTAGGTGCTTACGATATGCAGGTCTTTAGCTTTGCTTTGATAAGTGACCTGTGTCCTCTTGAGATGCTGTACGTCCTGCTCACTATATGAGTCACCCATAGCTCAGTGGGTAGAGTCGTCAAAAGGTGATTGGAGGGTCGTGAGATCGATTCCTGCTAGGGGGCTTGGTTTTTTTTCCGAGCATTCCTTCGTGTACTTTAATGTGTGCTTCAGTCTCGTCGCATTGGGTGGTTAGTTGGTTCTCTAAAATTATTAACTAAAAGCAAAAATATAGACAAATAAATAAATAAATAAATAAATAAATAAATAATGTACACTTTGAAATAACACGTAAAAACTTACCCAGTCGATTGTCTCCAACCATCATTTCCAAGCAATTTTGGATCTTTCCCTCGAGGTTCTTAAGAAGTGAGAATCAAATTAGAAAATCCAAAAGCATAAAAATGATATCATTATTAATTATATTATTATAATAAAGTAAAGTCCGCATACCGTAAGCACTGGAGCCACCACACTGTTGCTGAAAGCTGTTTCCCATTTTCTTCGAGAATCTTTGGACCTCAAATCAGGGGCGACATTCACGACTGGTTGTCCTAAAATAAAAGCGAGAGATCTGAAAACGGGTAAAAGATGTCTTCGTGTGAAGCGAACGCCTTTCTTGCATGACACATAGGCACTTGACCTGTAGGAAGCTCTAAAGTTTATTTTCTATTAACTCAAGTTGATTAAAATAAGAAGTGGTTATTTCTTCTCTTTGCCATGCACTTTTCAAATGTCGCTGGATTTTTTCGTTATCCCCTCGTCTCTCCCAAGAATGCTATGGATTCAGTGATGCCCCCTCCATCTTTCAAAGACTGGTGATAAAAAGACGATCATGTCATCAAGTGTCAGAACTTCTTTTTTTAAAAAATTTCACCAGAACTACTCAGGGAACACGGGTTCATAGGGGGTTAAGAAATTCAATGGATCTCGTAAGACATTTTTAAAAAGTTTGGTCAGTTAAGTATTTAACTGTTTCAGTTACCCATATTATTTATATGCTTTCTGGACACTTTTAACACAAATAACGTGGACATTTTAGGTCCTTGAACAGCGAGAGCAAAATAAGTTTCGACTTAACAGAGTTATTCAAGTGATGCGTGGTAGCTGCGTAAGCTTATTCCGAATAGATCCGCGTAAGTGCGAATACCTGTACGCAACGCAGTCATTTATAGCATTTAACATTTTGAATTTCCAGTTTAACTTAATTAACACAAGTAATCTTAGGTAACTCCAATTTAAGCACAACACAAAACCCTCTGATCCCTTAGCCATGGTATGGTTGTCATTTTTGGTCGGTGTTTGACTGTGCTTTTCAACTTACGGTTAGAAATAAGCGTGGTCATTTGCACAAGAACCATGTGAACGCAAAGAACTGTATCATCTACACTTCGTCCAAGGCTTTTGGCGAGAAGCTCTAGGTCCATTTGGAGGTGATCCCATAAAAACTGCGCCAAGGCCGCGGGGGGAACTTTGGGTTGGATGAGGGCACCCAAACCCTAAACAGGGACGCAAAACAGGGGTAGTGAGAAACAAGTTACGCATTCATACTATCATAAATATTACAGCTGTCAATGTTTTACCCTCTTCTAGAAGACTGGAATTCACATTTTATTTCATTTGATTTTAACTTCGGTGGCAATACACAGCTTAAAGGAGCCTTGCTTAACTGGGTAATTCTAGCAATATAGTGTAAATCAACAACGCTTCGAAAATATATTAATCCAGATACTAAATAACAAAATGCGACAATTGCTTTATTTATTTGTCAGCAGTGACGAGCTAAACGGATTAGTCCAGGAAGGGATTTGAAAGCAACTAAGGAAATAGTCTGCTTGGCCTCTAAAGTTTCAGGGAATTCCATGAGACAGCTTCCAGCTGCTTCTCTAAAATAGAAGCTTGTGTTAGCCTAGTTCAACACTGCCCTTACACCCAAGACATAAAAAGCGACTTTTAATCACCTGTGGTTGGCGACAGGCTCCTTCTATCATAGCACAATGCATAAGAACCCTTGTGACTCCCACAACTACGGACGAAAGGTTTCGTTCAGGAACCAAACCTTTGGCCCTTTTACTGGGATGACCAAGAACGTGGCCTGTCATTGTGCGGTCAGCCCTACAGAACAAGAAAAATATACTTGTAAAAAGACCTTTCATGATCAATGTGATGAGTCGATTTGAGCAAACTAATTTCCGATGTGTCTGGTTAACCCACTTTATTACAAGAATGATGAGCATCACACTTTATCTCTGAAGGTCAGGATTCTACCCTTAGTTAGCTTGTTGGATTAGCGTACATCTACCGAACGAAAGGCAGCGGGTTCAAACCTCGGCCAAACCAACAGACAGGCTCTTTAAATAACTGAGGAGAGAGTGCTGCCCTTGTCATGACATCTGCGAACGGTTGGACTTTCTAGTCTTCTCGGCTAAGGACGATAAACCGTAGACCC
>OZ037779.1:10568504-10618504 GCA_964035525.1 Porites cylindrica | reverse complement strand
TGGGTGGACAGGAGTTAATGATTGGTCTATGTGTATCCAAAGAGGACCATTGACTAATAACTGGTTATGTTGCTTACGAACACGATCCAGAATTTGTTTGCCCTAAAGTTTGTGTGATGTCGTCACCTATTGCGGTTAGCAAAGTTCAATACTTTGTTTTTGGATTCAGAACTTTCAACTGAAGCACACTCAACAGCAAAATATAAAGAGCACAAAAGGAAAAATAGCTGATAATGTTAAACTAAAGTATTTCAGCCGGATTTGTTTATACCTTCAGTGCGTCAGTCAGCTCTCTGTTTGTTCCACCAAGCACTGTTTTGGCCATGGCTTCTCTGATCTTCTTGTATTCTTCTCCATAAATCACGAACCCATCAGGAACATTGTCTTCTTCCTGGAAAACAATCAATCAAACCAGCAAACAAATAAACAGCAACAGAAAAGATCTTATGAAGTAAACTCACGCGGACTGGTAAATTTCATCCTTTCCAGATAAAGGCTAACAAAAAACTTTACACAGCTGACATATGAAAATTGAAATCACAATATCTTGAAAAATAGGCATTACCAACAAAGAAATTAATAAACAAACAAACAGCAATTCACTAAGTAATACTTAATGAACAAGTTTAACATCGTACTCAGGAGGACACCTTGGCACTAAATGTAAAACGCAAGTTATTCACCCCCGTCAGGGCTTTTCAAGACAGTGTATGGGTTTTCGAAAGTCCCCATACAATTTTTATATGCCCGGGCAAGGTTGTCGTTATCCGAGAAGCCATTTGCAGATGTCACAACAAAGACAGCACATTCCAATCCTGTCAGTCATATTAGATCCTGAGTGTTGGACCGGCGCTAACTAATTTAAGCTAATCGTGTGCTATGTCGATCACGTTTCAAAAATTATTATAATACAGACATTTTCATACAATTGCAAAAGGCAATTGGCGACGACTTTGTTTACCCAGTTTCTGCGAAAAATATTGCATTGTCACATGGTTACAATATGGTAGATTTCCCTCGTTTTTAGTTCAGAAGCCTACTATTCAGATGTTTTAAATCACAAGTATGCTGCAAGGTTCCTAGGTTACTGACCAAGCTGTGTAATGGGCGAAAACTACCTCACCAACCCTAAAGCGTGGAATTTAAGTCAAACAGAAACCGAGATGATTTATTTTAAAATGATTTATTTTTAGATATGTTTTGTACCTGCTTGTTTCTGCTCTCAGGTGGCACAATCCACTCAAGCTCCTTCCTACCACACAGCACATGAATTGCCTCCACACCAAATCTCCTTGCCAATTGTTTGAGGAGGAAAAGTCGGAGAGCTGGGCTTAAACTCTCGTAACACAGTCTCCTTACAGTTTCAAAGAGAGTCTCCAATTCCATCTTTATCTGGCGATCATTCCAATACTCTGTGTTTTCTACTGTGCTCTTGTACATAAATTCGGCAGTCAGTGCTAAGGTGTAACGCGCTTTTGCAACGCCTTCCAGCACATCAACATCAAGTTCTCGAGTGGGACGAGGTGAGCTTGAAATCAGCATTGGCGTACATTCATCAGAAAGTTGTTGTGCAAGTTTTATCATCACCAGCAGAATATCCGAGGTTTTAGAATACTGACTGATCAGAGAATCCTAAAATTCAGCGTAATTATGTGAGATTTGACAGGATGGTTTCCAATAAAGGAATTGCTATTGGTTTTACTCCATGCATTCAGAAGTTTTTCTTCGTAAACTTAACCCTTCCTCTCTTCTAAAACTCTTGAGCCCTTAAGAACACAGATGCATTTTCTGCCATTAACAGGCTTCTTTCAAACTATGAACGCGTTCTCCTTTTTGCAGCGCGTGGGTACCACCTTTATATATCTACCTCGAGTTCTAGGTAACTTAAGATAATGACTGAGGGTAATCATAAGCATGCTGTGACTACCTCATTTCTGTTAAAAGATCTCCATTTCAAAACGACTGTAATGAATTCAAAGTTTACCTCCCAGCAGTGTACAAACAGCTGACAGACTTGCAACAAATGGCCAATCTCTGGTTTCAGTCCTCGAGCCTTCGTTAAATAGAGCGACAAGTGCTCCTTGACTTCCTTATCACTAAGCAAAAATCACACCAACCAGATATACTTAACAATTAATGAATAAGGCTGAGTGTCATATGAAGAATTATCCTGGACCGAGAAACGTCCTTGGGACAGTACTGCAATATTCATATTTGTCTGTCATTTCTCGATTCCCTCTTAAAACGGTGCATCCTTTTCGAAAATTTCTCCCAGTTCTCCCACCACCCACCCTATACAAAGTTGAAACTCGAAAAAAAAGTTCTGCAGACACGCGTCCAACATTGTTTGTGGCATGAGGGGAGGGGTTGGACTTGTGCGCCCCAGAAATGCAAAAGTGTCCCAAGACTTTTGTCCATGATTGTCTGAAAAAGAGGTGGGAAGAAAAAAAGGCAATTTTCAAGCTTGTAAAAGGGTTTTTTTTCGGGCTTCTGATGAAAAATCGTAGTTAAACAAACCTTTTCCCAGCTTTTCGCAGTTTTTTGAACGTGTTTGAAGAATTTGCTCGAAACGAATATTGTAGTATCTCATGGCGTGTGCATAATTCCAAAGGATAACATAACTTTCAACAAGACTCACGTCCGAAAACAGTCAAGGGAAGCAACGAGTTACTAACATGATGGTGTACACAGTAAGAATTTCGGCAGGCCAAAGAGCTAGAGTCGTGGATATACGACAAAGCACAAGGTGCTTCACCTGGCATAAAAGTTACTCAGATATGTCAACATTACAGTCGCCATTACTCAATATGGGCACTGCGAATGTCAAAAAAATTCCAGTCGGCTTGGTAGAGAAAATAACAATGTTTTCCAAAAGATAGAACGGCCGTGAAAAAAATATTCAGCGATATGAATAGCCGTCCTTGTCATTTGTACAACACAAAAATACGACAGGATCCATGCAATTGTGATGTAAGAAAAAAGCTGTTTTTCGCTGACTTCACGAGAATTGTACCGGCTCATTTTTTAGTTGAAAGTGTTGCTAATATTTATTTGTGTTTATTTGCTATTTGTCACGAACTAAGTAAACAACCAAGCTAGTTTGACGCTTTTATTTACAGCGAAAGCACAATTTTCAGCTCTTTAGTCACAGTACTCACTTTGAAATGGAGAGAAAGAAGAACAGGATAATTTTTCCTTATTGAATCAAGTGAGTACTGATGTATTCACTTTACGGGCTGGCCTGTTTGACGCATATTATTTCAAATGCAATTCATTTGTGGTTGAAATATACCTTAGCCGTGTTTCTCTAGTTAATTTGTGGCGAATATTGATAATACATCGTGTTTTTGTGACCGAGTACTTTTCGCGTTGCTCCAAAAATCGTGCCTGACCAACTTCCGCCGTACTCGGCTCCAGTTAGGGAAATGGGCCCGATATGGCTCTATGTTGAGCAAATAGTTTCAAAGGTCATTATTATTGCATGTCATCACCTACTTGTCTTCAAAATGCCTAAAAAGCGTATGAAAAATGAAGAAAACAGATTCTTTTGCTAAAACCAGGATTCAGACACTAGGAGTAGATCCAATTTCCCTGAGCCGAGAGTTGCTTTTCCAAGGTACAATCAGGAAACCTAAACACCGAAGAAACGTTTTTTTATGGCCAGCACAGAATATTTTGGCGAAACAGCTCAACCACGCGACCACATACCTGTCAACACCATGCGGAAATCACACAGTAGAGACCTTTAGCATCAGGTTTTTCAAGGCAAACCACAAACTGTCACGTGACCAAGGCCTTGCGGTCACGTTTGCAGTTTGCAGTTCACATTTGAACCGCAGGAAGGGCTTCCAGCAGTAAGTGATTTACGGCAATGTTTTTTGCCATTAAAAATTGTACAGCCTCGCGTTTAAAGGCACGATCGTGATTTTTATACCCGTTGGCGATGTATTTGTTGGATCTTTGATCTTGAATCAATGAATTATTCCTATTTTTTGGGCGATGAAAGTGATACACTTCGACTTGATGAAAAACAATGGCGGCACTAAACAATGAACGCGTGGTTCAAATTGATTTTTTATTCCTTTCTGCCGTACTAACATAAGAAAGTTTTCTGTTCCAATCCAGGGTTAAAATTTTTTTCTTTCTTGTTACTGAATTCATAACTTAACTCATTCTCTGTTTAGTTCCTATTTTTAGCGTATCACTCCGTGAATGTCATTTTATTTTACTTAATTATTTCTTTGTGACTGGGGAGCCCAGGCTTCAAAAGCCTTCTGGTTTCTTCTGGGTTCCCTTGCAACCTTACAGTTCCTATATGTATTCTTGTATTGTATTGTATTTTGGCTAAATAAAAATGGACTGAACTGAACTGAACGCCTTCTAAAAGTTATACTCTAGGCAACGTGAAACTGCCAACTCGTAACTGCAAACTGCGGTTTGCGGTTTCCCATGAAAAACCTGATGCTAAAGGTCACACACTTTCGCGGCACTGATAAGACTATCAACAGCCATGCATAATCTTCTGACGTTTAACACAAACGAAATATCATCGAATAACTCGTAAAAACTCAGCCCATTGGCAGATAAACACCTCTGAACTTTTCTCTTACACTCGTCTTATTTAAGTCCCCGGATGTAGATCACACGGTCGGCAGACCAGCCTAGACCTTGTTTTCACACCAGGGTCTGGTTCAAAGTTCATCTGCAATGTTTCTCTCGCCTAATTCATTTGACTCCCAAGAGCCTGTTTCCGAGCCCAAACACTTAGTGGTCACCTTAGAAAAGCGAACAATATCGTATCTTTCTGTCTCAGTCCGGATCAGGGTGATTGTTCCGTTTAACCAAATGAAACGAGAATACAATGAGATATTGGACGATGTAACTCTGCGAATCGTCTTAACATTGTCCCATCTCAGAGCTTTACATGATGCTCTCCGGGAAACTTTTCTCAAGGTGACCAATAACGAAATGTTAACTGCTAAACGGCACCGAAACCACCTTTAGGCGAGCACTGATTTTAAATAACTGTCACTTGTGTTAAATAGAGAATTGTGGGTAGGATCGAAAAAAACAGGAAGGGAGTGAAAGGGGAAGGTAGGGGGGGGGGGGGGGGGTCGATAGAAATTCGCGAAATTCTGTCTACAGCCACTTCTACACAAATCCCTAACCACAAAACGAACAAAAAAAAAAACGACATAAGCAAACAACTCAGTAAAGGAGCTATTAGACAGGGGAAGTTAAGAGAAATTACAAAATGTTTGTTAACCCAGTTTTCAAAACTCCAGGTAGAATTATAAATGCAAAATTCTTCCAAATTTGTTCATCAGTAACTGGTTATGGTGAATTGTGCGTGTGCTTTTAGCCAATTAGGAACGGAGAAATATTTTGAATGAATGATAACGAAAGTTGAAGCATAAAGTCATGGGTGAATGGAACTCAGTCACTACACCAACTTTTATAAGACCCCTCCACACCAATCCGGATATTTTTGAAACCGCATACGTTTTTCCACTAATCGGCTTTCCGTCTCCACGAGTGAATACGGACACCGAAACCGCATTATTTATGAAAGCGGTTTAAGGCCCCACCCAGACGGATCCGGATAAAAGATATGCGGTTTCAAAAATGCCCTGATTCGTGTGCACATGACCTAACATGGGTGTCTTTTTAATGCGATTTGACAAATAGATAAATGATGAAATAAGTAAATGAAGCAATAATGACATAAATATTTAAATAAACTAGATGCGAAAACAGTGCTTTCTTAACAATAAATCCTGGATTAGCGTTTAACAACTATTTAACCACCAACCAATGGAATTTTACCTACAAATGAAACAACAAATACTTCCATTACATACCCTGTCCTCAGTAGTTGCTGTAGTAGGAATGATCTCACCACAGCAGTTGCATCAATACCATGCTCAGGGAAAGGCGAAAAGTCTTTGGTTTTAGAACTAGCAGCTTCGATCACGTAACTCATGAACATGTCGAACAGCTCAGGGTCCATTACACTTTCACCACCTTCAGCGCCAAAACAAAATAATGAAACAAGCTCCATGAAGAAAGAGTTACATCGGCGGCGAAAGTCGGAGTGTTCTTGGACAGCTTTCCTAGAAATGACGCAAAAGGAAGATATTAGCAGTAGTTCATCAGTACACCTCAAATTTTCCCAGGGCAAACATGGTCACACTGAAATGAGCTGTAGCAGGACAACATCCCCAATTAAAACGAACAACTGTTTCGATCCGTTGACTGTCACGCTAATGTTTGTCGCAGATTTTTAATCACATTTGTTGATTTTTGTTCAGTCACTTTCATGTTTGTTGGTAAGGTCCCCCATAACCGTTGGCCTCGACCCAAGGCGTTGGTTCTTAATTTAATAGTAAACCAGCGTGCCAAGAAAGTCGTGTCCGATAGCCTGGGGCTAGTGGATTTTGATATCGGGCTAGTGATTTTTGTTCTCAATGCACCTATCAATGTAAATCCCGTGGGGGGGGGGGGGGGGGGGGGAGTGCGGGCAAGGGGCGGGGATTTGATGCCTGAGACTATCCCCCTGTTGGGATTTTGATCGTGCGAAGCGACCCCGGGGTCGCGATATTTGACTTTGACCGACAGAAGCCTGGTATTCCTGGTATCAATTTAGAAGCGGTTACCAGGTCCGTTCCTCGAGGCTTTCTGAAAGTCACGCTGTTGGAGAAAGGTATGAAGTTTTCATTTGTTTTAATCGCCATAATCCGATACTTTAAACTGTCTATAATGTCTATTTTAAGAAAGTTTTTATCTTCAAGTTCCCATCTGATTGTAAAACTCGATTGAAATCGAATTCCACCATGAAAGTCAGAGGATTTTTTACGAGTCACTGATCCGACATATTGACCAGATGTTATAAAGCATTTTACGTTTCATTAATATTATAATAGCGCGGTCAGTCTTCCTGGAGTGATTTTGTTGTTCAAAATAAGAAACGCTAGTGGAGAGAAAAATACTTAATTACAGCGAGTAACTTAACGGAGCTTACGTTAACCTTAAATAAAAGTAGTAAGAATGTACTTTTGAAATATTCTTTCATTCGTTTTATATAGTATTATAGTATTGTTTGTTTAGATTTTTCCCCTGGGGTGGGGTCTCTTTTGACACTTTTGATTAACCTTTCGTTTCCCACCCTGGGGAATTTGATCAAAAAATTTTAAAATTTGTCAAATCCCCACCCCTTGCCCGCAATCCCCCCCCCCCCCCCCCCACAGGGTTTACATTGATAGGTGCATAACTTGCCTGACGGGCAAGTGCTGTTATTTTTGGGAAATTCAAATTAAAGGATTGTAATCAATCCTGCTAATCAAAAGGGTTTGGGGGCTAGTTGAAATGACTTGTGGGCTAGTACATACTAGCTACAGCTTGCCCAAATGGCAGGCTGTAAAACTGACTTTCTTTGCACCCTGTAAACCATCTTTCTAGGCAATAAACAAACGTAAGGGGGACAAGTTTGTAATTTCCGTCTTTCACTCCAAACTAGAAACTAACCCTTTTAAGTAAGAAAAGAAATCTAACCTTATAATTTGGGTGGACTGTATCCTAAAATCCTCAGGGATGTGCTGTCTGCACATAGGACAATTTCGTTCCTGTACTATCCATTCAGAAATGCAATGCAGACAAATCACGTGACTGCAAGGTATTTTGACCGGGTCCTTTCCAACTAAGCCGTCCAAGCACACGGGGCAGGTGTTAACACCAAAATTGTGAAAAGGGAATCATAATATTGATTAAAATGATGCCGTCCGCATATTAGGCAAATGCATCTGGTTGTTCCACGCCCGAGAATAGAGAATTACACAGTACAGCAGACGTATTTCCGGCCGTCGCTTCTCTCCCTCCGAGAAGCGACCACCGGAAATACGTCTGCTGTTCGCAGGCTGAAAAATAACCGGTCTAGATTTGCATCAATTGACCTTCGAAAAACTCAACCCTGGTTTTAACCTTTAATCCCCGACAACACTATACAAATTCTCTTGCAATGATCTCCCTATACTATATTCTAGTTGAGAAGATTTGTTTCAAGATCAAAGCATTTTTCCTTCTGTGATCAATTCATTAATTGTCAAAATCTTTTCTTTTGAACATGTATTGATATTGTCAGAAGAAAATTAATTTTGGTCAATACTGGGGCTTAAGGGTTAATAACTTTGCTTAACCTCTGAAAAGTTTAATTTGAAACGGCGACTGGAAGTATCTTTATTAAGCCAATAAGGTAATAAATACTTCAATAAGAAAACTTTCAAAATAAAGCTTTTTTCCTTTTCCGTCATTTTAAGTTTTAAAACCATAAAATATCAAATAAAGTAAAAAATGCGTCCTTCGCCCCTCGCCCACTAACGACGTTTATCACATTACACAATCGTACCTGGTATAGCGTTTACTGACAGCTTCACTACAGTCAACCAGAAACTTCTCAATGACTCGCATGGTGTGTGGTTTTGCAAAGTCTGTATCCTCTCCCAAGGCCTGTAAGGAGAGGGTTTTATTAGACATGTGCACAATTGAATAATGCACGATAAATACGTCTGTATATTTAAGACACGCTGCAAAAAAGGTGTTTTTCCGAAGGAACCATTTTGGCTGTTTTTTATACATATATTTTTGTCTGGGGTTCAAGTTACGGCACTCTAAGTATAACCCTTGGGGAGTAAGAGGGTGCAGTGGTGAGGGCACTCGCCTCTCACCAATGTGGCCCGGGTTCAAATCCCGGCGTCGACGCCATATGTGGGTTGAGTTTGTTGCTGGTTCTCTCCCTTGCTCTGAGAGGTTTTTCTCCGGGTATTCCGGTTTTCCCCTCTCCTGAAAAACCAACACTTTCAAATTCCAGCTCGTGCTGGAACGCACGGAAACGTTTCAGCGAGTTCTTAGAACTCCTAAATGCTCCGTGGGTAAACAAATTACAAAATTTTACCAGACATCTAAAAGCTCGGGGTCTACAACTTAATGGAACACTCTTGCTAGTTTAACTTAAAGTCACCGGCTAAAATACATCTACGAAAGACGAGAGTACCACGGTGCCTTCTATTCTCACCCAACCTCGTTCCAAGGCTTGGGGACGGGTAGAAAAGGTTGATTCTCACCTTCCAAAGCTTGAAAGCATTTACGTCGTCCGCTCGGTGACAGGCCGATGAACCAGGACAGGTGTGTTCTATAAACAGTCTTACAGCGCTCACTCTTTGCCAAGTTGACCTGTTGGGATGGCAAAATAAAGAAGAGAATAGCATTGAAAATAATAATCATCATAATTTGGAATTCTGGACGTCAGTCACATTCCTATTGATCGCCACGTTTCAGCAGCGTCCTGCTGGTCTTCATCGGGTCTGCTTTGATCATCGCCTGATAAAGACCAGGAAAAAGAGGGCTAAACCACTGTGAAACGAAAGATCACGGAATCTGTTATGAAGAGAACGTATTTTCACTCAAAGATCATGTCAATCTAAGTTCTTTATCTTTGGATGGAATCCTATAGTATTACTATTCACATGAAGCCTCTTTCGCAGAACGTTTTCATATTGCTATTTATTTCGTGGAATTTGCAAAAAGAAATTTCAATTTTTCTTCGGTTTTTATTAGCAATGAAAGAGCTATTGCAAGAATTCTAAATTTACAATACTTGTTTTTAGGATGTCCTTAGTGTAATAAGGATTTACCAGAGATTTGCAACAGACTACAAGGATCGTTTTTCCAGGTATCACTAAATTACTCGTAGGATAACTTTACAGTTTATTCTTGTGGGTCACAAACCTGCAATGATTAAGAATCTGAGTTGATTTAGGTCCATACTGTGATTTGCTGTAAAGCATGTTTTCGGCGCTTGATCTGATGGACAGGACTCTGTTGCACCACACTAAGCAAGTCTGAGAATCAGCGAACTCTTCTGCTCTTGGTTCAAGCCGTGACAAACACAACCGGAGGGCAGCTGCATCAAGGACCTAAATGTTGGGTACAAGAAGTTAAGGAAACAGTCATGGGTAGCCCAGAGGCACGAGCTTTAAATAGTCACAGCAAGGATTTCCGAGAGTAAATGTTTTGTGCCAAGATTCGGATTTCCACCTCGCAAATCACGAGGTTAGTAGTCAGAGGCTACTACACTACAATAGACGGTCAGATAGTGTTATCCGGCCATGTTCAAGTTTGTCAGCTTTCTTCTTTACATTCACTGTTTGGGACAAAGTTGGTGCTGGTTGTGCTTTCGAGTTTCTCTGCATAAGCTTTGTTAAAACACTGTGGAGTAGGGAGTAATAGGTAATGTATCCATGAAAGAAAGTGTTCAATAGGGTTATTGGTCGGCTTTGCCTACAAGTCCATTCACAGAAAATATTTTTGCAGTTATTCCGTAGCGTTTCTGAGGGAAATATGTGCATTAGGTCCTAAAAACCACACGACAACTACTACTTTCTTCAAAACAGAAAGTATTACAGGCAGTGTGTTTTATCAAAAATACATTTTTAGTGCTGAGTAATTTATGTGAGTGCAGAACATTACAGTTTTCAAGAACACTTTGCAAGATGCGAAGTAACAACAAAACGTAGCTTCGGGTTTGTGCCAAAAAAAAGAAAACCGTCTAGTAGACTGCTTAGTTTCTGTCCTGTGCCCTCGAATGCCCACTCATGGGACATATTAATTATTAGACTACCTAACTTATACCCTTTCTTACCATCTCCTCTTCGTTGGGCGGAATGACTTCTAGAAGACCGCTTACAATGTCCCGCTGCGCATGTAACAGTTGGCTGAAATTTGCCAACCGTTTCTCGATGGCGTCATACACAACATGGATAAGAGGGATGCTGAGATCAAACTCCCCTGAAAAATTCGAGTCGACATACCATTCGCGAGCGGCTGTGACAATAGCCTGACGGAGTAGCTAAAACAAAATCAAAAAAAGGCTAGTGGTGAGCTCTTACCAATATATTATTGCAGTGTCTACAAGAAAGATTTGCTTGACTTGCAACCCTCATTCACAAAAAGGTCCAGTAGTATACATGACTTTATTAAGACATTTAAGAGATTCAGAGTCACGTTTACGGCAAACGGAAAACGTCACTTTTAAGTTGAGAATTTCTCAAAATAGAAAATAGGCATATAAAACGGCTCAAAACAATTCTTATGGATTAAAAAAAACCCTTGTATATAATGCAAAATAATCTTAATGAGTTCGATCGTTAAAGGAGCTGCAGGGTAGGAAAGCACCAGTAACATTCCAGAAATTATGCCTGATACCTTTTCCTCTTCAGGAACTAATGGCTTCAGCACCATGTGAACAAAATCATGAAGATAACGCTCAACGGCAGCTTCTTTATAACCTTCTAACGAAGACTCGTCAAGAAAACGGCCCATTTCACTATTGTTTACAAGGTCATGTAAACACTGTTGAATTGGCGTGTTTGATCCCGCTAAGGACAACAAAAGACACAATAGTATCAAGATGAGATCGTAGACGTTTTTCAGAGACAATATGAAAAATGAAACAACTCTCTTTTAAAAGAAAAAAAAGTGTCTCACCCGCAATACTCGAAGCCTCTCTCCACATGGCATCAATTCTTTCCTTAATTATCCAAGAGAAAGGAAACTGCAGTTCAAACGACTGCTTTTCACGACCCGAGGTGACCACAGGAACACGTTCTCGTATGATACCACTTTCCAACGACAAAAAGCTCTCATAATGAAGTTCGACTATGTTTTCACTTTGGAAAAACCCTAGCCAAAGACTTGAAAACCAATTCCCTCCATCCATCAGTTCTAGGTTGGAGTCGCGGTCAACAAAAGCGATTACTTCAGAAAGAATTGAAATAACTGATGAATAGACTCTTTGCCATAGGGCTTTCCTGAATGTTCCATTTTCTTGGATTCCAGTACCGCTTAAAGCCTCAGAGCGTAGCCAGTCATTTGCCTTAGTTCCAGCCCGTTCATCCTTTTCTTGAAGAAGTTTGTGGATTCGTCGAGCCAAAATAGTAGCAAATGATAGATCTACAAAAGTAAGAAGAAAAAATGTTGCTGACATGGTCAATTGGTTACTAGAAGCCAATCAAACCATGAAAAAAGATCCTTGTTGACAAAACGCTCAGCACGGGCAGTTGTCTAAGGAGTCCAGTGACTTCAAACTGTTTCATACTTTGCAAAGAGTCCACTGGCTTGGCATAATGTTGTGAAACTTGAGACAATCATAACGAGGGAATAATTAAAGATAATTGAACGCCACCCTTACCAGTCCCACCTGTTCTACCATCTGGAAGAAGACTCAGCATAAGCTCAATTCTCCGTGTTGATCGTGATGAGCGCCATGGTTCAGCATCAATTCTTGCAATAGCTGCTTGAACACAGCTTCTCAAAAGGCTGACGATATTTCCTCTATCCGCAATAGCATCACCAGAAGCCTGATCTGAGGCTTCCATTTCAATATCAATGCCTTCTTCACACTGTTCGTCGACTTCCATGTCATCTCTCGCTGCCTCAACGTATATTTTGTCCACCCGTGTGCTGCTTGGTGCAACATCAAATAACTCACTCATTGACCGATCCACCATGAATTGAATGGCTGGGATGTGACCAGTTGGCGGTCGAAGTTCGTCAATGTGAACAGACAGCCACCTTCCTCCCTGGAAACCAGCAAATGCTTCACAGCCTCCGACAAGTCGAGGAAGTTGAATAATCATAACTACATGCACAAATGATGAAGGGTCATTCCCAACATTTTCTTTGAAATCTTCTTCTGCAGTTGTCCTTTGTTCCACGAGAAGGTGTCGGGCACAGGGTATCAAATTACGATTGACGTCTCCAGCATCGCATTGCACGGTAAGCAGTCCTTTCCTCCCACCAAGTTGTGCAAAGAAATCCCTAGAAAATCACAATGTGATAACATACAATAATGGATTGAGTCTTTGAGTTAAATGTTTCGGCTGGACTGTTGTTAGGGAGCTTAAGCAACAACGACGGCAAAGGCTTTAAAAACGGCACATCGCTCTTAATCCATTTCGTTTAATTGGTCAAAATAAGGTAAATTTTTTCTGGAGTTGTCAAGGAAGTACTTGTGACATAAGGACGACGAAAGTATCTCTAGAACGCAAAACTTACTCACCTTTGTTTAGGTGGGATATAGAAAAATGATGCTCATTCAAAAAATATATTCTGCCCCCCTCGTCCCTGCAAGTAAGCTCACTTCCTGTCTGCCTAAAGTTTAGAAATGCAATAGTAGTTAACACTTGTAATTAATTTTGTATACCTCACAGATGAGCAAAACTGTTGTTCCGTGTGGAACTGCTGAAGACTTAGACATGTTACGTTTGGCAAGGGTAGAGATGTGGCACGTGCTATGTCTTGCAAATCATTTGACGACAGCAATCTGGAATGAGTTGTCACCTACAAGAAGAAATAAGTTATCTCCAGCAATACACAGAGGTCATAGTGGTTATGACAATTAACAGTCTAGTTAAATCAAATTCAATATTATTTTATAGTTATTAAGTGTTGGTTCATTAATTACCAAGGCGAGATCAAATCAGAGCTCACCTGAATTAAACTCCCCTTTCCGGAACGCCCTCCCTCTATTGTCAGCACATTTCTTAGAAAAGCTGTTAGACTTGAATGTTCCTGTATTGTAAAGTAATTTGTCCAGAGCTCGTCTGCTTGCTGAGCAAGGTGTGTAGATGGCAGACGTACAACAGCATCCGGAGTTGAGCATTGTAACAACAATTCTTTCGATTCCTGGAAGAGCTGAAAGGCAAGCAAATGTTAATCGATCAAGCAAATAAGGTGTGTGAATACTAACTTTCCTACTTATGAAGGAGTATTTCCACCACTTTCAGGAAAAAGAATGCGATTCTATGGGTTCATCAATAGTTTCATCACACTTTGCTAACAGACAGAGTGGTAAAGAGACGATAAAGAAAAGCGGTGTGCTTCTGGAAAACGGAGAAACGACCATTTGTGACACCACCTCAGATTCTTTGAACGGCTATGATGAAGAAGAGCAGATTGGAAGGAAACTTGGCATTAAATACTATACCAGAAACTAATGAGCTACCAAAAAAGGTTAAATTAGCCAACACTGGCTCAAATTCATCCAAATTACGTCCCACTATACCTTGTCTAGCAAATATTCATCACTGAATTCGCTTTCTTCAATGTGGCTGGTTACTTGCAGTACGACGCAAGCTGCTGTGTCAGCATGGTAACCAACAAATGCGTCACCAGGTGAGTACTTCCTGTGAGGATCAAAATTACATCACAAACATCAGAAATGAATAAACTTCATTATTATTCATTTAAACTATTTCTCTGTTTCTGATTGGCTAAAATCCCACGCATGATTCATAACCAGCTATTGTCGACCGAATTTGGAAGAATTTTGCGATATGAAAAATGACGTCAATCTTGCAGCAAATTGCCAAATCGTGAACCGTAACCGAGAAGACCTGGGGACGAGTTTAAGTTGTTATGTAAGTGAGTAGTGAGGGTATTTTGTTAGGGGAAGAGTACGTGGGTTCCATCCGTAAAGTGAGGATGTTTTGCAGTCTACAAATTTGTTTCTTACCTCATGCACATTACGGAACGGCGCCTGTAGATCCGTGTCGCCCGCAAAATCGCGGGTCCCATCACTGTTTGCGCGCTCACAAAGGGAGCCGACGCTTGTCGCGTCCTTTGATACAAGACTCAAGTGTTAGGGTATTGTTTCCATGATACAAAGGTAATTTAACTTAAGAAAATCTATAGATCGAAGCTTTCGCGCAACTCTCTGTTTTATAAGGAAATACAAACGCTCAAATTGATTCTTTATTTTGACTTCATAACATATTTTAACGATTTAGGCCAGCAGAATATAAAGAATTCCAGGAAAACAATTCAGGAAGCCGAACGGTTTTGAACTGCGCTAGAAGTTATTTTTATCAGTATGCAAATCACCTACCCAATCACTTACTTTCCATGGAATTGAAATATCCTGACTTTTTTTTACCACTTTTCGATGTGATTCGTTTCATTTTATATTATTTTGTGCAAGCTGAGCTCTTTCATGCGAATTTACGCTTCCAAAAGGAAAAAAACTTCGAGGAAACGTTGTGTTTACAACCACGGCAATTTGTATTCTATTTCGCTTCACTTACGCTTATATGCAAATTACTGTTCATCCGCCAGATTTCGCTGGAGACAAAAATATCGATTTTGAATTCCCAAATGCTTGCCTTTTGGGGCACCCCTTTTATTTTGGCTATCAAGATTTTAAAAGCTAAGCTTCAGACTTTTCATTCCAACGTTTTAATGCGGGAAAGCTAGGAGAAATGCTCCAACTGATTTAAGTCATGCAACACGCTTTAAGACCGCATAACCTGATCTTTCTGTTATCTTTTGTTCTTCTATTGTTTCCAAAACAATAACGATGTTTTACCAATTTCCACCTACAAATAATAGGACACATTTGATTGACAGAAAAATTTGCATTTACTAGCGACGCGTATCTACAGGCGCGATTCCGTAATGACAATACAAATATATCTTACAGAATTTTTGAAAACGTTACTGTCAAATAGACCTCTTCCATCAAGCAGTTTTGTTTTCGGCCAAAAACGTAGCCAATATAGTACAAACATTGCAATTTTTTTTCCCTCCTTTCTTTTTCTTTGCTCTTCGATTTTTTCTTTTCTTGTCCTTCGTTGATGTGGTTTTCGGGCTTATCGGACACAAAAACCTGCCTTTTGGCCCTAACAAACACTGACAAATTCCTGGCTGACTTTCTGTCTTTACCTTAATTGCCGGTGACGAGGGATGTCGACATGAGAAAAGCTTTTTACCCATTCCTGCAACTTGTCCACCAGGACCTTTTGTGGAGAACTGAGACTTGCTGAAGTCACCAGGTAATGTTTCTCCAAGCGATTAATGAGAGGAATCGGAAACTTACTATACACAACATTTTTCTCAGCAATGACAATCAATCTGTTTGACAGAAAATGAATTGGTAAACGTTACTTAAAGCAGAATTACCAGAATTACTAGACCACATTAAGCCACATTATTCAAAAATGAAGCTATTAGATATCCAAGCACCTTCGTTATAAAGGAGTGTAATGAAACGACCTGAATTCTTCCAGCGAAAACTTGCGGGCTGCGTTTGGAACGGTTAAATCGAACCTTTAACATCTAAACGCCATAAACACTATTTTTAGGTACTGTTGGTGTGGCAATGACTGTTATGATATCTAGAACTTTCTGGAGTTCATCTACATTTGCTTCTTAGATAAGAACGTTCTAGAATGTCAATTTGCTGATCTCTACCGTTATCCCAAACGTTATGTAAGTCTCTCTAAATAGACTGACTATGTATTTGTCGGAACATTCTAGAAACCCCCTCTTTAAGGTATATGAGCAACCCCTATACTAGTTTTGTGTGTGTGTTAGTATGTCATTAGCTCTTCGACTGTAACCTACTTCTGAAGCGATTAAAGTTTGCCTTCTATGAGACCTAGTCGACTCAACGTTCCTCGTTAACTGACAAAACTATGACAAGGAATTACATATAAGTATTGACAGGCCATGTTCACGGACTGAAAGTACTGTCTAAGGACGTTTTACCTGAATTCATCGTGGACGCGACATTTTACACGGTGACTTCCAAGGCCAAGATCCACATATTTCTGTCCTCCAAAATACACATAGTACTGGAAGTGCAGATTAAAAATAATATATCGCAAACGTTAACGCCGTTATAAAGGTAGTCAATAAAGCTTAATTTACGCCAAGAAATGTGTGTATCTATTTGAAGATTTATTGATGGAGTGATTGACTTAAGAAGTTTTAAAATGTCAAGTAATAATACGAAGAAGATATTATAAAGAATGACTTGTAGTTATACCGAACGTTGTGTATATAATATTGCCAGACACTTATACCTGGTTTAGTGCGTCATACAGACTTTCATAGAGGCTCTCCAAGTTCAAAAGAATTACAGTTCTTCCCGTTTCCATGCACACTTTAATTCGATTCATGTCACGGCAGATCTGAAACATGAAACGACAACCCAACAAAACATTTCACAGCTTGTTATAACAGCTAATAGAAGTCCAATGATCATGGGATCACAGCTTAAAGAAAGAACTGATGGACCCTGATGACTTTAACACGATATTTTTCTTCTTAAAACGGTAGCAAACTATCTTAAAACCGACTCTTTTCCAGTATATCTCCATAACGGCTCCATCTCTGCTACTAAACTGTCCTCAGTTCCCAAGTTGAGGTTCAACTGTAGTTGGTTAAGGTCAGTTGGTTCCTAAGAGGTAAATGATTGGTTAAATGGAAGAGGTTGTTTTTACGGGTTGTAAAGTAAAATGCATGCCATTGCCCTAAAATATTGATATCTTCAACAATGTTTCTGCTAACTCTTCTCTCTCTTCCATAGAGGCCTCTTCGTGTCTTACGGAGACTGGGGAAAGAAATAAAAGAAAGCTCGCGAAGGAAGATAGGAAGGGCTTACAGGCTTACCACGCACTTACTATTTTACACTCTGCGGAGGAGAGAGCAAGTCTTGTTACTGAAACAGTCTAATTAACGAAACATCCATCTCACGAGTAACAACACTTTTAATTACTTTTTAATACAGCTGTTAGTACCTGAGTGTATTCTTGGTCCTTGGGAAAGCTGCTGCCGAAAATTACGACAGGTTCTTCGCCCTTTTTGTGCAGTTCCTGCTGAACAATAGGCAAGGCTGCATAGTTCTCTGTCAGCACCAATAAGTATCGACTCTCTCTATTGAAATGAAAACGTCAAGTGAGAAGAGGGCGGTAAAGGGTATTTTCGTGAACCGTGAATTGCTGGTTTTATTCCCCATGAATTGAATTGATAATCGCCGTGAGCCGTGATTTTTGATAACAATAATCTGTGAAACGAGTTTCGAGTGTTGAATTCATCTTGAACTGTGACATTGAA
Organism: Porites cylindrica; assembly: GCA_964035525.1. Taxonomy (NCBI): domain Eukaryota; kingdom Metazoa; phylum Cnidaria; class Anthozoa; order Scleractinia; family Poritidae; genus Porites; species Porites cylindrica. The sequence continues at coordinate 10,600,558 of OZ037779.1, read as the reverse complement.
GTGCCACAAGATGATGAAAGAAAAGATGGATCTTCATCTGAATTTTTAAAGCAGACCAGCTCTCTGAATACGATAACGACCCCTCGGATGACAATGTTTCTGTATTAGAAGATGGTGCGGAGCCTCAACTTCTAAACAAAGAACTCGGTTTCCTTTTCACAGCACCAAGAACAAGCAGCGGGAGAATGGTGGGGACATCGAACAAGGCAGTTCTTTGGCTGTAGTTCTTAACCAAAATAAGCAAAACTGATCGTATAAAAATTTTGTTTCTCTTGAAACGTGAATGCCGAATTTATTGTCCGTGAAATGTGAAACGGCCATTTTACATTTTCCATGAAACGTGATCAATACCCCCACCACCCCCCCCCCCCCCCCCCACCACCCTCTGGGAACAAATTTTACACCGTGCAATCAGAGGAAAGTTGCCTATTTCTGGCGTTTGTCCGTAAATGATAAACGAAGTGGGTCATTTTACAGTACTGTTCAAAAGTAATGAGAGCAAAGTTCGCCGAATTCCGTCCTTTACCTGCATTGCTTTGAATCGCTTCACTGTAGATTCGCTATGTTCGATCGCCTCGATTACCGGGATTGTTCATCACAGCGCTGGTTGCAACAAATTTCATAAGATCACTACACTAGTTGATAACGATCTGCTTCGCATTTATAGCTTAACAAACAGTTAAGTTCTCTCTAAAACTTTTTCATGGAAACACACAATCTGGTTCGACAAAGATCAGTAACACTATTTGCCCACAACACAGACAACCAAGTTAATGTTCCCGTAATAAAACTTTTCTGGTCTTTTAGACTGAAACTTACCTATTCCTAACCAGCTACCGATTGCACGTTACTTGAGGGAAAGGCCGGTTACAGTCCCCATTTAACTTCCGTCTATTTTACCGCAATCATCAGAAACTTCTCAACAAAGAGGCGGTCGCAAAAGATTTACCGCTGAAATAAACTCGAATTAAGAAATTTGCATATGGTTACTTTTAGCCGAAACCATCGCTCGACCTGCAGTTAAGCATTTTCTCTAATTTCAGCGTAACTGAGCTAATAAATCGATTCCTGACAATTTATTTTTTTCGGCATTAATATTCCTTCTGTCTTAACGCCAAGTTAGTTTAAAAAAGCAAAATTTTAAAGCTTACATGAAAGACTCGATCGTAGCCTTGAAATGACATATGTGTAACAAAAAGCAAAGTCTTGTGATTTAAATAATCTCAGCAATAAAATTTCACAAGTTTGCGCTTCAATTCCTTTTGCTTTGTGTCAGCGACTTGTCATTCCACGCTTGCGGTAAGTTAAAAACATCAAAGTTCGAAGAACAATTCGAACGACTTTACAGGGGACGTTCCCATCCGGCGTTGTTTTAAACTTTGCAGGGAGATACTTTCAATTCGTTTTACTCAGCTCTGGAGGGAAGAGGAAAACAACCAATCAAGGAATTTAGTAAGCACAGTAAACAGGCAACAGCTTTCCGTCATGTAGGTTCACGAACGTTCTCAACAGTTTTTTTTTAAGGGTTTTGACGGTTTTGAAAAGTGCATCTGCCAACAACAGACAGCAACATCGAGTAAACCTCGCGTTCATTTAGTAAGATTAAAACACACATAACAATACGTAAATTAACAAGTGTTGTTCCGTCTCAAATTTTCTTCACAAGATTCTCTGCCTACTGAGGTTCATGTTGTTAATGGTGTATGTACATGCTGTACATGTAAGGTCTGGTTTCTGTGTATGATTGATACGATCGGTAGTATCCTTCAAAAACAGATTGATTGGAAGCAACGTTCGATTATCGTAGCGATCCGTTTGGGACACGATCGCTAAGATAGAATACAATTTACAGTCAGTAGCTAAATCAACAGCGCTTTTTATGCTTGTTTCGACTCGTGATTTTAGAGCGTCCAAATATCAAATGGTAGGCAAAAAGAATTCATATGAATCTGCTTTGTAAGCGTTCACAATTGAAGTCAAATTTCACTCTAATCCTTGGTTATCTTTATCCTGCTGTAAACAACCGCGCCCTGGTTAGTTAAGAACTTATAAGTAACGAAATTTCGGTTCGTCGAAGCGAAATACCACTTAACTCGAACCGAAATTTAGTTACGTTAATGACGCGAAATTTCGTTAAGCTTTCTCGAAATTTCGCTACCAAATTTCGGTTCATGCCGCGAACTTTCGTTTCGGAGTCATCACCTAGTTTCCGAAATTTCGCAGGGACTACAATAAAAGATGCTCCGGAATTTCGCCAAAATTTCGTCTGAAACGAAAGTTCGTAATTTGTTCGTCGAAATTCGCGAAATTCGCTCTCATTTTTTTTGCACAGTACTGTATCTTATTGACTCTCTTACCCTCCGGAGATTTCGCGTTCGAGGCTGGCTTTGATAAGGTTGACTGCAGAAAATGCATCTTTATTTTGCGTCTTCTAGGAAATGAGTAAAAACGCAAAGAATCACAAAAAACACTGGAGAAATCTCTGTATAGTTTCGGAAACGTTGTACTTAGATGCCGACTATTACTATTATAGCCTTTTCGAGGAAAAGTACATTTACACCCCAGTGGAGTTACGGTGCAAACGCTTAATTGTAGGAAATCGACTAGGAAAGTCGATTACTAACTGACGTAATCGACAGCTGTTGTTATCGGTGTGCACACAGAATGCCGGCCCAACCTAACCTGAAAACCTTTCGAAGTTTTTGAGTGGACCTTCTGCCTACCTGTGAAATACGGTGGACGCATAGCAGAGGCAACTTTAAAACAAACAAATTATTCAACACGCCTACCATTTCGGTTCTGCTAAAAGGAATATGTTTCCTGAAGATTTTCACTGGGTCAATCGCATCCAGTCCCCCGAAATTCCTTCTGATGGCTCGTTCAATTTCTGGCCAACGTGGCTCTCGTCCATGCTCCTCAGCTGTTTTGTACACCATCTTTACCAAGCTAAAATTAAACGTGAGGATAGAATGATTCAACCCACGCTTGTTTTATCTGAACATTAACGTCCTGATTTTAGCTCGTGATAATCTGAACATTTTTAACCCAGTTTAATTTCGAATTTCCTACTCTGCAACCATGATCGGGGGTAAAATATCCAAGGAGTTTGAAAACTGTCAAACTGAGAAAAAAATAAAATTCCTGACAAATAACCACTACATGAAAGAAATAGGCCATTCTTGCAAGCTTCAATGCACTCAAGTTTTGTTTCGAAATAAAGCCAAGTGTAAAACTTTGCCTGGAAAATGGGTCAATTTCTGTGAGAAAGACTTCGCACTTGCCCTCGGTTTTAAGAGAGGTTGACATTTAGGATAAAAGACAAACAACACTGTAGCTGTTTTCAATAAACCTGTATAACTTAAGCTGATATATAGCTGTATAAGCTAATCCAGACGCCGGCGATAAGAAAAGTTGGAAAGACGCGTTCTTGACGAAAATGGCGAATAAGGCGAAACTTCGCCAAAGCCTTTGGGACAAGTGAAATTAAAAATGCTCAATGGTCCCCTTTGAGATTGGCGATTTTGACGAAAATGGCAAATTTGGCGAAAACTGTGAAATGGCAAAAATTCGCCATAGTAATATGAACAAGTCAAATGATATGGCAAAGGGGCGCCGTCTAAAGTAGCAGTTTTGACGATAATGGCCACTTCGACGAAAATATGGCGAAAATGGCAAAAATTCGCCAAAGTATAATTTTCAAGGCAAATGAGATGGCAAAGGTGCCCTTGAAAAAGGCAATTTTGACGAAAATGGCGAATTTGGCGAAAATTCGCTAATGTGATTTTTTGCAGATTCGCCATTGCGAGAATTTCTGGACATAACTGTTTGATGGACTGATTAATGGGAAGAGCACTGTTATTTCCGAAATTCCAATGCTCTCAAAAGGACCTTGAGGAGACTGTAACAAGAGCTTAAAATAAGCTAGAACTGACAAGTTAAACTACTTTTGAACATCCCTACCTGTAGAAATCACGAAGTCCAAAAAATTCCTCCTTTTTAGACTCCCGAAGAGCTTCTAACCGTTTCTGTCCATCGTATAACTCACTGTAACCCTGTGCCAGTAGATTCATGAGTGGAGCAACAAAGTTTTGTACTCTTATATCAGTTGCACATATGCCCCTAAGTAACATAAAGAAGAAGGATCACGCTCGTTAAACTATCTAATTTCAACTACATCAAATTAAGGTGGAAACACTTCCCACCACCCATCCTTAAAAAGCTGTATATTTTTTTATTGAACCTAAAACTAGCAGTAGCCGTTGGCTAGGAAGTGCGGGCGAAACCGCTTTCAGATGTAGGTGAATGCCTTTCATTGAAAACTGGATTGAACAACACAGTAAAAAAAAACACTCATATAATTATCTAATTCAACGATTTTATTTGCATTTGATTAGATACAATTAGCCTGCAGTATTTAGGTAAGACGTTTGTATTTTATTCGCCGGTTGGTATTTTATGCGTGACACAAGTAATGCTGGTATGCACTCATGCACGAAGTCTTTTTATTCAATCGAATATTCATTCCGTGTTCAATGACAAAAGGCCATTGAGATGCGATACAAAATAATGGAACAGCTTAAACTACCACTGGAGTTTAAAGCTTATTAAAGCTTTCGGATGACAGGCGTCGTACCATGCTTGAAGACGTATAAAAATATAAAAACCATACACTGTAGTGAAACCTGAATAAACTGTATAATCGACATCGATTTCTAGACTTCGCTAGCACTCGTATCTCACCGAAAACTTGTCCCGCACTAAGCTGAGATCAGGCTCTACTTCTATTTTCCTGGGTAAATAGATTCCAGGCCGGCAAGGCGAATCGAAAAGTCTCCCATTTAGTGCAGTACTTGTGTACCTGAATTACCTGTGCTTTCGAATTGAATGTGTGATAATGATTGTTCATCACTTGCATGTGCATTCACGTAATTACGGTGACATCAGACGGACCTTGAACTCAACACCAGGACCTTCGAGGCTACATACCATTCATACCATGCATATTAGTTGGTACAACACAGGAATGCAAATCGATCGAAAAAATCCGGCTATACAGTTAAAAGAGTGCCGCTGATCAAGAATAGGTGGCGGGCTCCTTTTGTCGCCCGCAAACATATTTCATCCTCAAAAAGTGTCTTTCTCATTTAAGGTTGAACCAAACCGGTCTACCTTCATTAAAGTCAACATTTAGCTGATGGTAAATTTTTATTAAGTGGGACATCTAGTGTGAAAATATCAGTAACAAAGAAATGGTCCTGTTTTGTGCATCTGATAAAAAGTGTTCACTCTGGTCTGCATCTACCGTAGGTCTCTATCTGTATTGGTCCCTATAACCTGCAGCTCCTTTTGTTAGACGAGTTAGTGGCGTTGTCAGGGGCGTTTATTAATTGTTTCGTGAAACTAAAGCGAACACTTAGTGGGCCTTCCTTTACTAATGAATACCATTCTTAGTCCCAAAACAGAGGAGAACTTACATTGCACTTTCCACTAGCTCCTCTGTGTCTGGACGCCCACGAGAAAGCATGATACCGCGATTCATTTTTGCAGGATCGAGGGCCCAGTTGGATATTCCAACAAAGGCTACTCTTTCAGGAAACTCTTCTTCCACTTCTATGATGCCATCAGTGGAACTTAAGCCATCCTCCAGCAGTGGATGGAGCGTTTTAAGAGGCATTAGAGGCGAGTCTTCAGCCAGGCCAACTTCATCTAAGACCACAACTGACACGAACTTGTCTGGGTTCTTGCCTTTTTGGAGCTTGCCGCATTGACGGAAAGTCGCAACGATCCCGTCAGCAGTTGAGAGAGGGCTGCACTGATAAGACACCATATGAACCTTGTGGAACACGAAATTGGCATACATTAATAACAAACCTAAGAACACGACGAACAACCTGAATACAATACAGTTCATTACAATCCAATACAACACAATACTGTGATTAAATCAAACGAAGAAGACATTAAGCAAAATAGTCCTGCGGTGATCCTTCCTCTCCTCATCTTTGTCGTTCTCATAAAGGATACTTACCACTCTATCACATTTGTTTGATAGATTCTAACAATTGCAATACAGTAACAAAAATTCGTAATAGTCTTTTCAGAACATTGCCTTCACCTGCTTAAAGGTCTTGAAAAGGTCAGATCTTGAAGCACCTCCTTCCATGTTATCAGCAACAACGGTCTTGGCTAAAGATTTAGAGCTGCCTGGTTTACCAACCACAAACAAAGGAATCCTGAGTTCAATGCACACCACCATCATAAACACATTCTCACTAAGTGCTGCGTTACGTGCGATATTATGACCCAGTTGTAGCTCTTTCAGCACTGCTTTTTGGCATCTGGTGACGAAAAAGGAAGGTCCGTAAACAAAGTAAACATGCATTCATAAAATCAACACCAACCTGATTTACTTTGTAACCCAGCTTGGTAGCAAAGGTTCTATATTTACTTATAGCTTTTCTTACACGATTTCTCCACGCGTTCATGTCTAAGAATCCCTTAAGATACCACTGAAAAACGTATACACTTAAGCTACTGCAAATTGCTGGAGACACCACAGCCTATCGTGAACATATCGCCTTTGGGTGTAACGACCTTAATGACAACTCGGTTAAAGGTATTTGTATCATCTGATGTGGCAAATAAGAAGTCATTGCTTCTAAAATAATGAATTGCTAGTGTGGCCCACCTTGTAATTTCCTTTAAAATTCGCTTATGTCCACCTGGTAGTTGGCATGGACGGGAAAAGCTAGGAGCCACTGCACGCCGATAAGGTTCTCTCTCTTGAAGTCTTGCATGGTAACACACTCCAATTGAAAGCACCAGGGCACGTGACACGGCATTAATGGGCTAAAACAAAGTTAAGGCGGGTATTTGTGACAAGTGCAGAGTCATGCCATTGGTAAAAACAACTTTTTTCTACACCGCACGTATGCTTTACGTAATGAAAAAGATATTCTTAAATGAGCAAAATGTTTTTTTATTCCATTACGTCACTCAAGAACATACTTATTTAGTATGCAATTCTGTCTATTTCTCTTCAAAGGACAAATCTTCTTTACCTTATCCAAACCATTCTCTTCATCTTCCACGTCAATTTTTTCATCCATCAGAGGATTAAGAGCATCGCGATGGTTGTAGAACCAGACCATCACTCTCATTGCACGTTCTACATCTCGAAGGCTCACAAAGCTACACTCATCCTACAAAAGTGAGTTTTGCAAGACAAGAATTTCATCCAGAGTTCTTACTGGCGTGGATGGAAAGGGCATATATAAATACATAAATACATTGAGATCAGCTGTAATGTGAGAAATAAAATTAGGTGTCGTCGGAGAAGTGGCATGTAAGTCAGAATACCATTTTACGGTTGTAAGCTTAGTATCCTTGCCTTTAAGTGAAAGGGAGTCTGAGACTGACCTTGTTTTGATACAAACCTCCCTCCTTTTCTGATGGAAAGTTTGCTTAAAAATACTTGTTGCATAAGAACGCATTTACGTAATAAAGCAAGAAGGGTCGTATAAAATCAAGGTCAACTCCAGCCTCGTTTCCACCTGTAACTGTAAAATGGACTATTAACAGTAAACAAAAAAATACAGTCAAACAAGAATTCTCAGACTGGCTGTACTGTTGAAAAAGGTCATACAAAATGGAAAAGGAGATGCACACAAAACACAACAAAAGCACTATTTTTTACCGTCTGATCTCTCATGTAACGCTGAGAAGCAGTTAGTACTCTCGTCAGAGCCCTGACCAAAGGCTTATCGCCTGGAATCTGTTTTTCTTGAAGGATCTTACACGAAAATAGAACACCACATCAAGAGAATTATTCAATGGCACAAATATGAAATAAGTTGCACTGTAAAATAGCTATGCGATGTTCATGTAGACAGCGACAACTGACACTGACTAAGACGTTTTCAAGAATCGTTGCTTAAAATCGATTCTTCCATAGAATGTATTAAGTGTTATAGTATGAGAAATCAGCCGACATTTCTCGACGCCACCGCTAGTTTCCTCGCGAAATGACGTCTGGGAACGAGCGCAGAAATTCCACACTGATAACCTGGTCGTTACCCATATCTGGGGTGTGCTTCTGGTTGGTCGTGGCGCGAGGGAAATTTACTTTAACCAATCAGGAGCACTACCTAGACGTGAGTAGTGACACCGTCATCAGTATGGAATTTCTGCACTTGTTCCTTAGACGTCAGTTCGCGGCGAAACCAGTGATGGCCTCTCGAAAATGTCGGCTGTATTCTCAAGCAAAAATTGTTGTGTCAAAAAATCGGCAGGAAAAACGTCATGGGACACAAAGGTACACATTTTAGTTACTTGCCAACACACTGTAAGACGCTATGTCTCACACCAAGCGAAGCGCCGCGCGTGAGCGGAGCCCCATAGCTAAGGAAATGTGGTAATCTACCCATCCGAGAAAATTTGGTAATCACATGACCGTACACCGACCCACCGATCCCCCTTCCGCTCGCCGTCCGTCCGCATCACAGGATAACCAGTGTTTACTCTCACACTTTCTAGCTAGTTTGGGAGCCCAAGAGAAAACTAATTGCGCATCAATATTGTGATCAATTGACAGCTGTCAAAACAGGGTTTCCGCTGACCACTATCACCTGACTGTACCGCGGGCTTAAGTGTCGACCCATCAAGGTCGAGTATTTTTGAAGTTATCTGCTGACAAGTTACTAGTTTCAAATGATCGCAGGCTCAAGTTTATTTTTTTCAATGATTCATATCAAATATGTTGTGTTTATGTCACTATGGCCCCGCACTATTAGGACTGTGATGTCTAACTGACCTCGGACGCGAAAATTGAGCCAGTTTTTTAAAAATACAGGCGGGGAAGACCTTTTCCTTCCGTGGTCACGCGCTGGTCACTCTCTAGGTCCAATTTGTATGCTCTGATTGGTCAAAATTTGACAGGTGAGTTTTTGCGGAAAATTCATGCAGCATCTTGAAAATTGTTTACTTTGGCAGCTGAAGCTGACAGAGTTTTGTTTCAACTTGTGATGTTTTTAACTGTCTTTTCCCTCTGGATGTACAAATTGAAATACAGCTGCTATCAAGAGTCTCCTGTTTATTCATGGCTGGTTTGCTTACTCGTTTTTTGGTTGAGAAATGCCTCGCTTGTCAAATTCGGTAATTCGATTGCCGATGGCATCGTTTTCGTTTTTCACCTTGCTTAATGCGTAAGAGGGTTTAAAAGTCTCAAGCAACTGCGGCCTTCCTTGACAGCTTTCAGGAACTGAATCTCGAATGGTAAGCCTGAGTAATTATTGTATTTGATGTTTGTTTTTGCTATATCTAATTTCAAGAAGTCGAGCACAGTTTATGCGGCAAGGTTATGCACGTTTGTAGGATTTGAATCAATTATCTGACCTAGTATCAGGTTTGATGTAAGCTTACAGAACTTAAAAAAGCCTTCAGATATATTTTCTCCCCGCAAATAGAAAGAAAACGTTACGAAGAATATTTAGTTATAAATTTGGCTGTAGAAAGAAAACTTTGAGCGATCTTCTTGCTTCAAGGAGTTCATCTTTGAAAACAGTAAACACCGCGCCGGGAAGCCGGCTTAAAACATAAACTTAAGCTTTACGCTTAAAGACTCAGGAGTTTTAGAGACACTTTAATACTTGTCTTTGTCTCTGTAAATGTTTCATCGAATTATATTTTTTTCATTGATTGTTAGTAGTCTCTCTCGCAATTTTAATCGCTTGTCCGTGCCTTTTGTTTCCATCGTTCATGAACATCGCTTGCAGGGGTACTCAAAAATGTCGCGCGTATCAAACGCTTTATAAGATTACACATCGTTATAACTGAAACCATTAAAAAACAAAAAATAATAATAATAAGTTCGTTATTATGTTGAAGCGTAACTCTATTAAAGTTCATTCAAACACTCGACTACACTGACAGCTCGCACTATACAAATGAGAACCGGCTGGCCGTATGGGTGATTTTGGAAATGTTTTGAACGGTTTCGCTTAAAGCCCACGATTGATCGTCCTGAATATTGAGTGACTGCAATTTGTCTTGAAAATTTGTGAAATACCGCATTCTGTCCGAGGTCTGTATGATAAATAGTGCTGTTTCACCTCAAATGTGATGTATAAAAATTATAAAAGGTTGGTTTACACACCCCCAGATATGTTGGCAAGAATTTGTAAATAAACCTGTCGAACCCAAAAAAATTCGGCCTGATTTGTTTTCCAAGAATTTGTTTTCGAGGCCTAATCTACTGTGATCTTGAATGTGGTGGAAGGTGTTTGCTATTTTTGGGTGTACATACAAGGCTATCAATTTAATGCAAGATGTTTCACTCTAAAATAACTAAGCCTTTCCCTCAAAAGTCACATAAATGTGCCCTTAAGTTAACTGATTTGTGGATTACAAGTTTATTGTATGATTAAAATTATAAATTTAGTAATTTGAGCTTTGTTTTTAGCCCTGTCTAAATCCATATATTATGTGCACTTACAAATCTGCTGACAATTTGACACGTATAGAGCTCCTCGATCTCAGGTTTCAGTTGGCCAAAATCCCAGACCAAAGGACGCATGCTCTCTGGCAGACAATGTACTCTGTAGACCAGGTGACGGAGAGGAATGCGCCCTGGCATAAAACAAAGCAAATGAACTTTTTTTTCTGAAAACTAAATAAGGGAGTACAAAGTAAAGATAACTAAAGATGCCCAAAGTATTTCAATCTGTTCATGAAATCTAAATTGGTTCCACTTGAACACAAAACCCTCTGCTTTCTCCCACTTTGTAACACATTGACTCTAACGTCAGTTTGATGTCGCAGGTTTCTTCTACTAGCAAAAGAAACTTTTTAGAGCTATTTTCCTTCAGACTTTCGAAACATGACACATTATGGTAAGTTCAAATGAAGCCAAAGGAGCATTTGCTTCACATTTTAAAGTATGTTGCAAAGGGAATGCTCACTACTGCCGTAGAAGCCTACGTCTTACCAAGCCGATCATGTGTTTCTTGAGTTGCAACATGGTAACCCAGGCCAGCTGATTCCAGTTTCTGGATCATTTCTTCCGTGTGTCTACAAGAAAAACAAATGTGTCAATAGCATGTATATTTGCTTAAAGATAGAGCAACGACAGGCCAGGCAGATGCGTGCTTACTTTCTGTAAGGATTACATGCTGCAATGAATTGCAATCTTTTGAGCCCAACTCCGATTTTTCTACCGTTGACTCTGCGATCCACCATAACCTCTTTGATCATCCCTAGAGCATCTGTTGTGTTGGCCTCATCAAAGAATAACACCGTATCAATGCCATGGCTTTCGTTCTTTCTGGCCATCTTCTCAGCCTCCTCCACTTTCTTCTCAATGTCTTTGTGGGATGTTCCTCCGTGAACCTGTTAAGGCACAATGAGGAACGAATTACTGACTCTATCGAACGTTTTACTTCCCAAAGCGCCAAGAGCCAGATAATGAACACTAAATGTGGAATTAAAGGTAATAGGCTCGGTGACTATTTTTCAGTAAGGACATGTTTGTAAGATAAAAAGGAAAACATAAATCTCCCCCACTAAAAATTCAATTATAAAAATGAATAAATGAGATTAACGATAGTTAGTGGTTTCTTACCTTCATGAGCAACATGTTCTTGGGTCCTCCTGGTCCTGATTGTAAGCCACACATGAACCGAATAAGGCTGGTTTTTCCACAACCTGTCTCTCCCATTATGACCACAGGAATACCACATCTTCAAATGTATCAGTGTAAAAGAAAAAACAAAGTATACTAAGACTTTGGCCAAAACTGTGACCGGGTTAACGGAGCGCAAGCAGGATTTCTGGAGTTTTTTGGTCGTGATGGTGGTGGAGAAGAGAAGACAACAGAACCGTGACGGTGCGGTGAAGGAGGATAGACAAGATAACCGTGGAAGTGTGGTAAAGAGGGAAAGGCGACAATAAAGTTGTGGTGGAGGTGGTGGAAGAGGGAAGATAACATACCAGTAACTGCGGTAGGTTGGTGAACAAGAAAGAACGACGATAAAATTGTGGTGGCAGCGGTGAAAAATAACATTAGCCTACTGGTGTGGAGTAAGGACGACCAAAAAATTGTGGGGGTGATGGCGATGGTGGACGAGGGAAGACAACATAACCACGAAGGTGGCGCTGGTGGTGGTTATGAAGAAGTATAGACAACATAATCGGGGCTGTCCGGTGGGAAAGGAAGGGCGACGACAGGAATGGTGCTGGTAATGATGGAGAGTAGAAGACAACGTAACCGTGAAAGTGTGGTCGAGGAGAAAGGATAAAGATAAAATTGTGGTGGTCGTATATAAGTGAAGAGAACGCAGCCGCAGCTGTGTGGTAAAGAAGAATTACACGACAATAAAGCCGTCCTGTTGCTTTTAAAGAAGGTAAAACAACATAACCGTTTCGGATTGGTGGAGAAAAGAGGACGACAACGAAATCGTAAAGGTGGTGGAGGAGGAGGAGTAGGGAAACCAACGCAACGGTGGCAGTGTGGTAGAGAAAGAGGTAAGACAATGGAATTACAGCAGTGGTAGTGGGGGAGAAAAGACAATAGAATTGTGTCGTGGAGATGGAGGAAAAGAACAAAAGTGTGGTGGCGGTGTGCACATTTTTGCTGGAATCCGTAAGTACGGGCTATCCAGTGTTACTTGATTTTTTTTTCTCACATGATTAACTGTCCAATAATTAACAATAAACTTGTCATGCAGTTGAGGCTTAGTGCTCGTAATTTTAAATAGGGCTATTTGAGTGTGAAGTTAATCACACATTTCTCATGTCTCATTTTAAAGGATTTCACTTACCTGAAGCGCATGTGGATGGCTAAAATTTTCTTTAAATTGTCCGTGGTTAGCTCGTATGAATCATCTGGATCATTGGGCCATTCAACACCCATCACTCCACAAAGCTTCTCGATTTTCTGTGCCCTAAAATAAACAAAAACAACGCATTAACCTTAGCCCATCATGGTACAAGAAAACACGTTGAAAGAAACTTGGTGCAGAAGAATGAAAGTCTACAAATATCATGTCAAATATATATATATATATATATATATATTTCATACTTGCTCCAAGATTCGTAGTTAGTTTCCATGTCCACCTTTTGGATGAAAAGACCAGTACGTAAATGCCCTGACATCAAATTAGGCTGGATGATAACACGGCGGTCTGGATCAATTAAATTGCCATTTTGGTCAATATGGAAGCCAACAAACGTCATGGTAACGCCATCTTGATTGAAGAAAATGTAGGGATGTAAGCTGTTGAAAAGAATTAAAATACATCAACAAAAATAAAGAAAAAATGCGAAAGGAAGGATAAAATTTTACAAATCTTAGACAACCTTTGTAAAAGTAGCATAGGAAATACCACAAATTTTACTTTTTCGTCTTAACAGAAACATCATAACTTGATAAGACTTTAAAACTACAAAACACGAATAGTACCAAAGAGATAAAATAACTGGGAAAATTGCTTCAAGAAATCGAATACTTTGATTTAAGCGACTCCCCCTTTAAATGGATCTTAACTTTACAAATTATAATGTTTTAAAATCATACCTGGTTTCCCAGTGTCTTCTTAAAGACAACTGAACAACAGCTGTTTCTTCTGCGTCATCATCAGCAACATCGTCATCGTGTTCAACATGGGTTTCGACAGGTGTATCACAACAGTTTAGAGATGGTGTAGCAAAATCCTTAAAAAAAGAAGTTCATTACAGGGACAACGAATTGCCACGAACTTGAAGATGTCAGTACAATAGGGAGGACACTAAATTGTGAGCTCTTTGGTTCATAAATTATGTATACTAACCACCTTAAGGGTTTGGAAATGGGGACAAAAAGCAGAAATGTTAGCTACCGTAAAACCTCTATGCCCTCTCCTCTCTTCTCAATGAACTACCCCCTCGTTGATAAGTCCTCCCTTTTCAGGAGAAGATAGTTAGTAAGAGCCCCCCTTTTTTTAAGCCCCCATCCCTCCCCCTCGTTATCATTCACTAATAAATAATAGACTGTATTAATGAAGCGACAGTAAAACTCCGTGTGGACTTATCCAGACTGGACGTTCGGATTTGTTTTCGATCCTCGGCTGCATGACCTTCAACTTCTTGTACTTGGGCTTTTCCACTTTACATGGTAGTTCTTTTTGGAGATTTGATACCATCTTCTTTGCTTAAACTAAATATGTAGCCCCCACGTCCCAAATAAGCTCCCCCCCCCTCTCAAATGCGTTTGAAATAAAGGATCCCCCTGGGGGACTTAATATAGGATTTACGGTACCCTAATTTTACCACTCTCTCAATGCTTCGTTTAGGAACATACAAAAAAAGTTTGGTTCAAAATAAACCCAAATAAAAACAGGGGTGAAAAAGAATGCCATATGTGCACCGAAAATCTTTAAGACATGGAAAAGATCGGCAATCTAGTTAATATCCATGTCAAATAATAATTCACTGTATATAACATAGATGACGCCCACCGCCTTCCGATTTCAGGCACTTTCTCCAAGGGTTTGGGTGGGTAGCATTTAGCTCCTGGGTTCCTGGGCCTCACATTCTTCGCGATCGCACCTTTCCATTTCTCTTACCCGTGACATAAGGATCATAAATTGGACCACAAAGCTTCTAAAGCCCTCGAGAGTGTCTCCAACAAGTTCCATGTTACAAAACGTACTGTTCTCACAGGCTTGGAGCTGAGAGTTGAGGAAGTTAACAAAATGACGGAGTTCAGCCCATGACGGGTCCACAACGCCACAATTCCTGAAAAAAGTGCATAACTATCACTAAATCCTTCTCATTTCATTGGTAATATAGCTGTTCATTCCATATCTCTCATAGGTATCACTACAATTGAAGAGGCAAGTAAGATTATTTTTCGAAATGATTGTTTTGTTGTTCTTGTAGTTTTATAGCGCGAGCACTTGTAAACTTGTAAACTTGAAAGCCTTGTAAACTGAGAACTTGTGTTTATCTAAAAGGAACAGTTTCCTTTTACACTGTGTCACTTTTGACATCACCGACGTATGTCAAATCTAAACTCAAGCTACAAAACCAAGCTACAAATGAACTTATACTATGACCTTACCAAAGCTATTTTGAAATCTCCCTCTATTCGTGGACGCACGAAGACATAATAGCCAAATTCGACCATTCTTGAAGAAATGGTGAAAAAAGATTTGTATATAGAGTGTACCTTACAAGTGTGTCAATACACTCTGCATGGTCACCCATCACCTTGGTTGGTATAAACGAGAAGTGGTTTAGGTTCTCTCTTGCTGACTCCCAAAACCTCAGATACTGAAACGCCCGTTGAACATGTGAGTTTTGAAATTCACCATTGTCAAACAGAGGGTTGAGACTAATACCACCTACGGAAAAGGAAAGCGAAAAAAGTTATGGTATGAGTAAATACTGCCGTCATTTTTAGGACACCAAACCCCTCGAATACGTTTGAACAAATTCAGCTAATTCCATGAGTAGATGTACGCTGATCAGTGTAGAGAATTTGCATGTGAATATTGGGCATTAAGGAGTTTTTAGTGTAATGTACAAGGTATAGTCGAAGGAGCCCCATCGATACTGCTGATTCTGCAATTGTAGCAGGCATGTGAAGACGAACCTAGTAAAAGAACCAGGTCGCGTATCTTTTCCCGTGCGGGACTCGGATCTTTCAGTCACACAAACTTTCTTTGTGTTTATACAAATGTAGTGCCAATTACAATAAAATTAAAATGAAGCACGACGGACATCTTGTTCAATCAAACCAATGGCAGCTCAAACAGAAAGGAATATGTAATTACAAACTAGAATTTCTTACCCATTTTCTGAGTCCTCAACTGACTCAACGTTCGTAATGGTGTTTCACATTCAATGGAAGGAAGCAGCCTGTAAAAAGGCTCTGCTTTGACTTTTCGACCGTCAAGCTATTGAAAAAACATAAATTTAGCGATTCAGTGCCTTCCTTCACTAAACTCTTCTACTATCTTCTACTATCTCTTCTACTATCGTATCATAGGTCAGAACAATGAAGGTCAGACACGACACTCTGCTCTCCGGCTTTTTACTCGGGCTGTTCCTTTTTGGTGAGCATCTATAGTAGAAATGACGCGGGAGATAGCTGTCTAACATCTCAGAGACGGTCTTGGGTTATTTTTCACGTTGGAAACTGGCAAGAAAACCCTATAATTTGGAAACAGTGGAGATCTTTGGATCTTTGAAAACAGTGAATTTTACGAGTCTATTGTTTTACCGTGGAAAAACAATGGCAAAGCTGTCACAAATGTGTACCCAACGGGATCTGTGTTAAACAAAGGAGCCTTTGCCTTCTCCATCAAGAATAGATCTAGGCGGAGCCAGAACCCTTGTGCATATTATGCTAACAGCACTGAAACATTCCACGCGCTGTTAGAAGGA
The DNA here is from genome assembly GCA_964035525.1 of Porites cylindrica. Classification (NCBI taxonomy): domain Eukaryota; kingdom Metazoa; phylum Cnidaria; class Anthozoa; order Scleractinia; family Poritidae; genus Porites; species Porites cylindrica. The sequence continues at coordinate 10,584,133 of OZ037779.1, read as the reverse complement.
GATTTAGGGCCTGTTTACATGGAGGTGGGGGACCCCAGATAGGTGGGGTAACATGCGGAGGGTCACCCCACCTATCATGTAAACTTGATCAAATTAAAATGAGAGTTTATGCGGACAGGCGGGTTACCCACCAAAGAGGGTTACCTCACCTACATGGGATCCCCCACCTCCATGTAAACAGGCCCTTAGTTTTCAAACTCACTTGTGACAAGCTTCTAGAGAAAAGTGTCGGTCAGCTCGTAACACCTCCAACCTTGTTGAAATTAAACGGGCTCCAATAATAAAACACCAGACAATAGTCGACTGTTGTCGCTTTGTTTACTAAATGCGCAATCAGTTAGAAATAAGACGGCAGACTTTGTTGACTATATATGCGAAAACAAATACGATCTCGTCGCAATTACCGAGACCTGGCTACAAAAGAGAGATAATGCAGTCAGAGGTGAACTTCGCCCAACTGGTTATCAGCTAATAACCATCCCCGCTCGGGAAGGGGCGGAGGGGGCATAAGATTACTCTTCCGTGAGTGCTTAAGAGTTAATACTGTCAGATCTGCTGAGAAGGAGGCCATGGATTATTCTGATCTACTTGTACAACTGCCAACACCTTGCAAGTTAAGGATTATTATTGTTCATAGAACACCACCTTCGGAAAACCACAGGGTTCCCATCAGCACCTTCCTAATAAAGGAGTTCGCTGATTTAATGGTATCTGTTATCTTATCAAAGGAACGCTTGCTTGTTCTTGGGGATTTCAATATCCACGTGGACGTTCCAAATGGTATCGACGCCGTGAAGTTCCTTGATCTACTTGAATCGCTTGGGCTTGAACAGCATGTTACCGAACCGACACATATATTTGGTCACAGGTTAGATCTCGTTATCACGAGGAGAACTGAGACACTGTTGGGGTCAACTTTATACGCAGTTGTCGCTACCTCTCTGATCATTCTGCTGTTCGTTGTAGTATTCGCATAAACAAGCCTCGCCCAAAGCCAAGAGGGTGACTTATACGAGGACCAAGTCTGTTGATCTTGACTACCTCAAGCAAGATATCGCGAAGTCAAATCTGTGCCTGCAAGGCTGTGTTGGGTGTCCATCATCTTGTGAAGATTTTGACAAGTTTATACAAAAATACAACTCCACCTTAAGCAGTATACTAGATCGCCATGCACCACTGAAACCAAAAGTAGTGAGGTCAAGGCCCCAGGTCCCCTGGTACAACCAAGAAATTGCCTAGGCGAAAAGAAAGCGACTGAAGGCTGAGCGAACGTGGAGAAAGACAAAGTCTGCTGAAGACCTGCTGGTGTAGCTGTGGCAAATGACATTGCCTGCTATTTCCATCGTAAGATCCTTAATATCCGCAATGAGCTACACGGTATCGATGTTAACCAGAGAAGATGTAGTGACCTGATTGACGACCCTGTTTTCAGTTCAAATATCGAACCACTACGTGTTTTCAAGGAACTGAAAGAGAAGGATGTATACCAGCTCATTCAGGCTTCGCCTAAGAAAAGTAGTACGCTCGATCCTTTTCAAACGTCTATCTTACTGGGCAGCCTTGAAGAACTCCTTTCAATAATCACTTCTATGGTTAATTGTTCCTTGACTCTTGGACACTTTCCAGCTGCGTGGAAAGCTTCTCTAGTTGATCCACAGCTCAAGAAACGTTGTCAAAGCGCCTCCCTTTCAAATCTTATACCTGTGAGTAATCTCCAATTTATCTCGAAGCTTACGGAGAGAGCAGTGTACAACCAAACCCAAGAACATTTAGTGCGATCAGAGCTGTACCCAACGCTCCAGTCAACCTATCCAGCAGGCCACAGCACGGAGACGGCCCTCCTTAAGGTACACAATGACATCTTGCTTAACATGAATCACCGGAGGGTCACTCTACTGGTGCTGTTAGACTTGAGTGCAGCATTTGACACTGTAGATCATGAAGTACTTCTCCGTCGTCTTGAGGTAACTTTTGGCATTGCAGATACTACACTTCAGTGGTTCAGATCCTAACTAGCTGGTAGATCAAAGATCTTGCTCTTAATGGGAGCTTCTCAGGGGATTTCTCTCTACCTCATGGTGTACCTCAGGGTTCGTGTCTGGGTCCGCTGCTTTTTGTAATTTATGCCAGCAAGCTATTTGAGGTAGTGAAGCGCCACCTCCCAGATGTTCATGTATACGCAGACGATAACCAGTTATATATCTCATTTAAGCCTGGTTCCAAAGCGAGTGAATTGGAAGCGGTAACTGCTTTACAAGATTGTATTCTAGACATCAAGACTTGGATGACGGCTGACAAACTTAAGCTAAGTGATGACAAAACGGAATTAATTGTAATCGGAACTCGCGCGCAGTTGGACAAGATAAGCATATCTGAGCTCAGTATTGATCACGTGAAAGTGTCTGCAGTATGCAACGTTCGGAACCTAGGGACGTGGTTCGACAACCATCTGAGCATGAAAACCGCCATCAACAAGACTTGTCAATCGGGACTTTACCATCTGCATAATATTGGGCGCATTAAAAGATATCTTACCTTTGAAGATAGAGAGTCGATTGTTCAGGCAATAGAGATGTCGAGAATAGACTATTGTAATAGACTATTGTGTGGTGTTGCCGCTATGAACCTTAGCAAGCTCCAACGGGTGCAAAACACGGCAGTTCGATTGGTGTGCTCATTCCCAAGACATGAACACATGACATCGTCATTTATACGTCTTCACTGGCTGTCGATTAAGTTTAGAATCAATTTCAAGATTTCTATGCTCTGTTTCAAGTGCATTCATGGACAAGCCCCCAATTATCTAAAAAGCATGGTCGCCATAAAGAAGACTTCGCATACAACCTCCGCTCGAGCACCAGTATCCAGTTGGAAGACCATTCAGGACGATCGAAAAAAACGCTTGGCGATGAAGCCTTTTCCAATGCATCCGCCAAGATTTGGAACAGTCTCCCGAAATCATTAAAGACACAGCAAAATTTAAAACTCAATATTTTAGAGAAGCGTTTAATTTATAATTTCTTTCTAGTGTTTCATATAGTATACATCTTCGCACTTTATTGTAAATTCAAAATTGTAAATAGGTAACATAGTAGTCTCGTATTCAATTTTAATATGTAAAGCGCATTTGATCATATCCTCCTGTATGTTAATTTGCCCTATATATTATCATTATTATTACTGTTATTATTATTATTATTATTATTATATCATTTCAGCTGTAAAAAAATTACTTTGCCAGTGAAACAAAGATCTTGTAACATCCCACGAGCCACTTGTTTGTTCCTACCCACTGGTCTTAACGACATTTTGGAATAGGGCTAGCCAAATAACCGCAAAGGCCCTGGCGTAATTCACCACAAAAATGAAATATTTAAAAAGAAAAGATAGGCAAACGCGACATCAATGTAAGTTATCGTCCAGGGCCCAGTTATTCGAAGGCCGATTAGCGCTTAACCTGGGGTTAAATTTAACCCTGGTTTCTTTTTTTTTGTGCTCAAAAGCATTTTCTAGGATAATTTTCTCTGTTATTTTTAAAGCTTCCAATCATCAAGCTGTAAACAAAAAGAATTACAACTGAACTGCTTTTTAAGCTTTCAAATCTGAATTCAAATCTCGCACTATCCCTGGGTTATCTAAACCCAGCTTTGAACAACTCGGCCCAGAAAGTCTTTTTAAAGATTAAAAAATCGGTACAATAAAAATATAAAAAGCGCTCTTCATTGATCGGTTCTTCTCGTGAGAAATAAGATAAATACACCCACAGTATCTCTTAGGACACTCTGATGATGGCTTAACGATTAAGTAAAACCTACCGTAGAAAGTTCCGTTCGCCTTTGAACGGTTTCACTGACCCCTTGCTTTGGCCCCGTCGTTAGCTCAATCACATACAAGTCAGATAATCTCCGTCTCCAGACCTGTCCACTACTACTTTTCAAGACACCAAGTATCAAGAGATTAAACAGAAGTGCGTCAAGACCACTCTTCACCTGACAAAATACAGCCATCACAAGGATGGTACGGTCAGTTAATAGATAGGTGCGAAGCGGTTCTTAAGCATACCTTCCTATTGATTGGCAAGTGTGTTCAGTGTATTTTTTGTGGGATAAAAATATTTTGTGCAATTCAAACATTTCTAAGATCGTAGCTATCTCAACCCTTTTTAATACGTTTCTGTGATATACTTTCATTTAAAGTATGCTTAAACATATTGTTTTGTCTAAAAAAAAACATTTAGTACCGACGGATGGACATCAAGGTGAAAAATTCGGGAAAGTGGCAGATCAGGAACAATTATATGCGGTAACAAGGACTCCACAACGGAGCACTGATCGACAGCTGGTCCATAAATTGGGACGCTGATACACAGAGGCACATCTGCCTCCCCATCTCTGAGGTAACTCAATACTGCATCATTGTCTCCAAGTTGAACTAAGCTTTCACTAAGTCGCTGAACCACCAAGCTCTTGCCGCAACCTGCCCTTTCTGAGGACACAACTCTCACTGACAACCTGTATGGGATAAACGGAATGTTTCTTTTAGAGACAGGAAACACAAAGGTCAATTTAGACATTACAAGACACACTTGTTGTTGATCCTGTTTGGCCTGTGTTTTGTAAAAGGTAGTGGCGGTGGCCACTAAAATGTCACTTCACGGGTTGAGGCTAATAACGCTGGTGTTTAAGGTGGTGTTGGCAGTGCTGCTATTGACGCGGCTGTTGCTGCTGCGATTAGGGAGCTTAAGCAACGACGACGGCGACGTCAACGAGAACGGCAAAAATGCAATAGGTTCAACTAGCAAAAAACAACTTTTCACGTGCATCATGCTTTTGTGTACATTTCTTTACCGTTACTGCTTGACTACGATGTGAAAATGCCTATTTTCATGTTTTCTGGAAAACGTGAACACAAGACAACGACTTTCTTTTTCTTTTCCTGAACTTCGATACAGTCTTTTAGAAACGAACTCCAGTAAAAACAGCCAACGTTAGGCGATTTGAACCCGAGGTAATACTCGGGAAAAAGTTTGAGGCAGCGCAACTTCACTTTTTAAGTGACGTTTTCCTAGCCGTCGCCCTCGTTGTTGCTTGAGCTCCCTATTAGTAGCAGTGGTGTTTGGTACTGTAGATGACGGGACCGTAGGCTATGTTATGTTGTTGGTGATATACTTGCCTTACAATGCAATATGCCGTGTGAAAGGTTTGAGCCCAGGAGTCATTTCAAAAGTAGGTTGAGCTTGATCGTCCGGGTGAACGTAGTCCTGAATAGGACTGTTGTTGTTGACAGTGACTGACGTTTCGACAACCTGTGCGGTAGTCATTTTCAGAGTCAAAGTGAGTTGTATCAGGTCAGTTGATGGTATTATACTCTGGTTATTGATCTGATTGGCCAATTACTTCGCGATGTTATTGGTCGTCTGTCAGTTAAGCCGCGATGTTATTGGCTAGAAGACTCGTAATCAGTAATTGGTGTGTTTCGATCCGTCTATTGCCACGGTTAAACAGTCTTCTATTGTTAGTCAAATTACCACTTCTCCAGTCGTTTTCTCGTAGTTAGTTTTGCTTGATCTCGTCAATAAGTCGTTTGTACGGCGCTGGTAACTGTTGGCTACGATTCAGTGGTGTTTGTTCTAAGTTAGTAAACCAGCTTTCTTTGATAGTAGTCTGTAGAATACGTTATAAAACTCGCAGAGTCCCAGTCAATTCGATGTTTCGTCTTTAAATGGTGCTCAGCAATGTGATTGTAGATGTCACCATTCCTCGTCGTTCGTTTGTGTTTAGCCAGTCGCGAGCTTAGGTTTCTGCCGGTTTCACCAATGTAAGAAGCCTGGCAGTCGCAGCATTTGATCTTGTATACTGCTCCCTGTCTGTCCTCCGGTTTATCCTCCGGCTTAACTGACAGACGACCAATAACATCGCGACGTAATTGAACAATCAGATCAATAACCAGAGTATAATACCATCAGCTGACCTGATACAACTCACTTTGACTCTGAAGATGAATACCGCACAGGTTGACGAAACGTCAGTCACTGTCAACAACAACAGTCCTATTCAGGACTATGTTCACCCGGACGATCAAACTCAACCTACTTTTGAAATATGCTTCGTGTTGGTGTTGTTGGCTATGGTAACGGTTTGTTTGGTGTCATTGGTAGTGGTCAGAAGAGTCGCTGATGCTGTCGGTATGGTGTTGCTAGTGTTAATGAGAGGCTGATGCAGTCGCTGATTTTGCCAGTTGTTGGATTGTTGTTGTGCCGTACGTAATGATAGTGGAGTTGGTACTGCTAATGGTGGGCATAGTGTTTTAGGTGGCGCTGCTGACATTGTCTACAATTGTCTACATTGTCTACGTTCTGTTTAATTGTGTGCATTTCTGGGTTTCCTTATCTGAACTTTGACTAGCTTTTGGCCAATGGATAATTAAAACTAAATAGGACCCCTCGTATACAAAGGTTGATTTGCACTGACGCGTTTTTTGCTACGTACGTTAACGTACGTAAATGTTAATCACATAAATAGAATAGACGCAAGATATAAAGTGTTGAGATTTAGACGCTGTTGAGACGCTTACGAGCGACCGTTCATTCTTTGCCTTTATTTTATTTGCGAACGTAAATTTTACGCACGTACCCACGTAAAAAAATACGCGGCAGTAGAAATCAACTCTTAGGGTCACAGAACTCACAGAAAACGAAGTCACTAAAAAGGTGCATTGCAAAGAGAAAGAGTGCATTTTTCTCTCCTTACTTTTCCTTGTCCACCATGGCAGCGGGTTCCCATTGAAGGATCTTATCTTGCAGCTTTCCTTGTAGTCGAGAGCACACCTTGAATTGTGTCTGCAGATATTGCCTGATATCTTTTGATACAGCACAATACGGAATAGTTCTAAGTCTGTACTGATCAAGTGCTGCAGCCATATGAGCTCTGTCTTCATTCTCAGAACTACAGATAACCACAAGGGACAGCCCTAAAATGAGAAAATATCCACTGAACTACAATTTCGCTAAAAAAAAAAAAGATGAAACTATTGTTACTAATTCTTACAGGCGAAAACTCTCTTTGCATTAGTGGGGAGCGATCTGTCAATTTTCAAAGTTGAAAATATCAAAGTCAAAACGTACTTGCGTCCTTCACGAGATCAATTATTTCCATGAGTGTTAAGTCATCCAGTAACTGAGAGAGGCTTTAAGCTAAAGTCTAAGTCAGTTAGAGTCAGTTATTTTGACCACTAGCTCATTAATGCTGTTGAAGTTCGTCTCCCATAGGGGTGCCTTGTGCCTCAGACTAGGGGTTTTAATGCAAGGGGGAGGCTTAGTAAAGGCTGGATGTTTAACAGGCGAAATACAGTAGCTTGAATACCATCGTTACGATTGTATTGAGGCTCCTGTAGTAAAAACTCAAGGCTGTCAGCAGCTTTCTGGGAAACAGTGTAGTCAAGAAGGTCAACATTCACCAAACAGAACATCTGTTCATTAGAGTCTGTAAGGGCCCGTCGCCAAAGAAGCTCAATCTATAAGGGAAATGGAAAAGGCAAAGTGTAGTCGGCTAATTATAGTGACGCTTGTCGCCGGTTAACGTGAGCCGGTTCGAAGGCTACAAATAAATCAAACTAAGCCACTGGCAAAAATCCATTATTAAGCTTTCAAACCAGTATCCTTGCTCGTGGGAATCAGTCAGAAGAGAGAATGAAGAAATGCCAAGAGTCGCCACGCTGTGGGTGTAACACCCACCGCGTGTTCATGCGTACAGAAATGAACCGCTAAACGTCAGCAGCACATCGCTAAGAGTACTACGGGTAAGAGTATCCCGGGATACCACACGAGCCTTCAAACATGTCCGGAAATCCGACAGTGCAAACAAAATTTGATCCACAGATGTCAGGTCCTACCTTCCTCAAGTGGCCAAAACATAATGAAAAGTAAAAAATCTGTTCGATAAGTGCGAATGTTCTCATGGAAGGATATGTTTCCTTCCCCTGTGTCAGATTGCTATTTTTTTGTAAAAAAAAAAAGGTTCAAACATACAAACTATCAGTAATGGGAAAAGAAACAACATCAAAAGTTGTTTCTATCCATCTGTAAATCGAAAATGCTCACCTCTTCTGCAGTTGTATCAGAAGAGCATATCAACACTTCTTCGAAACTAGGCAGTGATGGTGAGGTGTCTTGCATGTACAAGGACAGCACTGTTCCTAGAATGTCATCTGTAATGGGATTTTTAAATAATAAATGACTAACTAATACTGCAGTAGGTTACACTAAAGTAACAGTAAAGGAAGGGGGCTGCGAAGGTATTGGAAGTACACATATGGAAACAAAATGTGAAAAGTAGAAGGAAAGATGAAAAACGTGCTAGTTGAGAATTAAAGACGGTGAGAAAATAAAGCAACTCGTCATGTGATAGACTACGAGAAGCCTCTCTTTATTCTTGGTCCGCCTGAAAAAACGCGCGAGACACGCAAATGACCACGCGCGTGACTGAAGACGCGAGACGATTGACGCTCGCGCTTGTGCACTCTCCTCACGAAATCAGAAGAAAAAGAGAGACTGCTCACAGTTTAGTCATGGGACCTAGTATGATTTTACCTTTTGGAATAACAACAAGATTTGGCTTTCCGCGCTTTAAGTACTGTGGATGACGTCTTCGTCGTTTTGGAGGGCCTGCAAACAACGGGAGGATATGTTTTAGTTCTAAAATACTGCCAGGTAACAAAAGTTCGAAAGCTCAATTCTTAACAACCACTAACACGTTTAATTTTGTCTTTTTTTCTCTAGTCGCTGATGTTGAACTGTTCCTATGCAGAAAAAAAAAATTGCCTTTTTATTTCCACCCTCCCCGGGTTCTTAGTGACAAGTAAACATTATGAAAAATTGAAAAAAAAAATCAAAGGCCGGAATCAAACCTTGTGAAGCAAGCTGGCTTAGAACTTTTCCCAGCTCATCAAGGCTCAGGAACTCCCCGCCCGCGGTCTGGTCAAGACAACGTGCAGTTTCCATAGGTTGTGAAACTTCGTCTGGCTCAATCATCATGTCCTCAGAAGGACTTCAAAAGCAGAAAATAATTACAAGCAAAGCAATGAACGATTGTTTGTTACTCAGTTTACGCTAAAACCTGATCAGGAAACTATAAACTATATCCCCTGTATCATTTATTGTTTTTCTGGTTTGACTGTGCCTCAAGTTTGATTTAGAAAACTACATTTTGTGGTTAGAAAATTAAGCACAACATGAATGGTGCCTTCAGTGAAATCTATTACAAGATAATTAGTTTGACAAAACAACATTTCGTTGGATAGAGAAATAAGATTAATTGTCTATTCTGGTTGACATGATAAAGACGATGTAGTCATTTCGCTATTTCGTGTCTTCAATTCTGTAGCGGATATTCCACTTTCCTGAAGATTTGCTCAAAATGTCCAATAACTCTCTGAGCGCCCGGGCTACCTAAGGAAATATGCACAAATGAAACTCACCATCCCGTAGATAGCTTACCTTCCTTCTTCAACAGGAGCAGCTAGGTCTTTATTGATGAGCGCCAAATATCTGGGATCATGGAGAGCTTCTGAGTAACTGGCATCAATTACATCTTTTTTGCTGGCGTTTTTCACACACCATACAATAAGATCTGCTTCGCTGGCCTCTTTACATGAATTCAATGCTGCTATGGCAATCTGCTCGGCCTTTGCTGGGTAACCAATTGACTCCAGTTTTGACACTAGCGTTTGAAACATCTCAACGTGTGACGACTGCGAAATAAGCACCGACTTGAGAATGACTGGCTCAACGCCTGGCAATACACTCTCTAAAAGGTTATAAACTTTAAGAGGAATGCTATCGACAGCCTTGGGACCTCTTCCCTGAACCTCAGCCAGCTGCCTTCGAAGGACCAACAACTGCTGGGTGGTGAAATGATTCAATTCACGATACATCATACGCTTGGCATGTAACTCGTCTTTCCACTGTTGAAGACAATGCTCCATCTGCTGGCTTTTTTCTTCCAAATCATCTGTCAGAGAGCGGCTGGAAGTAAGCCGAGGTGTACACTGAAAGTCGTATTTCCATTTGAGATGGCTGACTTCTCCAGCTTTGCAAAGTGCGATGTACACTATAGCAAGTCGCTGGACACATTGCAGAATCTATCAATTTTGAAAAAAAATCGAAATACAGTGTTATATATCTAGGCCATAAAAAATCAGCAGCTGTATGCTTTGATTTCATTACTTTTATGATTTCATAGTTGCAAAAAAAAAAAAAAAATTCCTACACAAGACTTAACGCTCGGTAACAAGGTACTGGTACTTTTGAAAGATCCGAGTAGCTAAACAAAAACGACCTGAAGGGTCTTGCAAAAGCTTAAAAGGGATATGGATATCTGTGCCCAATACGTTTGATACTAAGGCAATCGATGATATTAGCCTTTACAACAAGAAAGCGTTCGGTAAGTGAAAGGTGAGATCCCTAAGACATCTAACACTGGCATAGTGAGGACTGAAAGAGATATATAGACCGACAAAGGTGAGCGCGATCCCTAAGACATCTAACACCGGCATAGTGAGGACTGAAAGAGATATAGAGACCGACAAAGGTGAGCGCGACAGCCGTGAGAGCAAGGCTTCTTTATAGTATTTGACTGTTAATATGGACAAACCCCAGCCCGCTTGCCTAAAATGTAGACAATAAACTTACATCAACAAATCTATCCACGTCTTCTTTACCATGCGAAGCTTTGGCGGCAATGAGCATCAGCTTACTTTGTAAATCTTTCAGGTCGTCGAGAGTGAATCTCTTCTCATCCGCGGGTAACTTGAGCCTGATCACAGCATCGAGAGTTAACGTTTCTATTGATTTCTCGACGTCTTCACTGACGCAGCCAACAAGGTAAACACCATGTTCGTTGATGGTTTTAGCTTCCATTAGAAATGATTTTGCCACTGAACCATGAGACTTTTCTAATCCTTTTAGCCACTCTAACTGACGACTTGTGTCTATCTGCAAATGAAGTGAAATCAGATGTGACATTTGGAATTCAAATAGTCAACTATGGCGTTAGCAAGACACTAGAGAAACAAGAAACGTTAATTATCTATATTCTATCACTAAACAGACTACTTAATGACTTAGTCTCGGAGCAAAAATTCCATTTTCCAAACAAATAGTTTTTACTTCTTGCTTAAAGGTTGCAAATCCTGGCAGTTTGACACAAACATATGAGTCCTCTACTCATGTGTTATTAACTTATTTTAGAAAGAAACTATGAGAAGTCATCATGTTCACTCACCGCTAACCTTCTTGCAGGACTTAGTTAATATCATGGTTAAATAGGAAACTGTATTGCACCCTCAGTATTAACTGAACCAACCTTCAAGTGATTCTTATTTTGCAAACACTATAAACCGAAACATCAAAACGCCATGCCAAACAACAAGAAGGCATACCAGTTTTGTAGGAAGACTGGGGTCTGCATCCACTGCATTACAAACTGGTTCACATGTTTTTATCAATTCATCAAATCCAAAAGAAGATTTCAAGTCAAAGATGAGAGGAGCAAAGCCAAGGCAGCTGGTATGTAGACAAGTGATTCTTGCTGTTTCCATGTCTGTCTCCCCAGCTGAGATGATGGCCAAATCCACAAGGACCTTGAGTTGTTGAGGGCCTAAGATAAAAATGTGACAATGGCCGTATTTATACTAGAAGACGTCTTAGACGTCCAGACGCATTAAACGTCTGAGTGTTAAATGCGTCCCGTTTTTATACTAGACGTCTTAAGCGTCTGAGACGACTAATTCATCTTTTAAGTGCGTCGATCGGACGCACTTAACTTCAGACGTCTGCCGTTTAATGCATCTCTGCCTTATTTCTCGTATTTATACTAGACGTCCTCTAGTATAAATACGGCTAATGTTAGTTTAGCAGCCGCAGTTGTTTAAAAAGACGGCAGTATGACTTATTTAAACTATGTTTAACGGCATAGGCTAGAAAAACCGAAATTCACGACTGCTCTGTAACCTCCGAAATTCTGCTAATCATTAAGCAAATCTTACATTATACTCTTCTCCAATTGCAACACTTTGTATGTCCCAATGACAGTATTTGAACAGTCTTTGCAATCCTACCAGGAAATCTTTTGAACAACTTTGCAGATTGCTCAGCTTGTTTGACTCTAAGGATTTTTAAACAGTAACTATTAATGGGAGCCCGGAACGCTTCAATACTCTTACATACAGTAAGTCGATTTTGTTTTCTCTTCTCACTGGTTTGATGTATTCTTGCCGCAAAAACATAACTCATTTCGCAACTCTTCTACCTTTAATTTTTTCCTTTAACCACGATATAAAATCTTGGCATTTGTTGACAGCATCTAGACATCTTGCATGGTTAGGAGTTATTTTTGACAGAGCTCTTCCTGCTTTTTGTAGCGCAGTATTCATGCTTTGAAGTGGTTGCTGTTTGAATTCCTTAGTCATCTGTTTAAGTAAAAAGAGAAAGTTTTAAATAACCTTACAATAGCGGTTGTATGTCTTAAAGCTGCAAGGGGGCATCAAGCATAGTGCTAGTTTTAACTTTTTGCGTAGAGTTTTTGTTTTCCTTTGTCTCTAACACGATTAGACATGAGTAAAATAACAATAGGCTAGAAACAAGGTTAGTCTGCTAGACAGACGTTTTCAGTTTTGTCGCGCAACCCTCTTCCCCACAAGCGAGCGTTGCGTGACGACACTAAAAACGGCTGTGTTGCAGACTAGAAACTAGGTACGCTAACAATCACCTTTTGAAAAATTCTAAGACACCGCCATGTAAAGAAAGTTAAAATGGAGCAGCTCAAGTTACCAAGTGTGGTGTAAATCTTGTCAATTTAAGCCTATCGTATCGACAAACCTGGTTACCCACGTCTTCTACCAACCGAAAATCTCCTTGAAGATTAAGACCTTCTTTGAGCTCCAGGATAACCCAAACGGCGTCAATGCAGTTTCGTAATTTGTAGCACCGTTCAATCTGCTCAATGCGTTTTTTCATTTTGTCTTCACTTGCCTTTACTTGACTCTCATTTTTTAAGATGAGCAGCCTCATCTCTTTGGCAAGGTCTTGACTATCCTTAAACACCTGAAAGAGCTTGTCGAGCTCTTCGAAAGAAATGGTGCCACTTAAAAGACTCTCTTGTAGTGACTGTAGCCGCTCATTTGAAGGCGCCCACACTAACTCTGCAACTTCATCAACACTCAGCAAAACAATTTTACGGCCTTCTCTTTTTTCAGTCATTTTTAGCTCTTTCTCGCTGTTTTCTCTCAAAAACTGCTGTAAAAGTATACTATCAGCAAGCTTGTCTAAAGCGGAAATCATCTGCTTTGCCTTCGGAGAAAGCCCAAAGAATGTCACCACCGGAAACACTTTTCCTTGAACACTAGTCGACTGTGCTAGTTCTTTAATCGGCATCTGAGAGGCATCCATTTCCGTCTTTTTACTCAGATCGTGCAGGTCAACTGAGGAAACAAGGATACACAGAATTATGACATACTTAGAAACTGTGTTCTAATCGATACCTAATTTCACTGCCTTACTAGAAAAAATTGTTGAACAAAATTCTCCTGTTTTGTCTGCTTGCTAAGCGTTTGAAGCGGAAACAGGAATTCGAACGTACTAAAGCACGGAAGGCGCGCTCCCTTGGTGTTCTCGCGCTTCTGAAATCTCCCTTCCCCATCAAAGTCCCGCAGGCTATCTACAGCTCAAAAACACATTTCAAAACTTCACAAGCATTAGCGCCTATCGTACTGCTAAAAATCCACCAAGTGGAGAAGGTTAAACACCGTGAATGTGAAATGTCTGGTGGCGGCATTTCATTTCAGTCCCGAGGGGGAGGGGAAGACCGGTTGTTTGAACCAGAGACAGCTTAAGAAAATAACTTAATTTGCAATTTAATCTGGTGTTGCTGAAAGATGGAAATGATGGAAACTGTAATGTCTATCTGAGAACCAGTCCAGGCCACAACCAGATATGGATATACGATGACGTCACCCAAATTTAATACTTATTTAATATCTATATTGGAAAAGACGGCGAAATTAGTATCTGTGATTAAATATTATACTCGTGAATCTAGGGTAATATTTACGTTTTTTCCAAATTCTAGTCATTTCCTTCGCCTTTTACCTATTAATATCATGAGTGAAAAAATACGCGTGCAATCTTGGGTTTTTTATTTGTTTATCGTATCGAGAACTCTGAGCACTGAAAAGTTTAGAGCATATTAAAACTTTGTTTCAAGTTCACAATTCAGTTCTGAATTTTTCGAAAAATTTAGAGGGTGTTAGTAAAACGCGGGGTCGGGGCCAGGGTCGAGGTCTATCTTTTTTTGAGAATGCCGTTTTAGGGTTAGGGTTAGGGTTAGGATTAGGCTTAGATTAGGGTTAGTGTCAACCCTAACCCTATACCCATTTTATTAGGTGGCTAATCAGGACGTGACTGAACTACTATTAATAACGTGTATTCATTGCAAGACCAGGAAATCCTACCACACCCTTCGAGATCACAGTGGAAGTACACGAGCCCGCCTACACTATAAATGTTTAAAAAGTATAACATTACCTTGCCAAATGGGTTCGCAAATCCTTATAAAAGAAGAGACTTTCTGCCTTTCCTCCTCAAATGCAGTTAATTCCATGTAGCGCTGATTTAAAGACTTCTTTAACGCTGATTTATCTCTTCCCCTTTTGCTTATTTTCTCAGAAAGTATCAAAAATCGGTCGGAGTGATCAAGAACTAGTTTTAGTAACTCAAATTGTATGGAACTGTCCAAAACACCATTGATTGCAGCTTCTAAAGATGAAAGCGCCAACATCAAAATCTCCTGTCCATCTTCCTTCAACACTCGACGAAAATCAGACTCACGCCCTACAAAAGCAACACATACAATTTCATGAAAAACGTGTCATACCAACGATAACCAACACACGATTATACAAATGTGACGATAGCACAAAGAGCAAAAACTAAGCCAGGAGACGTCACTATGACAATAAATGATGATATTTACTAATTAAAAAGATGCTGAAAAAGCGTTCTCTTGGCAGTAGAATTGTTACGGCCGGGAACAACTGCTTGTGCCAAAGGGACTGTCACAACAAATAACAATGTGTTTAACATGGACCTAAGTGGATGAAGCATATTTTGGCAAATTTTTAAAACGATCAAGGAAAGACATTTTATCATACGAGCTCCTTCAACTGTCCAGAATGGTACCCTAGGGTTAAATGACTTATTTAGTGTACGGATAAAGAAGACCTGGAGTCATCCAAATGTTATGACACAGGTAGCTCAAGCGCGCACCGAGGGCTCAGTGTATATGTAGCTTCCTACGCGGCCGTTCTTGTAAGGAAAAACCGAGTTCACAAAACAGCCTTTTCCACCCATTCACATTCACATACTCATATTCATACCCTCACATCATACTTAGTCAATCTGCCTGCAAGAACAAGTCATTAATTTCAACCTTGGTCGATGAACACCCACATTTTCGTCTAAGACTATGGAATGCTGGTGGTGTCTTGCACAAACAATAGGGGAAAACAGCACTGCTTCCCTTTGATAACAATCATGCATCAAACGAATAGAAGCACAGACATACGAAAAATCAAAT
>OZ037779.1:10533504-10563504 GCA_964035525.1 Porites cylindrica | reverse complement strand
GAACATTCAGCCAGCTATTACAGGCAGGGAAGGCAGTTGCTTTTGACTTTGCTCACCATGGTCACGCGTTGGTCACGCTCTACGTCCAATTTTTACGCTCTGATTGGTCAAAATTTGACAGGTGAGCTCATGCGGAAAATTCATGCAGCATCTTGAATCTTGTTTACTTTGACAGCTGAAGCTGACAGAGTTTTGTGTCAACTTGATGTTTTTAACTGTCTTTTTCCACTGGATGCACAAAATGAAATTCAGCTGCTATCAGGAGTCTTCTGTTATTCATGGCTAGTTGGTTTTTGGTTGAGAAATTAATACATTACTTGTCAAAGTCGGAAATCCGATTTCGGATGGCATCGATTTCGCTTTTCACCTTGCTTGATGCGTAAGGGTTGAAAAGTCTGAAGCGATACTGGCCTTCCTTGATACCTTTCAGGAGCTGCATCGTGCTTCGATCGTCCTGAATATTGAATGAGTGCAATTTGTGTTGCAAAATTGTGAAATACTGCATTCTGTCCGAGGTCTGTATGATAAAAACAGTACCTCTGTTTCACCTCAGATGTGATGTATAAATGGTGTAAAAGGTTGGTTTACACGTGCACGTACCCGGATTTGTTGGCAAGATTTTGTAAAGTAAACCTGTCGAACGCAAAAAAATTCGGCCTGATTTTTTTCCAAGCTTAATTAATCTTACGGTGATCAAGAGCCATTATGGCTCCTAAATGTGATCGAAGATGATTGCTATTTTTTGGGTGTACATGTGAGGCTGTCAACTTGATGTAAGATTTTGTCCACTCTTGGGCTGTTTGCAAATCATTTTTCTCTAAAATCACTTATCCTTTCCCTCAAAAGTCACATGAATGTGCTATGCGCTCTAAAGTTAACTTAGTTGTAGAATACAAGTTTTTTGTTTGATTTAAATTATAAATATATTAATGGGAGCCTCGCTTTTAGCCCTGGCTAAATCTATATATTAAAAGCTGAAATTAAACTTAGATGTTGTAGTCATGATCGTGTTTTGAGCTAATTTTAAGAATGGACAAACTAAAAACAATAGACAGAGGAACCGTTTCTTGAAAATTGTTATTCAAAGTCCAAAAAGTCAATCCTTTAAAGCAATTCGGAAAACACTATCTGGATCGTGGATCCGTTCACGCAAGTGACATCGGCTAAGCACATGGCAAAATTCAACACAAAATCCATCTCAAATCAGGGCACATTTTGTAATTTTTCTTTAGCGCCGAAGAGAAAAATTTATAAAACGTCTATGAAACATTTAAAAATATATAAATTCCCTGTCAAAAACGTAATTGTCTTGGCCATAGAGTGCAAAATGTACCTGAAAATTCAGCAAAAACTTCGCTGACTTGGTTGCATTTCAAGACAGACCATGGGCTCCGCCGTGAAGAAAACAAGGTTGAATTCCTCGAAGGACGATTTCTTGATGAAAAGCTTCGCTTTCTCCACAAAAAGAAAGCTGAGCATTCTTTTGAACTTTCTCTTTCTATTTTTAGTCCTTTAACGGTGTATTTTTAACCTTGAAATGTTGAACTCTTGTCTTAAACATTTGCATGGCGATCGCGCAGCAGCCATTTTGTTGAAAATGGATATCCCTCACTAAGATTTCCAAATATGGTCAAAATGAACATTCACGAGCATTGAACGCGAGTTACTCGTTTCAACGCCTTATGGGTTTCTGGTGTTACTGAATATAAGATTTAATTGTATGGAATAATCACCCTCACTTTCAATCTCACATATTCGAAATGTGGTTTGCAAATAAGACAATGACAATAAAATTGGTGAAAAAACATCGCTATTGTTAGTTCTAGTAACTACTTAAACTTACTCAGCGACTGCAATCTCGGTAGCTGCTTTTATATCCTTCTGTGTTTCGTACAATGTAACCGCAGCAGCTTTCCCCTACATCAAAGAAGTAGGTAAACGTAACTTACTTTCAAGGATGTTTACAAGTTGAGTTTACGTACGGCTACTTTTGTAAATTGAAAACAAATTTTGTGGTAAGGCTTGTACACTTACTTCTCAGCGCTTGAAGAAAATTTAAGGTTGGTTCTTAGGCGATTGAACTTTAGAAAATAACTTATTGTAAAATTAGTTTGGCAACAGTCAACACTAGACCAACCCATTAGAGACTATTAAAAATGCCACGATTTGGTAATCTCTTACCATAGGGAGGTGATCGCATACGAGAGGAAATTATAGTGCTTTCTCGGACTCGGAAAACGTGCCTTTATAGTCTATCAGCTAGGGGGGTTGTATGGCTCAGTTGAGGGGAACAAACAAAACTTGTATAATATCAATTTTTGAGTAAGAAGCAGCAAAAAAAATGCATGCCGAGTAAGGATAGAGCGGTAGCTTTCCCTTTTTAAATCGAATTTTAAATTTGACCCTCATACCCTTCTTTTGGTCGCCATCTTGGATTCATAAACAAACCTTCGATTTCCTCTTAAAAATACACGGTTTTTGTTTTGAAGTTTATTTGAAATAGCAGGTGCCAGAGATATTATTTAGGATTGTTACTGTTAGACAAGATAAGCTGACGTCATATATGACGTCACGGGTGGTCGTGCGCTGGTCGTTTTCGCGAGGCGGTTGTAGTTGACATTTCAACTTAACTTGAACCTTTTGTTTCGTAAAAAAAAAATAAAACGAAACGAAACAAAAGACTCAAAAAGAATTTACCTCATCTGGCATTAAATAGTCCTTCACAGACAAAACCTGGGCAAGGGTCGTGCATACTTCGGCCAGAGGAAATAGTTCCGAGGTAGCAATTTTACCAAACGCTACGGGGGGAACACAAAAAAGAAACGTTCTTCTGAAGAGAGGATCCAGTTCAAACAAGGGACGCAACACTTTCATCATACAGGAAGGGCAACTGAAGGGAAAAAAAGAAAACGGTAACCAAAAGAGCAGTAAAAGGGCAAAAAGTTTATGACATTACCTTTGAGTAGTATATTACCATGTTTCCCTAGGGGGCAAACCTTATAAATGCTCTTGGCTAGTGAAGAGAAATTTCTAATTAAGGGATTGTGAACACATTTTAAGCAAGGGCTGAACCCGATATCGACGCTCCATTTACCGCTCTGCTATTGGCCAAGTCGGTTTTTAGATCTGCGCGCGCGGCAGTAACTGTTGTTTCTGCTAAATCTGCCAAATGACAAAATAGCACAACTCCAGAATGCCTTTATAATAAATATGATCACTCATGCCAAGTTGTAACGAGCCACTAGTAGCCCAATGCTCCGGTCGGTTGACTAGGATAACATCAATCACTGATTTACTCGTTTTTGTCACTCTTGTCGGTCCATCTACTGTATTGGTGAGACAAAACTGGTCGCAAAAGTCTGTTAAGGGATTAGTGTGACTATGCAAATTAATGCTGCAGTTACTTTGAAGCATGCCAATGTTGAAATCACCCAGAAATACAATTTCGCTCTAGGACTTAAGCATTTTGTCTGCGGCAGTTGAACAGGCAGAAATAAAGTCAGATACTCTGCAGAGGTTCGGTGAACGGTAGCAGGCACACACATAGAATGATGTATTTTCAGTCCCTTTGACATTTAAGCAAATCGATTCGATATTTTCCTGTTCCATTTAGGCTGTCGTCGAGCAACAACTGAATTATGAATGTAAACAAGCAGACCACCAGCACCTCGCATTCTGTCTCTGCGTATGATGCGATAATGTGGGTTGGAAAGTAGGGTTGATGAAACAAATTTGTCTAATCTAGTTTCAGAAAGAAACAAGATGTCAAAACGGCACTCAGTAGATCTAACACCTCATCGATTTTGCCGGGAATACCACATTCAGATGGCCGATGGATAAGTTGTTCATGTAGTAACCCTTAATTTTATCCCTATATCAGGCTGTAGGTATCTCAGTAAATGAGGCAGAGGTCGAAGATAAATCATCATTTCCAAGCTCCCCGGCAGTCACAGAAAAAACGTCGACAGGCGAAATATCTGCGAAAAACAAGTCACTAAGCGGTGGTAATGCACAGAAAGTGCAAGTCCATTCAATATCAGGATGTGCAAGATAGTACTGGAACACAGACTTGGACATACCAAGGCACTTGGTATGAAACCACGAGGTACAAGAACCACACAAGATGGCGTCCTGGTCAGTTCTGACACTTTTCTTGCAATCAACACATGGAAATTTTACGAACGCGGTTGGCCTTAGGAACTGGGTTTTTAGCGATATCACCACAGGTCAAAATTCAGGCCCGTAGCAAGCATAAAATGACTGGGGGGGCTGAGCGAGTGGCCCACATTAACTACCCCCCCCCCCCCCGCTCCTGTCCCTCGGTTAAAGTATCCTTCTTGGTACATGTCACATAGCGACATTTGTCTACAATGCCTTTTGTTCTTGTCTCTTATTTTCCGTTTGTGTTGACTTTGAGGAATTAGAGAACTTGTTTGGGATATCGTTCGCAGAAAATTTGCCAAACATTTGCTTTCGGTTTTCTTTCTCCCCAACGAAGTCATTAGCTACGTCTACAAGGGTCAGAGCATCTGTTCTGTCCTTGTGAACAT
Organism: Porites cylindrica; assembly: GCA_964035525.1. Lineage (NCBI taxonomy): Eukaryota > Metazoa > Cnidaria > Anthozoa > Scleractinia > Poritidae > Porites > Porites cylindrica. The sequence continues at coordinate 10,558,954 of OZ037779.1, read as the reverse complement.
GCAACGTCATGAGGTGGTTCAGTCTAGAGTCTCCCGTTGTTGAACGCAAATACGTCTTCACCCGCGTTACAGTTGAAAACGATCTTTCACTAACGGCATTGGTTGCTGGCATGACGAGTAACAGCTTTCCCAGAGTAGAAATTTCGCTTAATAGTTTTCTGCGGGAGCTATCAAGGGACTGCAAGAAGGTTACCAAATCATTTCGTTCATTTACACAATTCCAAATTGCACAGAAGAACAACAGTACATAATATTACTATGATCGACAATTCTTTGAAACTTTAGCTTCCACTGATAGCTGTCGATTTTAGTAGAAAAATTCCACTGTTGTAGCAGAATTTAATTCAAGTCTGAAAATTTCTGGGGGGGCTCCAGCCCCCCTGCCCCTCCCCCTGCTACGGGCCTGCAAAAGCCTTTCAACTTGGAATGAGCTTGTACCTTTCGTCGTGTATAAAATACAGACATTTAGGCAGCGATGAGGCCGAGATTTTATCGCAAGGCCGGACAATTGCGGGTGTAAACGAACGACAAGAGCCATGGAACTTGTGTATAAAGAATCCTCCGCAATAATATTTATCCAGAAACGAGGCATCCCTAGTAGAAACCCGATATAAAGAGGAATTCGCCTTGGCCCCGAGGAGCCGTTAACAACGTGTGCAGCCGCCATGTTGTAAACTTGTTGAACTTCACCAGACGATAAACACCAAAACAAATGAAAACCAACAGTATAATATTTAATGTATAAAGTGCTGCCATCTTTCTTAACATGGCAGCACTTTATCGGTATATACGCTCCAAAAACAACCAACCTCGGTTGGACTAAGTCAGTAGGTAGAGCGCTTGACGGGCAGAGATGGAGGTCGTGGATCCAATTTTCGGATCAGACCAATATATATTGAGGATCCTAAAACAACTGAGAAATGAAGGTACTGCCTTTGCACTGCAAACGGGTAGACCTTCGCGCTGCTTAGATGACTACCTAAAATGGCGGTCCCATAAAAGAGTCCTCAATCACTACTTTTATGCTAAATACAATGACACTCTAAAAAATTTGCGTCTTTCACCTGTTCTTTGTAAAATTTCTTTCTCTCACTGTTTTGGTAGGAAATCCGTTTGCACCCCACCAGGTGTCATCGTTAGGTTTAGGTTCCTCCATGAGTAACACATCACTGTTAAAAGGTTCTGATACCTGGGTCAGGAAATGAACAAGTGGTACAGCAAACAACCACTCATGAAGGTCGTTGTCATCCTTCACAACTTGCCTGCAAATTTCTTGAATGGATTCTCCAAGGTTCCTTAAAGAAAAGTGTAAAGCCTTAAACTATTATACGTATTTACAACAAGATCAAAAGAAAATGCTCGATAATTGTTTATTTATTTTCTTATTTATTATTGATTAATATTTTTCAAAATAGATTTAGACAACCGGACACTAGAATTTTCTAAACCTCTTTATTTGTGTTTAATCCTAGACAACATGAAAGAGATCGGGTTCAATCTGGTGCTTTTATCACCTTCTGTTGATAAAATGTATCCACCACTCAAAGGACTTATGTACGTTTTTGGCAACTGTATTCTACCCTTTGCAGTGCCTTTAACCTAAAGCTCCGTTGTCAACATGATTGGTCCATTAAGGGCGAATTTTATTTCGAGTTGAACCCGAAAACAATATAAAAACACGGAGGAACTACCTACCGCCACTGTGCGCTGGGAAAGTGACACAAAAGACTACTAAATGAACTACAAGTTTTTTCCTTTGCATCTCGCCAGAGAACTAACGATGACAACAGTTTTGCATATTTATCACGATCCAGGCGCACTTTGTGAGAAACAATAACATTAACAATCGCTACTGATGATACAAGACGAAGCATCCTTTGGGTATTGTCTGTGCCATTTGATAGGGGTAGAGCATTCTGCTCTATCTTTGGCTGCAACATTTTCTTTAGAACCTAAAAATGGTAAGATAAAACAAGTTGCCGTTAATATAATAACACAGTGATACACGCTGACGAAAATACTAAAGAACAAGAGACAAACGTAGATCAAAATCAATATGTAATTACTTTCTAAACAAACAACATAGCCAGAAATAGCAGGAAATGTTGTTAATAGCTACTATCAGCATGATCCCCGAAAAGTAGACCCAAAGAACGTCCTAATTGTTGAATTCCCCACCTACTAATTGATTATACCTGGTAGTGATATCTTTTTGACAGCCTTAAAAGAGTAACTTTTGGGTATGCTCTCCTATTTGGCTAAATTAACGATGCAAAAGATTTGCTACTGCACCATTTACTACTTATTTCCAGGCATCATATCTACACCTGTGAACAAAGAGATACGCGCCCAAATATCCAAATAAATAGTTCAACGCACTGTGGAAATAGAAAGGCAAATTGCAAAAGACCATAATTCTTTAGACACTTTTAAAAAGAAATGGTCTCGATTAAAGATTAAAAATCTGCCCTCTTTTAACGAATGTACTATTCTGTGGAAGTGAACTGTAGGCGGCTCTCTTTAGAACTGTCCTGTTTAAGTTGTCTGTCTGTTTGTTTGTTTTAAATCCATTGTGGATACGTGTGCGTATAATATAGTTTTCGTCAGTTACCTTATTACGTTATGTTAAAAAAAATAAAAGTTACTGATTTTTCATCTATCAGGGTAAAGATAATTTAAATTGTAAGTTTCAATAACTTTTTTAAATTGTAATTTTGCTACTTTTTTTCTAGTTTTCACAATTTTTGTAATTTTTGCTTTGCATGTAAATATGAAATAAAGTGTTGTTAAGAATAAAGAAAATAAAATAAAATAAAAACTTTTGAGAATACTATGAACCGAGATTCACCATTGTTTAGCGACACCCAGGATAAGTGATTTTATTTGCAACAGCAGTTAACTTTTAGAGGTTCCTTTTGAGGTGTCCGTCAAATACTGTCATATCTATGGTAGCACTAAAAACTTCAAACTAAACAGTCATGAAAGATAAAATTTAGCATTGCTTTACTTTGCTGAAGTCATACGAAGACGGAACATTCTTGTAGACACGATTATTTTTCACCACTTGTGCCTGTGTCATACAGAAAGCTAAATCGTTGACACTCTCTATGGCCTCCCAAGCCGACAAGCTTGTATTGCCACCTTCCATGGTAAATCCTTCCCAGTCGGGAAGCATTGCCCGAGTAGCAATCTTTCTTCCTTTAGCAGGATCCATACTTTTCTTCAGAAGTGGCATTTTGTTACGAGCTGACTGTAACCAGCTGGGTGGACTGAAAATTGTGTCATCATATTGGTTCCAGACAGCTAAATAATAAAAAAAACACACAAAATAATAATAATAATAATAATAATAATAATAATAATAATAATAATAATAATAATAATAATAATAATAACAGCCATTTTGACCCATCAACCTGGGACATTCTTGGATACCAATTTTTTTAACCTCAGTGTCTACTCTTGCTATTGCATAAAGAGAAAGTCAAACGCGGAAACAGATTACTATGTCTAAATGTTATTGATCCAGTTATGATGCATGAACTTACTGAAAAATATATGGTACACTTTAAGATGGCTCTCTAGCATTTTGGAAGGTACACCCTTTATCTTAAACGCTCTTATATCTAGACACCTTGAATTTTATTGTAACTCATTATGACACATGAATTACACTAACACATAGACTGACCTATATTACGATATTCTTATTTTGGCAATCGAAATGAATATCTCAGTTCTTTTAGCAGTTTTTTAGGCTACTTTTATGAAAACAACGATTAAACCAAAATTAATGGATAGATTCCCTTCAAAACATTTTACAGCTGCACTTGATCAATGAACTCTACAATCCCCATTTTAGCGCCCATGGTAGTCTGGGAAAGAATAGGCGAGTCTCTCACGGTGACGTCACACCTCAGGGTAGAGTCCACGATTGACCGAGCCGAGAAAGCCTAGAGAGTAGGCTGGGTCAGGAGCATTTTTTCTTTTTTGACTCTCTTGGTCTTGGTATGGTCAACTCTTGTCATAAAAAGGCTACATATTCAGAAAAAATGATGAATGAAAAATTTTCTCCATGGCTTTGTTTTCGAACATTACCATATTTCGGATATTCCCTTGAGAGTTACAATTCCTTTGCAGATTAATTAATGCCGACATCCAAATATATGTCCCCAAGGAGCTTATAAAAGGGGGCTTATACTGAGAGAGGAATTTCATGTTATAAATTTATTCAGGGATACGTTCATTCAGGTATTCTAGTGGTTACACCAACACCAAATTTTCGATTCATCACAGAATTTTTGCACGCATGACAACGAAGACAACAACTAAAACAACAACATAAACAATTAAACACCTCCCGGTCCACATCTGTCCTCTGGTATTTGAAGACATCTGTTCTTGTTGTATCCCCAGTCAACTAAGTATTCCCACAAATATTTTGCCTTTTCCTTTTCTTTTGAATCTTTCCTTTCTTCTTTCCATACAATGTACTTGTATGGAACTCGGCGGGACATATATGAACATGGTACCACGAGCCTTGCTTGCACCAGGATAAAATCATTCTCTAAGGATCTATATTCCAAATTACAGAATATTATCACATTCAATCAATCTCCAAAGATCCATCTTCAGATGTACAGAGATGATAACAAAATCCATCCATAGATTAGAAGCAATGGCGGTTTTAAGTGATTGTTACCTTTGCAAGATAACTTTAATTTTTAGCTGGAGGACTCAGAGTGCGGGAGGCGGTGTGCGCACTGGGATCGTTACGCCTCATGGGCGGTACTCAAAATCTGATCATTTGTGACAAGATGGTGAGGGGTGAACATCTCGCAGGAAGCGACTGTAGCACTAAAGGTAAGACCCGTGGTTTGCCGAAAAAAGTGATTTTATCGTCAGATTAGTGCAACTAGAACTACGAGGTACTACGACGATTTCTTCATTATTAGCAAGACGAATTTAAGCTTAAGTTGGCTTGAAAACAGACTGGTATGGGCCAGGATGAAAAATTTTAACTTCGTTCTGACAAGATAGCCCTAAAACAGTTTCTAGACTATAAGACAAGTTTAGCGGGTCAGCTTTACAGAGGCCCTGCCAGGTCTTTACAGGGATTTAGGTTTGTTGGCACCCCGTTTGCATTTTTTATTTGTTTTACCATCTGCATTTATCACACATAAAGTACTGTAAATGAAAAGTCAATCAAGATATCAGTACGTGTAGGGTGCGTTTTGTCCTATTTACAAATAATATTGAGCACTTTCTTCAGGCATCTTCAGTGTTAAATAAAAATCTAATGAAGGAATGTGCAATCTAGTATCCTTGCTTTCTATTGGTATGAGTCACAGAATTTAAAGTTTGAAATTGAAAATGGCATTCAGCATTTGTGATTTCTAATCCTCATACAGTTAAGCAGATTAAGTTACAAGAGCTGAGCTTAAGAGACATTCATGGTTTTTGCCTTTATTTCATTTTATTTCATGTGAATGATTGTATCAGTGTGTAAAAACACATGTCATCACATATTTTTTGTATGATAATAATTTTTCTCAATTGAAAATGTGAAAATCTTATCTGTGTTTACAAATCTACTGTAATCAGGGGCAACATGTAGGGAGACCCCTTTCCTTTCTTTTGATCCTCCTCCTTCCAACTACTTTTGTTTAATTCAAATATTGTGTCATAGGTGTTAAAGATGTCATGCAAAATTTTGGGTAAATGTATTCACCTTTTATTATATTGGCACGGTGATTAGTATTTCAGTGCAGTCACTTTATAGCGACGGATATTGTTTTTTAATTTCCTCCCATGTTGTTGCTATACTTCAGACTTTTGGGTTAGCAATTATTACTGTGGTGGATCCTAGTAGTACCCCCTTTTTTCCACTTTGGATATCTTGCAGTTAATTTTTTCTCACGCAAATATTATTTTTCTTTTGTTTCAACTCCATTAGCATACTAGATTAACATACCCAAAAACAAAAGAAAAAGAAAAATTACCTGAGACAACGAATCAACTACAACAGATGTTTCGTTTCCTGCCAACTATTTTTCCCTTAGCCTTTGTTCCCCAATTATAACTTAGTACAGCCATGAGATGAAATGTATTAACTAAAGCCACCAAACTATACAAATCCCTGGATATAACTGTGTTCTTAAGGTAAACAGGTTGACTGACCTCAGTTTATACGCAGTTTGTTGACACTAGCCATTTAAAATATGTAGGAATGGCTCCGAGCCGTAATGAAAGTAACCGCTGACCGCCTCACATGTGCTTACACATTGCCATCCATAGCAACATATAGCCATACATAGCCAGCAATAGCAACCATAGCAACATATAGCCATCCATAGCCACCCATAGCCACCAATAGCAACTCATAGCTACACATAGCCTCCTAAAGCCACCCATAGCTACACATGGCTTCATATGGCCAACCACAGCCACTCATAGCTACACATAGCCATCCATAGCTATACATACCCACCCGTACCTATACATAGCCACACATAGCTACACATAGCTAGCCATATTTCGACACACATCGCCACCCAAAGCTACATATAGCTACATTTGCGTTCTTTCAAACTTAATCGCGTCTATTTGGACCCGCTCAATATGTCAAATGCACGCGACCTTTTTTAATATATGGGGAAGGGGGGCGGGGTTGAGTTGAATTTGTCAGGACTTAATCCAGGTTCAAAAAGAGAAAGGAGAATTCATCGTCGTATGTCGAAATCCTACATAAAACGTTGCATTAGGAGGTTTCACTTCGTAGTCGTGCAGTGGACGTCAAAGAAACGTACTAAAATGCGTGATGCAAGTGCAGGGCTGTTGTTTTGCTCATAAAACCAATTGTTTTTCTAAGTTGTCGTTCAGTGTGGTCTTTGTCGTAGTTGCTTAAGCTCCCCAACCCTTAACCTCCCTTCTTTATTCTAAAAGAGAGCTTAATTGTGATAATATATAAAATTACAAGCTACAAATCATGTTGTAATGTTTTGTTTTAGTTTGCAATCTATGGCGCGCTTTATCAACACGAACGGGTCCTACTTCAACACACAGATTGGACTAAAGTAAAATTTTCCTGAAACTTTTAAATCTCAGTAAGGAAAAAAAAAATGTTGTAGGCCGAGGGCTGTAAGCAAGACCTCGAGCTCAGTTTCTCCCAATACGGACCGACCTAGGCCGGTGAATAACATATATATCTCTTAAGTTTGTCACTGAAAAAATACTACTACTACTTGCCTAGGTATGTGTAGCTATTTGTACCATTGGGTGGCTATGTGTACCAATGTGTGGCTTTGTGTGGCTATGTGTGTGCATGGGTAGCTATGTGTGGCTTTGTGTAGTTATGTGTAGCTATAGGTGGCTATGTGCAGGTTTGTGTGGCTATGGGTGGCTATGTGTAGTTATGTGTGGCTATGTGTAGCTATTGGTGGCTATCTGTAGCTATGTGTAGCTATGGGTGGCTATGTGCAGCTATGCGTGTCTATGGGTGGCTATGTGTGGCTTTGTGTAGCTCTATGTGCAGTTATGGTTGGAGGTAGCTATTTGTAGCTATGGGTGGCTATAGGTGGCTATGGGTAGCTATGTGTAGCTATGGGTGGCTAAGGTGGCTATAGGTGGCTATGTGTAGCTATGGGTGGCTATAGGTGGCTATGTGTAGCTATGGGTGGCTATAGGTGGCTATGGGTAGCTATGTGTATCTATGGGTGGCTATAGGTGGCTATAGGTGGCTATGTGCAGCTATGTGTGGCTATGTGTAGCTATGGGTGGCTATAGGTGGCTATGTGTAGCTAGGTGTATCTATGGGTGGCTATAGGTGGCTATAGGTGGCTATGTGCAGCTATGTGTGGCTATGTGTAACTATGGGTGGCTATAGATGGCTATGTGTAGCTATGGGTGGCTATAGGTGGCTAGTGTAGCTAGGTGTAGCTATGGGTGGCTAAGGTGGCTATGTGGAGTATGTGTAGCTATGTGTGGCCAGGTGTAGCTATGGGTGGCTATAGGTGGCTGTGTGTAGCTTTGGGTGGCTATCGGTGGCTATGTGTAGCTATGGGTGGCTCTACGTGGCTATGGGTGGCTATGTATGGCTATATGTCTCAATGGGTAGCTATAGGGGCTATGTATGGCAATTTCTGACCACATGTCAAGCGTTCAGCGGTTACTCTCATTACGGCTCGGAGCCATTCCTGCAGTTCAGGCCATGTTTTCTTGACCTTCGCCGCCATCATGAAATTTCTACATCCACAATGCATTGCAATCCCAGTGCAAACACCGCCTGGAGTGCGGGAGTGCTTCTAGAGCCGCCGGGAACAGCAGGTGGCGAGGCTGGGATGGAGAATCTTGACTTCTCTCATCCTAATTATTCTTACGCCTGTACAGCCAAATTCATTCCACGGGTGCTTTAAACAGTCGTACACGTCAAATCCCGACAGCTACGATGACTAAACGATCTGTAGTTAGAACGTTTACAGTTCGCCTTATTTTTAAAAACAACTCAGTTTTTAAAACCAAATCAGTCCCACATCGACGCGTTAATTACTACAGCTTCGTTAGAAAATAACCCCATTCATTAAACTACCACAGGCAGACCACTTCCTAACGTAAGCATACATCCCTAAAAGAAATTTCATCTCATGACCAACTAAACGTCATGCAAACCTTTTTATAAAAACTATACCAATAAAAACGGGAATGAAGATGATTAAAAAAAAATGTTTTAAAAAAGTTGACTCAGGATATTTAAGGATCCTTGCAAAATGTGGAGCTTCTCGTAGAAGAAGCGTTTCTTTTTAGGGCTTAATTTCTTAACTAAAACTTGAACAAGGACACGCTGATTTTACGTCATATTTTCCAATCAACATTATCTATAACTCGTAGCTTACCGCTGATGGATCACCTCCACAACATTGTCCTTAAAATGTCCAAACATTTCTCCTCCAAACCTCATGTAAATTTTGTCTCCAAGATTTGGATCAAATTTAAAATGGGGCGCAAGTACAGCATGAAAAACAACAGTCATTTTGTTGCCGTTATAATCTTCAAAGTACTCCTTTTTCATTTTTGACGACGTTTCATTGTTTTTTGCAAGACCAGAATCGTTTTCCTCGTTGTCATGAGTATGTTCGTGATCATCACCATCAACTGGCTGGTTGGTTCCGAAACCGCCGCCCTTTTCCTTGTCAGCCACTTGGTCATGGTTATCACTCCTGTAAAAAGTATATTTAGCAATTAATGAAAGAGGCTGAGTAGGATATGAAGAATTTAAGCAGATCGAGGAGGGTGTTATCTACCAAGGGCGAAGGCCGAGGTGGATAACACTCTTAATCATTCATATCCTACGAAAGCCTAGTTCCGGCTGTATTTCTTACTCTTGAAACGAGTGAAATGTCCGCCATTTTTTTTCTCAACCAAAACAACTGAACCTCGTCCCCAGGTTTTCTCTGTTAACGGTGCCTTAACCTGTAGAGGGCTGCATTTTTGACGTCATTTCCTCGTTAAACACAAAATTCTTCCAAATTTGGTCATCAGTAACTGGTTATGGTGAATTATGCGTGTGCTTTTAGCCAATCAGAATTGAGGAAATATTTTGAATGAATAATAAATAGGTAATAATACACTTTACTCACGATACCCGCCCTCTCTCCTCCGCAGAGGCCTCTTAACCTAGCGGGAGTCTCTGCGGAGGAGAGATACTTGCCATGGCTTTCTGTCACGTGGTTTCTCTCAGGGGATAAACAAGAAAACAATTGCTAATGCAAGAAATGGCAGTCAAATTTGCTTAGTGTAGACAACAGAAAATGAAGCACTTTTCATCTTAAAGAAGATAATGGAAAAATATGGGTGGAAGTGCTCATTGTTACACAGCAAGAAAAGTGGCATTTTGCTACTTGTAAAAAGCGCGGTAGCGACCGTATATATGTTCTCACAGCAAACAATAATTTTAGCACTTGTTTGCTCCCTGAATTCATGAATGAAAATAAAAAAAATTTTGAACGAGATAGCGATTAAAAAAAATAGTAACAATAATAATAATAATAATAATAATAATAATAATAATAATAATGGGTACAATAAGGGGTACCCAAGGCCAAACTTAAGTCTTTAATGATTCAAGATTACTGCTATGAAGATGTTCTGTATAAAAGCCAGCAGGAAGCACCAAAGTTAACCACCCTGATAGACAACTGGAATATGTTGCTGGTGTAAGTGACTGCTTGAGCTGCACAAAGATTAAAATAAATACGAGAGTACAAAATCAAATGAATGACGGATAATGGCGTTATAAGGATTGCAGCCAGGAGGATAGAAAGTAGAGAGAAGAAAGGTGGAGTGGTAGAGGTGCAGGTGCAGGTGCATGCAAGAGTAGCAGCCAAGACCGGCTTGATAAGTAAAGAGGATGAGGATTTTACAATTAAGCCTAAATGATCTAAAATGTTAATGAAAAAAAAAAGGTCTACCAAACAAAACAATGGACTCACTGTGCTGCTTCTCTAGTTGTTTCCTCCTTTTTCCTTTTTTCCTTATCCATAGTGGTCTTGCTCAAGAACGGGTGCTTTTCCGTGCCTGCAGATTGTACCGTCTTATCTTTTGGTGGATTTGAATTATCTACCTGACGAAAAAACGAACCAAAACAAAAACAAAACGACATGAAACAATAAAAAGACGTGATTTTTTAAAACTGTTTCATTTATTGTTTCTCAACATCATTAAGATGATTAATCACCTAATACTAGGTAACAAATAAAAATCAAAGATTTTTTCTTTGTTTCAGAACAGGTACCCAATGAGACATTATATACCAGCACTTGAATCAGTGGTTGTAAATGATGGATGCATGGATAATTTTGACAGTGACATCGCTACAAAATTATTTTTATTCTTCAGAGAGGACATAGTACAGCTGATCAGATCACCATTTCAGTGGGACAAACCAGAAAAGTGTCAGTTACACATTATGTCAATGTTTATTTCCTTGGTACTAATTGTCATTCTAAAAAGGCGTCAATATGATAGTCTTTGGCATTTGGTTTGTCCGGCATCACGTCCAGCCACAAATAAAATTTCAACATCGTCACATTTCCATTAACCGACCATTATTTGCAGCTCTGGTAATACAGTTACCTCTAAGTCTGACTCAATTTCATCGCTTTCACCACTGCCTTCCCCATGATCACTGTTGCGGATTTTACTATCAGACTCTTCAGAGGGAGTGTTGGTGTTGCTTTCTTTTGACTGTCTGCCTACTTTTTCAGCCTCCTGCTTGACTGTGTTAGGTCCTGGATCCACAGATGTTTTCAAAAGCGTAACTGTTTCACAACCTTTCTTAACATCAGGCACTGACGACTCTTGGAATACAGTTCCAGCGTTTTCAATTACCTCCTTTTCCACATCCTTAGAGATGGCTGCTATGCATTTAAAAAAAACATAAAACTGAATTAACTAGTACTAATTATACAACAAGGGAAATTTTTCAGATACTATAAATGCTCGAATTAGCGCCCCTCCTCATGCTTAAAATTTGAAATTAGCGTCCCCTTCAAATAAGCGACCTCCCCCCTCCCCCGAGGAAAAACGAGGCTCAGTACTCGATACGATATACGAGACGTATACGGCACTTTTAATGAAGTGACATGCGTAATAGTACAAAATTACTAATGTTTGCTTCTCACCCTCACACTAACCCTTAAACACTGACCCTTACTCTATACATTGTTAACACTCCCATATCAAGGACACATGGAAATATCAGTGAGTCACTGATATTTTTACTTACCGTAAATGCTCGAATTAGCGTCGGTGTGCTTATTTAATTTTCTAAGAGGAGAGGGGCGCGATTATTTGACGGGGGCGCTTATTTCGTTTATCAATTTTTGGCCTCAAAATGGCACTATCTTTATTTCTAGTTAACCCAAACTATAAACAAATAAAGCAAGCACCTATGTGCTCACATGGATATTTCTATCGAGGAAATGAGGGTGAGAGTGAGGGGTTAAGATTAGGGTTAGGGTTAGGGTTTGGGTGAGGGTGGGGGTGACACTTAAGATTAGGGTGGGGGTGGGGTTAGGGTTGAAATTCTTGAAGTGTTTGTTTGGGTAACCCACCTAGCTAGGGGTGAATTGGCACCAATTACAGTCTAGAAGCAAACTACTATGGCTTCCTGCGGCTACCAACTCGGCAAATCGTTTACTCGATAATACTACCAATCATTGTTAACTAAGAGGTAATGCCAACCTGGATTCGGTCTATAAAATTTGTAAACAGCAACAACTTTTTATTTAGCAGCCAGAAAAGGTTAGGCACACCTTGCACACCACTAGCTCAGATTTTAGCGTTGCTTTGAACTCTAATTTTTGCTATCCACCTGAAAGATTTGTCTTATCTGCCTTGTTTTCTCTTTTAATAGCAATATGTCTTTCCCTGACTTTTTCCCTTACCCTCACCCATACGCTTTCCCTTGGTAATTGTAATTGTAATTGTAATTATCTTATTATCCACTCCCCTCAGGGCTTTTCAGGGATAATTTACAACACTGGTTGGGGGACTTTGCCAGACTGCTTAAGATGCAGTTTACAAGTACTGAAGGAATGAGTGATGATGCCCCCATATATGAGTGTGAAAGTGAGATAGACCACTACACCGGGCACTACGTGCCCTACTCTTTACGAAGAGTGTGTGGGTTCTTTAACGTCCCACAGATTTATTACATGTGCAAGGGCTTGTGAGACGGGGCCTACGGTTTATCGTCCTTATCCGAGAAGACTAGAAAGTCTAACCATTTGCAGATGTTATTACAAAGGCAGCTCTTTCTCCTCAGTTATTTAAAGACCCTGAGTGTTGGTTCGGCCGGGGCTTGAACCTACGGCCTCCCGCTCAGCAGACCGGCGCTCTCCCAACTGAGCTAACCGGGCGGCGGTCTTACCCTTGCCCTCGTTCTAGCAATGCCAGGGCGGAATTAGACAAACAGTCACAATACAGTCTTAATACCTCCAAGGCATTTAACACGACTCAACAGAAGTTTTTGTTAGTCAAACTAAGTCAAAAATATTGGCCCATGAACATTAGCCACTTTGACATTCACTCAACATTAAAATTTTGTCAGAAATAAGTGCTTTACAAAGAAAATATAGGACCCACTGTAGATAACAATTGCAAATTTCAGATGGAGAAATAAAAATTAAATAAATGTGCAAGATAATGATTCAAACAAAACAAATATGGGGTGGCTTGATGAGACTGTTTCAACATTAATTAAACCATACTGAATTTCTCACAAAAAATGCTCAATAAAAACCGACTTTTTGGAAGAGCATCATTTTAGAGTCCAATCACCCTACCTGCTGAATGGTTACTGGTTCTCACTACTGCGGTTCCCTGGTGAAAATCTTTCAAGGATCTTTGGAGATCTTTGAAGATTTGCATGAAGATCCTAGTGCGGATCTTTGAGCACTCTTCTCAAAAATCCTCAAACATCTTCAAAGATCTTGCCAAGATCCTCAAGGTTCTCGAGAAGATCTTCAAGGATCCTTGAAGGTCTTTGCATATATCTTGAAGATCTTTAAAAAGATATTTGTAAAATCCTCAAAGATCTTGGCAAGATCCTTAAAGTTCTAATAGGCAAGATCCTGACAGATCTTTGTGCGATCCTCGCAGATCTTTGCACGATCCTCACAGATCTTTGCACGATCCTCACAGAGGCTTTGTCGTATCCTCACAAATATTTCCAAGATCGTCGCAGATCTTTGCACGATCCTCACAGATAGACAACAACTATATCTCCTTCACAGAAATTTTAATTAGGTTCTACAAGGAATCTAATTAAGATCCTTTTAACCTTGAACTGCCAAAAGTACCCCAAAATATAACAACCTATTTCGCCAGACTTCAAAAAGAGTAGATTCTCATACGCGGGGGTTACTACAGTAGCTCGCGATGAAAATTAAAACGTTACAATAATTATTTAATAAAATATTACCACTAGAACAACGAAAACCGGTCATAAATTTCACTTTTATTCTACATCTTCTAAGTGCTTGTGAAATTACAGGTAAAAACGTTTTAGCATTCCCTGAGTCTAGGAAATCAGAAGAGTCTAACTGGAACAACTAGCTAACAACTGTTTGTCTTGCAATAACATACATGGATGATGTAAACAAGTTCGTTTCAGTTTGTGCAGATACACTACATGAGTAGGTCTTTGGTGCCCTTTTCTGAAGCTGCATTATATACATGCCAACTCTTCCGGATTATCCGGGAGTCTCCCGGATACGACACAGATCTCCCGTTCTCCCGTCATCTTTTGATCTTTTCTGTGCTTTAGTTTGAGATGTAGCCCATTTTTTCCTCAAAGTGTGAGTTCTTCTTATTCGTAGGACGGTTTCTGACGCATTTTTGCACGTATTTAGTCGCTGACAAAGATTCTGTCGGCATCAACACAATGAGCGTGAATTTTGATAGTATGTACTTCATGTAAGACTTCATATGTCCTAAGCCAATCCCATTGGGGGCTAGGGCAATTTTCTCCGGGGAGGGGGGGCTCCGTCGAGACTCGGGGGATGGGGATAGTGAAAAAGAGTGAGTCTCCAGATTTTAGATCTCCAGAGGTTAGCATCTCTAGCATTTATTCCTCAAACACTTTCCCAAGACATGTCATGGCGGATGAAAAATTATCTTGCCAATTGTGTGATAAAAATGCGAAACAGCAAAGGCATAATATTCAAGTAAATGTAACTTCGTTTCAAGTTTGATCATTATCTTCGCATCGTTTCAAAAGCCAAGTTCACTCTATAAAAAGAATTACTGTAGTTCTTCTTCGAGCGGCTAGCGGGCAAACGTGTGTCGGATTGAAACCACAAATAAATCCACATCTGTTCCTAAGCAATGCCTCGGGTCGAAATATTTTTCGTTCCTTTACCCACTGTCTTGAAGAGGTCTAAATTTTTTAGCATCGTTGAAAGAGTAGTCAGTTTCCTTCCAAAAAGAAAGCAATAGTATGTCCCACAGATTTCTTCGGCCAGTAGAGTTCTTTTAGGCGCTTATTGTAACGGCTAGAACATTCTTTGTAATATGAGCAGGAGACTCAACGGCTAGACCAATTACGTTTGAGCAAACTCTGCATCAAGCGCCGATCACTTCTTTGGCTCACATTTCAGCGGGTTAAAAATATTCTCTGCAACACTTCTGAGCTGCGTTCTAGTTGCCTGCTTACATATCCACTTTTAAAACAACTAAATATTTTTACATTGTTGCAATTTTAACTGTTTTATTTCGTTTTTAAATGAAATTAAGACACACCATGCGGCTTAGCAGTAGTCCAAATTTCGGACGAAATGTAAATGGTCGCTTGATTCGAAGGGAAACTTTGTTTCAACTGAAAAATGTCGCTCCATTTCCTATTGAAAATTCCACTGGTTTCTAACTGGTTGGTTTGGCAAAAAGCACCCCAAGGTTTGCTCTGAATCAATGCTATCAACGGTGAGAGGTTCAATGGGTTTTTCATGCTCAGTTGTTGCAGCATCTTCTCTCCTGCCTTCTTTACCAGTGAAAGTCTTTGTAATTCACTTGCTACTGAATTTGCACCCTCAGGTGAGTCACGTTTGTCCACTTTTTCTTTGCCCATCTCCTTCTACTGTTGAGCTTGGTGGCCCGACAAAGTTAAATGCAGGTAAAGAACTTTCTCAATATATGTCAAGAATTTGTTAAAATACTGACCCACACTTTGAAATTGTCATCTTTGTTTCACAGTTACTGATGTACTACAAGTTCGGAGCCTGCATTTTGAACAAAAGCGTATCTTGAATGTGCTAAAATAATGTTAAGCTGGTCTGTAAAAATGCTGTACCCTGCGAGCAGAGGCTTCTTTTTAGCATTAACTGTAGGAGTTACAAAGTCATGTGCATTTTAATTGCTGTCAGTTGCATAGTTGTTTTACAGGGTGTTTCAAAAGTTCGTTCGGATTGTAAATTGTATTTTGCGCAAAGCCTTTAATCCTTCTTTAGACAAATATAAACTGATTCAGGTAAGAAATTTATCTAAATAACCGTTCAAGCAATTTCAAACTAAAATTTGAAAAAAACTATAATTTTTTTACATTTTTGCCCCAACTGTACACGTACGCGAGGTTTTTCCCGCCATACTTTTCCTGCCCCTTGGTAGGTTTTCTATTTTGGTATTTTTATCGTTTTCTTTCATTTTCTCTACTCCTTCATGAAAATGAAGGCTACACTGTTTGTGCTAAAGCTCATGCATCTATATTTATGGCCTTCTGGCTATTCAGTCAAAAAAAAATTGTCAAATTGTTGAAGAAGTCTGAACGATGACCGAACAAGTGGTCAAAAGTGAAGACCTTAGAAGACACTAAATCAAGGAGTGGATGGCCGTTTTTTCACAAACTGTGTGAGAAATATTATCGAAAAAGCTGTGAGTATATGTGTAATAATTCCACAAAACAGAAAGTTAAAAAAAGTTCAACTTCACATTATCGATCAAAGTTTCGAGCACAACGGTATGGGGATAAGTTACCCCCAAAAAGTTGGAAGGCCTTGAAGAGAAAAATGTAGTGCATACTTCATGCGAGCATGGTGTCAGAAGGATTTGCCAACTTTAAACCGAAGGAGGACCGGCCGGCAAACTCATGTGATGTGAGCCCCCTAAATACCATCTGGATTTTCGTAGACGAGACAAAATACAAAGATTCAGGCCCCAAAACACTGGACGAGCTAAGACAGTGACTACGCTTCGCCTGGAAGAATGTGACTTTGGACACGCTTTGGGAGCTCGTAGATTCTATACCTCACCGCTTACAAAATGTCAGAAAACATAGAGGAAGACATTATGGTTACTAATATTTTAGTTATTCAATGTTAAATGAATAATGAATAACATACTAAGTTTTACAAAATTTTTTTTTTTAATAATTAGTGAAATTTAAGCGAATAAAAAATCGGAACGAACTTTTCAACCACCCTGTACCTTTGTAAACAAACCAATTACGTGACTGGCGGCAGTCGTAAATACTAAAGGCGATGCATGAAATGCTAACATAGAATTATTTAAATGTGAATTAAAAAGCCTCCTGCCAAATCAATCCAGGGCTTGATGGAAAGGGCGTACATGAAAATTTTGCCGAAAATAAAACTCATGATCAAAACAAGAACACTGACTTATAGTACAGAGACTTATGAGAAGAAGGTTCATTGAAGAAAATCAAAACTTAATTAATATTGGCATCTTTTCAATAAATGCAAGTAACTAAATTAAGCAATGAATCAATTACTGCTGTCATGAATGAACGGTGGATGGAATTTAACTTGGAACTGTAAAAAGATAATTCCGGAATGGTGAAGGGATTCATTGACTTGCAAAGTGTCAGCTGTTGACCTTTGGATTTTTTAAAACGAGCACATCACATAATGAAGACATAATATGTCAACTCTCCCGGATTATCCAGTAGTCCCATGAATAAGGCACTGTTGTAGGTTTCAGGCCTCTCAAGACCCAGGATAGGTAAGCGAGTTTAGCCCGGTTTCTGTTTTGTAATCACATATAGTTGATGAAGCTTTTTCCTGTAGTTAAACGAGTTGTTCATTAACTCACAACTACAGTGAAACCTCTATAAAGGGGACACTTTTAGAACCTTCTCAAGTGTCCGCTTAAAAGAGGGCGTCCGCTTAATATAGGTTTATAAAAATTGCACAATGTTTGTTAACGATTGACATTCAACGGTTACTCTGTACTGTGATAAAGTTCCATGTTGTTAAGGGAGCTAAGGGACCGACCATTAGAAAACTTATGTGGGGGGTGATGGGGGGGGGGGGGGGGGGGGGAGGCGAAGTACAAAAAAAATATTCGCGCAAGGGAAAATTAAATGAAAAAAATTCATGCACGCCTATTAACCCTAAAAATATTCATGCTATGGTCTCAGCACGGGGCAGTGTCATGATTCTAAGAAGAGCACCAATTGATAGTATTGAAACTTAACAAAGCGAACTGGACTTAGTTGATACTTGGACAATTAAGAATCCTCAAACAAGAAGTTATACTTGGAGCCAAAAATCCCCAAAAGTTCTTCATCGTCTAGATTTTTGGCTTTTCTCTAATAATCTCTGTGATTTTGTGAACGCTACTGGAATACTGCCTGCAATACGCACAAGTCATGTAGCAATAACCTTAGGTCTAAGTGACATTGGAGAGATAAAAGGTCCCGGAATATGGAAAATGAATGTTTCGCTCCTAGATGATGAAAACTACTTAGAACAGTTATGAATTAATATACCCAAATGGAAACTAGAGGGTGAAAATGAACTGTCTGACAAACGCTGCGTTTGGGACGGGATCAAATACAATTAGGATTACACACTATTAGCTACTCCAAGGGTAAAGCCAAACCTAAATATGAGAGAGAGCAACGGATCCAACGGGAGCTTGAAGAAACTAATAGGTTGTTTGAAAATGACCCTAGTGCCTCAAATAGTTTGCGATTAGATGACATTAAAGAGAAATTAGAACTTTTATGTGAGGAAAAAGTAAAAGGAATCGTCATACGAGCAAGAGCACGCTGGCATGAGTATGATGAAAAGAGTGCTAAATACTTTTTAAATTTAGAAAAGAGAAATCATGTTAAAAAACACATCCGAAAATCGTCAATAAGCGGTTCAATAACTACAGACCCATATCGGATACTCTCTAAACAAAAACGATTTTATCACAACCTGTTCAAAGCGAATGATTCTGCAGAGGCTTCGGATTCCATAGGGGCATTTCTAAACTGAGTTTAAATATTCCTAACTATCGGAAGAACAAAGGCAATCGTATGAAGGACGAATTACTACCGAGGAATGCAGGACAATTATAGAAACGTTCCAAAACAATAAATCACGAGGGAATGATGGTATCCCCATTGATCTTATTAGTGAACCTTTCATAGATTGTGTCAATAAAAACAGAAGGGAATTTCGTATGCGCATGCGTCAATACGGTCCGTTGAAGTGCCACAGAGGCATTTTCTGTGAATTGTTTACGTTCACTACCAGCATTTGCATGCTGTTTTCTGGAGCTGAATGACGTATATTGGGTGCTACGTTTAACAAACGTGTTCCTTAAGGTATCAAGGCATTTTTACGATGAAAGTGAATTTATTGTAGCCTCGCTGTCGCCCTTGAGAGGACAGTCTTTCCTTTCGTAAAACAGTACATCTAAGTCAAGATGGCGGCTGAATGCTGTCACGACCTAACATTTCGCGCTCATTTTTTGAGCAGCAGGAAAAGGTATCAGACAATTATACCATCTATATTTAATTCTTCTTAACAGTATAACTCTAAAGTCGAACTTAATCGTTTCAGGAATACAGTGGATAATTAAGTGTTCATTTTCCCGTGACATTGCATGTTCACGGGTCATCAGATGTTTGCAAAGTATTTTTTAAAAAAACTTTACTTGTACTAGTAAAAATAATTTTAGCAAAACTTTAGCAGTGAAAGTTAAAGAAACTGTTTTACAATATTACACTACTAATACTAATAAATGGGAAAATGGGCAAAAAAGAAATGAAAGAATTTTGAAAAAAATTTTTTACTAGTACTAATAAAATTTTTTTTAAACTCTGTAAAAATATGAATTCCCCATTTTCACCCTTTCGCTGGCTTGTTTATCTCGAAATCCTGCCTTTCTCGCCAAATTTAATCAATGGTTAATGAAACCAAGAATACTTCCGTGAATGAATGGTGCTTTGATAAAGGCTGTGAAAAATCGCTTTCTGCAGTAATTTTATCTTTCTTCACCAGTACGTCTTCCTTGAGAAACAAAATACACTACAATGATGCCAGTAAGATTATGTTTTGAAAATAAGAAAACTCTATCATTTAGTTATGCACAGGAAAGAAATTACAGCAATCGGTTTGAATTCTGAGTTTTGCCAACTTATTTTGATGGTACACTCAGGGTTTACATTTCATTATGCTAATAAATATAACATTTATGCGTTTTAAAGAAAATCTAGCCTAACTCCCCAACCCCAAAATAGCACGAAATGAAACGTTTTCATTACACCTTTTAAATAAATCCGGGCTTCTGTTGCAAAAAAATTGCATTTATCCCTAAATGATACCATTTTGTGGATACTACATTTGCTGATATGCTAATTTGTGAGACATTTCATTCACAAAGGATGTTGACTGAGACCAGCTTCTCCTCTGTATTGAACCACATTCTTGTTTAATGCATCAGTATCTGCTTAATAATTCTTCCCATGTACAACTTACATAAGGGGTTCATCTGGATACAGTACAAAGCTCTCAACAGTAATAACAGACAAATTCACCCATCCATTTCTGTCATGTTTGTCGTGGCATCCCAACTCATTTGGGTCCTTTAGTAGGTATTTCTTTTTTGAGGAAACAGCATTATATGCACCCCTCTAATACATTTCCTGCCTTATGGAACACAGGAGCTGTTAAGAGTTCAAAATGGAAGCTTAGGAAAAATTTCTGTATCTTTTAGAGGTGAAGAAAAATGAAAGTATTGTTTGTTTTTTCAGGGTGCATTTGTTTTGTCTGCAAGTGAGCTTATGAAAGCTCAAGTGATTATGTAGTGCAGAATCACTTGTAATTTTTGCTATGTCAAACTCAATCCATTCTTCAATTCCTGTGGAATATATTTTATATATTTTTCCGCGAAAACGTTCGAAAAACTGTAAAAACAAAAATACCCATAGATTTCATGTTTTTGTAGCATATAATGGCGTGTCTCAGCGATCAGTTTAACATGAGACAACGTGCTAATAAATAAACCTCGCGTAGTAATTTTTTTTTTCGCTTTCCTTAAAGAGCTGAACATTACTCCGATTTTTATTTCCTTGCAGTGAGAAGAAAAACCATGAGTTTGGAAATCTAACCATAGAAATGCATTGCTTTGCCAGTGAAAATCAGATTTATACAGGAAAAGTGATCTTTGCATGGCGTTGAGTCTTTAAAGTCTTTAAAAGGTCAAGAAAACCTACTGCTGAAAAATCTACAACTGAAAACCCGCGTAGAAAACGTCCGATTCTTGTCATGGAGAGCATTTTTTGTAGGAAAGTACGGTATTTAAAGCACCATCGAAATGGGCTTTAAAAGGACTGAAACTTTATGAGAGTTTTCGAATTTGATGCGCCCACACTATTGTCGTTCAGCGGATGCACGCATGAGCACGCCAAATGCCCTCCTGTTCTTTCAGTTATGTAACCACACATATGTTTATACAGAGATGATGCAATAGACGTATAAAACTGATTAGACCATTTGAAGTCATTTTTCTTGTATTTTTGAATAATTTATCACAGAATGATTTGCGAATATCGTATTCATTGTTTGAGATTGATCGATAAAACCATCGAGAATGCCATTGTTGTCCCAGTGCATATATTCGACATAAAAACATAAATAGCTTGTGACATTTTGACATCTTCAGGAAGTATAATAATGTGGTTTTTTTTTTCGAGACTGAATATGTAATTGAGGTCTTTTAAGCGGAAAATATTTTCATGTCGTCCGATCCATTTTGATTCAGGCATATATTTTAATAGATCATTACAGTCTCCTTGGTTTGCTTTGGAAGCGATAAGTTTAAGCTTTTCATCGGTGATAGGGAAACGGCGATGATCTTTACATATATAAACAAGGGTTACATCTGAATAGTTATTGCTGTGTGTGTCGGTGAAATGTTTCACCCAGGCGGTCTTTGGCTCCGTCACGCGTTCCTGCCCTGCGAACATACGTGCGAGAGGCTAAGAAATATTGGACTCTGAAGTTTCTACTTTGATGATCCTGGTTCTTTATCCCGTACAAACAAACAGCAAAAACGTCAAACATGAAGAGAAAAACCGAAAGTAGTCCGGAAGCTTGTGTAAATTTAAACCGCAAACAACAGGGCCATTCCATTTAAAATACAACCCCCCCCCCCCCCCCCCACCCCCGTTGATGAAGGACTTGAAATTTTCCTATTCCTCAGAAAGATGCTCTTTTTACCCCCAAACCCCAAGGAAATTGGATCATTTTACGTTTCTGTGAAACTACCCACCTACCCCTCCCCTAAGCCAACATCTTGCTCTAAGTGAGAACTAACTGTTAATGTTGGTTTAGGGGAGGGGAAGGTGGGCGGTTCGTCAACGGGGGTGTACATTAATGGAATGGCTCACACTCACCGAGGGCAAAATCTTTCTTATTAGACCTTTTTTTATCGATGCGATTTAAACTCTAGGACAGCTTACTTACCAGCTGAAGAATCTGCTTTGTTATTTACAACAACATTTGAGTCTAGAACTTCTTGCTTACCGAGGTCAGTGATCGATTCGTTGTCGTCTTGACGCGCTGAAGGGGATGCGGTGTCAAACAGGCAAAGCGTTGAGCGACATTTTGAACATTCCCATAGCAGCTCCTGGTCTTCTTCAAGGACATCTTCGTTACAGCGAGGACATTTCATTTTATGCGTTTTAGGGAATTTATTCCCATCAACGTCGAAAGGTAGACATCTCTCATGTGAGAGAGCTCTGTTTTAACAAAGGCGGAAATGAGTGGGTTCCTGGAAGCAACGCCTGGATGATATCGTTCCCTGGGAAGGGTAAGTGGGGGATTCCATAAATTGGGCGTCGGAACAGGACAATTGCACGATGACGTCATTTTACTACAACTACCAGAATCCTTGAGTTTGTTGCTTTCTTGTGCAAATTAAGGCCGTTGTTCTTTAATCCTCAGCGGGATTGACAAATTTATATAACAAAGCAAAACCGAAATGAATTCTGGTAGTTGTCGTCAAATATCGTCATCGTGCAATTGTCCTAATGGCCCAGCGGAGGGGGGGCGGGGGGAAGAAGTGTCTCCAAGGAAATCGGTGGTTCAGTCCGCCTGCCAGTATCACGCCTCGCGTCAGTGACTTTCAAAATGGCTAGCAAAGTGTTCATCGAAGAGACGGATAAAAATTTCTAATTTATCACTGAAATACTGTTCCGATTTCTTGGATTTGGAGATTTTAAGGTCCCTATTGTCATAGAAAACTAGACTTTAGTACTTTTTGGAATGAAACGTCCGGTAGTGTAATGAATTTTAAAGATTCCTTTCCATCGTCGAGCAAATTTTACGGGCAATCATACCGACCGCTCACACTTTTGAGGGCCAGTGCACAGCAAGATTGAGGAGTTTAGACACAGTAATAGGAGGTTCATCAAAGGATGTATTATACTTTACATTGTGCGTATTTTCAGCTCTTCAGAGCTAGCGGAACCCCATATCAATCCTTTCAAAGTTCGCTTAGCTGCAGCGTTGAAAGAGGGAGCTAAATGACTGGTATTTGTGAGAGACTCTGAGCATTGAGAGATTTTAGGATAATAATATTGATGATTAAGACGATGTACAAAAGGCAAGTTTAATTTCTCAAGTGGGTCACTGGTGAGTGTTGGGTGTAAACTAGTTCAGTTTGTGGTGTACTGTGTGTTGTACTGTGTGTTGTTTGTCATGCTGTCAACTAACATTGAAAAATATTCAGTCAGTCTATTCAATTCAGTACTCTATTTTTCCGTAAGATCGTCGAGATCGAGCGCTTTGCGTTTCGGGCTGCCATCTTGCCCAAGTGTCAAAACTACTTAGGGGGCAGGAGGCGGTTTGGCAGGAAGCGAGAAAATATTTTTCTCGCCCACCTCCCCCTGGAGCTATAATCCCCGACGCCCGCCCCCTCGGTACATTTTAAAATCAAGATGGCCATCATTAACGGTAAGAACGCGCTATATCTCAACGATCTCGCGAAAAAATAGGTGACTGTGAACAGTCTATTTCAGAGGAGGGACATGTCTAAACAGCTTATGCCAGCATGCAGATCAAGAGCTCTTGAAATACCTTTTCCAAAATAAAACTCCCGACTTAAGCTTAAAATATGTATTGATACAAGTGCATGATCAGCAGGATCAGCAGTAAGAATAAAGGAAAACAGGCCCAAAGGAAAACAAAGACCAAACAGAAAAGCGCGTATTTCAAAGCTGTCTGGCATTATTTCTGGTTCAACGGGCCGATCGATGTAGATAAGCAATCGAACTACAGTCCCAGACAAAAATAGTTGGGACACTTAGACCAAACGCTGTTTTTTCCTTCTCGTGCTCTCCTTGTCCCTCTCAAAGTTGTTTATGGCGGTTCAGTGACTAAACCTTGTAGGGTCATAAGATGTTTGCTAAGTATTTAAAAAGACTTTACTTGTACTAGTAAAAATAATTTTAGCAAAAAACTTTAACAGTGAAAGTTAAAGAAACTTTTTACAATATTACACTACTAATACTAATAAATGGAAAAATGGGCAAAAAAGAAATGATTTTTCAGCGAGAAAATGTATTTATTAGTATTTACATAATGTATACTAATAAAAGGAAAAATGGGCAGAAAAGAAATGACTTTTCAACGAGAAAATGCATTTATTAGTATTTACATAATGTGTACTAGTAAAATTTTTTAAAAACTTTTTATAAATTTGAATTCCCAACCTTGTACACCAACATAGAGGGGACAAGGAAACACAAAAAGTGTCCCAACAATCTTGACTGAGACTGTGTTTTAGCGGAATTTTAGGTATGTGACTCCTCGTTGGCTCTAGTGGAGGGAAGTTTTTTCGGGAGAAAATGAGAGATTTCAAGGAGAGAAAGAGAGAAGACAATCAATAGAGGAAAGAAGTGTTTGTTTCTTTGATTACAACATTCCAAGGTTTTAAAAAAGCTTTGTATTTATTGTGTTTTAACAGTGAACAACGGATGAGCGAAAACTGCGCGCATCATTTCGCAGGGAATGTATCTTGCCCCTAATATGTTGTACCAGTGGTGACACGATTGGACGGGTCACCATAAAGGGTCACAATACTATCCAGGGCGTTTTCTAAGACCTCTGTGGTATATATAATGGAATAAGAAAGAAAAGGATAAGGTTCTTTCACACCTAATTGAAATTGCCAAGGTTTATGGAGCCTTCATACATGTAAGACAAGTTATTAAGATTTTGATCATGGTGACACGATTGTTCGCTGAAAGAAACTTACAAATATCTTAATTGAATTAATGTACGGTGACCCGTGTACACGTCCAGTAGAACACTTTTTTGAGGTTTTAAGGATAGGTATTGTCCTCGTTTGATATTATTCATGTTTTGTACATTTTTGGCACAGTAGTTTGTTTTATAGCTATTCAGGAAGGTATATGTTTGGGGAACCCCTGGAACCTTCCCTTGGCTACGCCACTAAGAAGGAGCCGAATACTCCCCCTGAGGCAGATCATTGGCGCAAGATAACAGTAGCCGGGCTGCTAGGTCATCGGCTTTTAGAGGAAATTCAAAATGGTGGAGGAAGGTTCACACTCGACTGACTTGACAGTCTCGGGTGAAGAAGGCCATTTAACGATTTTATTGGCTCATTACATTTTTGGGTTATAATTCCGGACAAAGTT
>OZ037779.1:10368504-10528504 GCA_964035525.1 Porites cylindrica | reverse complement strand
CGGGTCCAATGTCGCGGTCGCGGGTCCAAGGTCGCGGTCGCGGGTCCAAGGTCGCGGTCGCGGGTCCAAGGTCGCGGTCGCGGGTCCAAAGTCGCGGTCGCGGGTCCAATGTCGCGGCAGGGGAAAATGATTTGAAAACGACTGATATGAAAACAATATGAAGGGAAAAAATCTTTTTTGTGCACGATACTCTACGGTAGCCAATTTACAGGTTACGGATGTTAGAGTCAACAATATAATGTCTCAAGAAAAGACCTAAAAGAAAAAGCTGGCCGACTTTTGTGTTCACCGCAAGTTTATTTTGTTTTCTTTCTGTCGGGCCCAGTTAAGTGTAAATTCAGCTTTGAATATACTTATGTATAACAGTATCTGATAAAAAATGTTACCATGAGTAACCATTGCTTTCTTCTTGTCTATGAATTGCTCACAAATTCTTAGGGGTGCATTCACTGAAAAATGTGCGATACACTTCATAGACTATAAATTATAAACGTTACAACAGCTTAAAACCTTTTTTAAAAAAGGCTAACTCGGGCTCGAAAAGCTACGAGTCTGTCGGTAGAAGAAACGAGAACTGTTCCAATTTTAACAAATGTTTTCGGCAAAAATAAAGAAAACGCTTGTTGAAAAACTTCCTTGTCGCTGTTACGAAAAATTGTATTGCGTGACTAGTGTGACTTTCTAGAAGCTTCGCGAGAGTTCATAATTTGTTTGTTTTAGGATCTTGTGTAAGCTTTTCTAAAAGCGGTATATTTTGTAATCTTTCTATAATTAGACTATTTGGAAAGTTCTAGAATCTTACTGTAAACGTATATAAGGTAGGCGAGCCCGAGTTAAGTTTTAACTAGTTTTCACAAGCGAAGAGAGTTTGACGTTGGTCGTGTTTAGTCAAGTTTGACGAAGGCAGTTTTTATTCAAGTTGGCGGAGGCCGCGTAAGTTTAACGAGTTACGTGCTGTTGTGGAGTTTTACTCAGTGGAAACTACCTTCATCTTTGGAATAAATCTTCTTGTTGCTGTTCCGACAACCCTACGTTCAGTTTAGTTTGCAAGCTACCCGTCCTCTAAAAGATTACCCGCGTAAAAGTCGCAAACTACCAAAATAAACTCTTTGCACAAGTAACTGGAAAGAGGAGGAGAGACGTTGGGCTTGAAGTGCCAGTAAAGTACATTCAAGCGGGTATTCAAGGCATGACTTTAATAAAAAACAAGTAATAATCCACAGCAAGAGGGGATAAAGCTCTCTTGTCCACAGAAAGGAGTTTGTTCCCAATAACGATTGAAATCCGGAATCCAAGTTCTACTAAGAGAGAATAGATCGTAGTCTCTTGGTTCTACTGACAAAGACTTGAATCCAGTATCTGGAATCTGGAATTACTTACCTAATTTATTGTCTTTTCTTAGCTCTGGTGGAGTTGATAACTTACCGTTTTCAGTGTCTGGTTTACTTTCTTTTTCAGCTTCATGATATCGGGCGTTATTATTTCCTTACCTACTTACTCACTTAGTTATTTACGATGCATGTTTTCAAGATTTGACTGAGACGCACATTGAATGGCTTCCTATTGTCAGGTTGTCCTGGTTGCCATTTAGGTGAAGAGAACAAGAAGTTATATTGAACTCTCTGGGTTGCCGTCTCAGTTGTAAAAATAAAAGCATTAAGCGAAAATCTTGCTTCAGGGGCGGATCTAGGGGGAGGGTGCAGGGGGTGCACACCCTCCCCTGAGATGACCCGCGGTTTTCTAATACAACTGGTATTCTGCAAAAAAAAAACTATGTGGTTTTTTGGTGTTGAAGTAGAGCAAGAGACGAGTGCACCCCCTCCTAAAAAAAATCCTGGATCCGCCCCTGTGCTTCGAGGAACAGACTCCTTTCTGTGGATTATTACTTGTTTTCATATTAAATTCATGCCTTGAATACCGCTTGAATGAAGTTTCATGCGCCTATTTACATTTTCTTTCAGTTTTGCCGAAAACATTTGTTAAATATAAGAGTTCTCGTTTCTTCTACCGACAGACTCATAGCTTTTTGAGCCCGAGTTCGCTTTTTTTAAAAAAAAGGCTTTAAGTTGTTGTAACGTTTATAATCTGTAGTCAATGAAGTGTATCGCATATTTTTCAGTAATTGATCCCTTAAGCATTTGTGAGCAATTCATCGACAAGAAGAAAGCAATGGTAACTTATGGTAACTTTTTTTATCAGATACTGTTATGCATAAGTATATTCAAAGCTGAATTTACACATAACTGGGCCCGACAGAAAGAAAAAAAAATAAACTTGCGCTAAACACAAAAGTCGGCCAGCTTTTTCTTTTAGGTCTTTTCTTGAGACATTATTTTGTTGACTCTAACATCCGTAACCTGTAAATTGGCTACCGTAGAGTATTGTGCATAAAAAAGATTTTTTCCCTTTATATTGTGTTCATATCAGTCGTTTTCACTCAGCTGTTACCTCGAAGGCCAAATCATTTTCCCCTGCCGCGACATTGGACCCGCGACCGCGACTTTGGACCCGCGACCCGCGACCCGCGACTATTAGTCAAACTCAAAGCAGACTAAGGCTTTCAGTCTTATTCGGTTTGTGACAAAGACAAAGGTAAGGTTTTGGAGGCCCGCTTGGGCGTCTACGTTTCATGGACTAAGGCTACGGAGGATAAGGAAAGTTTCCTTTTTAGGTGTTCCCATTCGTTCGTTACAAGATTCTTCTTAGCTTTAGTATTATACTCTATTTTGTTTCCCTATTTTTATTGTTGTTGTTGTTGTTGTTGTTGTTTTTTTTTCGGAAAAAGGGGAGGCGGAGGGGGAGGGGGGCAGAGTGAGTGAGACTAGGGAGAGGATCGAAAAATACGTCTAAAAAATACGGTAGAAACTGACAAAGAAAAAATAAAAGAAAGAAAACAAGAAAGAAAGAAAAAAAAATTCGCAGTCTAAAAGCAGTTGAAAAGTTAGTACTACCAAATCCGTTCCTGCTGATCAATAACAAAGCGCCAAAAGAGCTCGACGCTCAAGTTGAATACTCTATTTATTCGAATAAGCGCCCAACCTCAAATTAGCGCCCACCTCGAATAAGTGCCCCTCCTAAAGGCAGAACAGTTAATAAGCGCCCAGCCTCGAATAAGCGCCCACCACCACCCCACTCCCTCCTACACAAACTTAAATAAGAGATAATAATAGACCCTCCCGAAGACGGAGTTTTCTTGAGAGCATTTTACAGAAACCTTCCTTTGTTACATGTCCGCTTTTTGTTATTACCATTTATTGTTTTGTTGCAAAATAAACATACTACACTTGCTGAGAATGGCGAAATTTAATAAGCGCCCAGCCTTCGAATAAGTACCCACCTCGAATAAGCTCAAGGTCCAAAAATTTAATAAGCGCCCAGGGCGGTTAATCGAATAAATACGTTATATACCATAAAAATTTGTAAATGAAGGACGTAGTTAACCTGTAACAGGCCTTCAGATAGTTGAGAAAACGCAAAGAAAGGTGGGCTAGAAAAAATGGCGAAGGGGCGGGGTTAGGGATTGAGGGCGAAAGGTCCTCCTACTCTCTCCCTCTTACTCTTTTCCACGTTTGTTTTCCTCCGTTCCCCATTTCGCGCCACCGTCCTCTATCCACTATCCACTGTCCACTACGCCTGGAATAGGCTAGTTCATAGTGGGCCAGAGAGTTTTTTTTCCAATGGCGATGCAAGGGATCTATAGATGTCCATTTAGGAGCATTTGCCATTTTTAAAAGCTCATGATCACGCTGCAACTATTCCTGCTTTAGCACTAGTAAAACGCCACTTTTTTCTCTATTTTCCGTTTTACTGTAGAGGAAAGTTTTTGGTGATTTGTTTTTGATGATGGCGTTTCATCGTCGATGGAAAGGAGTTAAAACGTTTTCTGAAACGTTCGTTACAATGTACCTTTATAAGCGTCATAGTAATACATCCAAACGTACATTTATACTTATACATAATTACTTGAAAGAGAAAACTCGCAAGAAAAAAGCGTTGTTCGAATTAGTTAATATTGGTTATCCCTGTCTTAAATTTAACGTATTTATGCCTTTTGACGGATGCTTAAATTATGAAAGACACAACTGTACTTGTTCAAAGTTTGTTTTCGTTGGGCTCGGTCGTCGACGTCTTGCCGACGTTGCTCAAAAAAGCCGACTTTTGGGCAATTCTACACTATATATTGTATCCAAACAAAATGACTCTTCTAAATAAGATAAGGTTATTGAAAGATGTAATATAGATTGTATGCTGGAATTCGGCATGTGATCAGTGTTGAATAGAATGTTGAAAGTGAATCTGTCGTTAACACCGCTGGCGTGACGGGCCGTGTCACGCTATTTTTAACCACTGGAATGTCGCGATTTTCGCAAAATTAGGGTTGAACTGGGCGTCTTGCGGGCTACTTAAAATCGTTTGCCCAAAGATTTGTTTCGATTTTCTGATATATTTGGGCCTAGTTAAACCGTAGAAAGTCAATTTGCGAAATTCTAAGTTATAGCGCATTATAAAAATTTACATTATTTTAACCCTATAATTTTGAACCGTTGAAATTGTCAATAGGGCCAATTTTTAACAATACCTTTTTGGCCACAAAATTATTACAGCTTTCACAAATTCATCGTCTTATGAGAAAGAAAGGGTCATAAAAACTATTCGTGTTCTTCAAAGGCCGCTAAATCTTTGTAGTTTGAAGTACGAGTCAATGAAATTTGTGTAAAATTTCGCTTTACCGGAAGTGGATTTTGAGCTCCGAACGGGCAAAATGAGTTTCCTCGAATTTTAACAAAAGAATACGTTATTTGGGAAAACTAACTACAGCATGTTTCATTACTCATTAAGGGTTATCGATCAGACAAAAATTAGCGAAATTCGAATTTTCAACTTGTGCCACAAAAAGACGATTTTGGTCGATATTTACAGACAGTCCCTCTTAAATCACCGCATACATTATCAGACCACATTCGATAACAACCAATCAGCGCTAAGTCAAACAATGCGCACTGTGTGTCAGCCTATCACAGCGTGTTCCCAAGATCTTGGGAACCCAGCAGGACGCTGGAACACGATTAGCGACGGCGTTACGCAGACGTCCCTTTTCCGCGTGCAACAAAGGAAATAGGAGACGTCTGCACGCAGGCAAAAGGGAAATTCGTCTAGTCTCAATTGATACGGGAGTGTAATAAAAAACAAACAAGGATTCCCATCTAAGAATTATGGGGATCAACATAATAATGAGGGAGGCCGAGTGTCGTCATTTATAGTGTTGAAATGACCTTACCCTATGGTATATTCCAAAGTAATTTACATGGTCATTGGGGTGAAACTGAACAGCATCAAATGCCCAAAAGGCTGTAATCAAATTTTCTACGATTGTCTCTGTCTTTGCCATCTCTTTATAAGTTTAGGCATAAGACTTTGAAACAAATCATTAATTCATTAGTTTTTGGCACTGTTTATTTTAATTCCAGCAAACTTACGAAGGTGCAACAATTTTATTTTCTGTGCACAATATAAAACAGATTGATAATTAGCAAGTTTAGGGGAGAACAGTCGTTCTCGTACAATGAACCAAACAACTACGTACTTAACTTATGAAACTAATAGTTAACAGCCAAAAATTAAGTAACTTCACATAATTGACTTTTAAAAGAATTCTTAATTCTAAATCGAATTCTCAGGGATTTTCAATTCGAGCCCGTAAAACTGGACAAGTCAGTAATTGACAAGTAGATGAGACTCGCAATTCCTTTCATTTTTCTTCCTACATAAATACGCAAATTTATTTTCTTATACATTTTTTTTGCAACGATTTTAATGCTCTTTATTACTAACATTTTCTCTACCCATGGGTAAGAAATGGCGCAAATGGCCACTTTTCCATTTGAATTTTTTTAGCACTTCCTTCCTTAATACTAAGATAACTAATTTGGAGAGGTATTGGGCATGCAGCGAAGGGTGAAAAAAAAAATTAAAAGGTTCTATGGGTGCATATTTGAATTATAGGAAAGTATCTCGAGTAAAAACCGTTAATGATGATGATGTACAAATCATATAAGAAACCAATAAATGACAAGGGCACGCATCCCGCCACTCACTCTTGACAATTGCATTTGATCAGTGACAGATCCAAAGGGAGGAGAGGGAAGGGGACGAGACCTGTTATACCAGCTACGTTTTGTCCATTTCTGGTCCTAGTAAATACTGTAACTAACCATGTACTGAGAAGGGTAATTACTTACACTCCAGTTAATGTAAGAATACCGATTTTCGAGGAATGTTATGAATTAAATTGACATTACAATTCAAGCGTTAGCAGCTTCTCGCTTGTCGTGATAATTGTCACACAGTTCAACAGAGGTTCTCCAAGCGTTGATCACGTGCTTTAGCTGCACTTCCGATGGCAATTCGTCCAGTCCTGGCACTGGTTCATGTCCTTTGTTGTCAAGATGCCACTCGATGTATTCACCCAGGCTGAATAAAAGGAGACACACCCGTTGTAAGATGATACGCAAATTATCCAGGTCAAATCTAACCACTGGGGAATGGGCTGGAACACAAGCCGAGTTTTGTAAACTGAACTTTATCAGACAAAATATTTCTCTGAATCTTTGGTGTAGCTTCTTATATGATCAATAATAGTAATTAGGGGAGGGGAGGGAGAGGGGGCAGCGTGGGCGTTGGACTTGCAAACTAGAGGTCTTAGGGTCGAGTACCTCTCTGACCACTATCAAGACTCGCTTCTCGACAGTCCAATATAAAACTTCTCGTTCATGCTGGTAAATAGCCAACTACAGATAAACATTCCACAGATGACTACGTCAACCATAGACACACTCGTGGTAATGGAGGCAATCTCTCCAAAGTTACCTCATTTCTTCTTCTCCGGAGACTGTATCACCTCTTAAGTTTAGCAAAATAAGCTCCAGGACCTCACAGACAAAGCGATCCAAGTCAATCCTTCTCATCCGACTGCTAAACTTCATCAGCTGAGGTCGGGACATTAACTGTTTGTATTTGTCCGAAATCTGCTCAAACGGATCCTGCAAAGGCAATAACACTGAAAGTTAAGTCTTACTTTAAGCATTGCTGTTTACACATCTCTTACAGGATTACAGTACTTACATCAACAACCGACAAAATTTCGTGCCCCACTCGACCAATCAAAAGTAAAACTTAAATCAATTGTGGCATCATGATACTAAGCAAGTGTAAGTAAGCTCTCTATTTCGAGTAACGAGCGAGGCGAGTCGCAAGAGATTGCGTGGGCGAGTGTCAAAGCCCCGTGCCCTCGCGCCTTTTTTCGTTACCCGCTCGCGCGCGACTCCTAACAATATTCCCCAAATACAGAACTTGTTCTAAGCTACTTTGGGTCTGATATCGTATGTATATACAGTCTTGGAGGTCTGATTGTTTTAATTGGCTATTTGCGTTTGTTTCGATTGCACGGAGTAACTACTTTCTCGTTTATTATACGACACTCAAGTAAGAAGTCGCTTTTAAGTCTCCTTGTTTTTAGTTTTGTTTTGATGAGAAAGTTGATAATTCCTCAGCTGAATGTTGTTACGAAGTCTTTGCGAATGTCGTGCAAAGATTAAATGTAAGTTAGAGTTGGAAATATAAAATATTCCTTACCTCGCCTCGCCTTATAAGAATTCTGGCTCTCTCAAGGGTGAGAAGTCGCCAGAGAGAGATCACGTGGCGTAACTGACAGTACTGCTGGGCCTGAAAGGGAAAATAGAAGAAATGTATTGGATTCAACCCAGGAGGAATCTATTGGCAGCAGTGTAGAATACCAGTGACAGAATACCCGGAGTGATATGCATTCGAAAGGGAAAGGGGAAGAGGAAAATCGGGCACACAAACGCGAAGGTTGCTGCAAAAGTCAATTCTTTACTGTACAAACTTAACTTGAGTTGTAGCTACAATTTATACCTTCAAACTCCGTAGAGTGTTTTGTTGCATTCGTAGCACCCTTCCTAGATAGTTACTGAGGAGCCTTTCAGGGGCTCCCCCAGTGGAAGATAGAAAACCAATGGCAATGTCCAAAGATGACAGCACGTCACAGATGTCAGTCAGGGAGCGAAACTCGCTTATGACTTGACGGCTTACTGCTGAACTCAGAGGAACCTGAGAAAAGACAAAAATATATCCGTAGTTTAACTGAATCTCACAGTTCTTTAGAGTGCCTCTGGTCATGGATATTACGACAATTAACACTGATGCATTGACTACATTCAGGTCCTAATATATTCGAAGATGAAGGTGCCTCGTTCGCTTCCAATAACTGCAAAAAAACTGAGTACTCAAGTGACTATGAATCTACTTTACGATCGAGGCATGTGTCATGCGGGGTAACCGTTTCTCGTAGAATTAATTTCAATGTCGTTATACTCGTAGAGGCTAGTCTGCAGGTTAGCTCTAGTACACTAATAAGAATGGTTTTACCTGAGGAACTTTAGCCTTTACAGCAGCAAAGACAGAGTCCAGTTGGATATCTTTACTGAATGCAAACCTCTCATCCTACAATAAAAATTGAACAAATTGGGCTTTTAAAATCAAGTATAATAAATAGAAAATGGATCAGCAACAATGAACGCTTAACACTACACTCTTCTTTGAAGAGTAAATGAGAGAAGTACGGGACCGTGACGAAACACTTTGACCCATATGCCAGCGTGCCACACTTGCACACTTGAGGTCCCAAAATAGTCTCCTCCGACTATTTTGAAAACTAGAGCCGGGGGCCAGTGTGGACCAGTCTGATGTGGAACGTTTCAGTGTTGTTCTTTACAAAATGTGGTTTGACAACCCGATCGAAAATGATTACATTTAAGGATTTATAGGGAACGCTGTTTACGTCAATGATTATAGGGAAAATTAGCACACAGAGATTTCTCAATATAAACTCAACAATCGCCTGTCAATGGATTGGTCTCCCCAATCTTTCAATCTAAATTCTACGTGGAAACTCCACAGTTTACCTTGAAATCAACAAGAGGTCTTCTCCTGATAAACCTGTCAATCAGCTGTCTTTCTAGTGCATCCCAGTTGTACTGTACCAACGTTCCCCGACCCACCTCCAGAGAGTAGTTGCATTGAGCCAGGATGAGCGGAAGTAGATCTCTGTCAGTGTCATAAGCAATCAGTTGTGATGTGGTTACGTCTTGTAGCTGTATGTGAGGCAGGTCTCTAAAGATCAAAAAGGGCAAATGGTGTTAGTAGCCGTACTAACCGCAAAAATATTCAAACATTTACCTGTTTCTCGGCACAGTTCCAGGATGGAAACTTCGTTTTTTATTGTAGATACTCGAAATCTATCGAGAACAGTTTTTTTGCGTATTATTCGGCATTTCTTCTGTTCAGTTTTAGTTAGAAATTCGGCTATTTTGTCTTTGGATAGCCGTGAACGCTCTTTTTGTTCACTTCACTCAGGCATAAACAGCTTGGCTGCCATGCACTACAGCTCTGCACAACTGAAGCGGCTTCTGTGTGGAAACGAGGCTGCTAGCAATATACCATAGAAGCGATAGGTTATTGCCTACATTTTTCAAATATGGTTAGCGCCGGCTGGTTATGAGGAGGATTGGAGCCAATCAGAAACGGCGAAATATTTTGAACAAATAGAATTAAATTGAAAATAACAGCTCCAGAGGAGAGGGAGGATGAGTAACAAGGAAGGTACTTACTTTACTTCTCCGCCAGTCAAATTCTGGTACCGTTCGTTAAACTCGTTATGCAACATCGTGAGAAAAAATACGAGAGCCGTGGAGCAGATGCCTGACCCAGACGTACTGGGCAGAAGTACTGCAAGAGGACGCGAATTATCCATGGACATCTCGCATAAATCTCTTGGAGGACGAAGGCGACCTGTTTAAATAAAAGGATTGGTTAGCGATAGATCCGGGGGGGTTACTCCCGGAAATTCTTGGTGGGAGTGTGCCGCCCGGTTCTCCAAATCTTGACCCTATTTCAAACCAAATAATGTCATTTTTCACACCCGTTCTCAGACCTGGTCTCTAAAATCTACACCCATTCTCAGACCTGGACTTACTTAGATTAGAACAGCAAAAAAAACGATTTCTTAAAATCCATTTCAAAATATTTATCAAGTTGAGCGTTTGCATTTCCTTATAAAACAGAGAGTAGCGCGAAAGCTTCGATCTATAGATTTTCTTAAGTTAAATTACCTTTGTATCGTGGAAACAATACCCTATAACACTTGAGTCTTGAATCAAAGGACGCGACATGCAGCGGCTTCCTTTGTGAGCGCGCAAACAGTCATGGGACCCGCGATTTTGTGGGCGACACGAATCTACAGGCGCCGTTCCGTAATGCGAATTGGCATATTTCTCTTTCTTTCTTACTCAATTGGAATTGAAACTATAACTACGTTCGTGCCCTCCCGCAGTTCCCTGAAAACCATACCCGATTCCAGACCAAAACGAGCAAAGTCTATACCCGTTTTTAGACCAAAACGGCGCAAAACCCTACCCCTTGGGGCGGTACATACCTATATGGCTTGTATAGGAGAGTAATCTCCGGGCGTTAGATGAAGTTCATTTTTGCCTTACGGGAGTGCCTGTTTAACGTAAGTGTCTCAATGCAGGGAAAACCACTAACAGAGAGGCCGCCATACTGGGTCTACGCCTAACAGGGAAGCCCGCCCATCAGAAATTACATTCCGATACGGGTTCTTTTCGCAGGGATTCTCCCTATAGAGTGGATACAGGGTTTCCGCCCATGGCTTTTCATGTTTCCTCGTCTAAAATTCAAGAGTCGAAACTGTCCAATAAGATTTAAATTGACAGCTGTCCCTTGTAAAGGATCTGTAAAATAAAACTTAATCTTCATAGCGCAAAGATATAATCATCACCTTTCGTTGTTTACAACGATCAAGTTCTTCTCTGAATGCAAAAAACATCGACGCTAGCTTCTTACGAGGGATATTAAAGGGTTAGATAGCAAATCTAACTCGCTCCTGCAATTCACAAAATTGTGATTTACTAGAAAGTAAGGCAGACTGACAGGTCTAAGAGACATACCTTGCTGGTCAAGACTCAGTCTGACGTGATTCCACGCATTGTTAAAACTCATTATCAGGGAAGTGAGTTCATCTTTAGTTGTTTCTGTGGAGAATATTACGAATTAACACCAACCAAAAAAATTTCAGCGCGATTTTACTGGCTATTTTATACAACCTACGATTTTTCAGTCGCGGCAAAGAATAAAAAAGTTTTCATATGTTTTACTTTCTTAATTCAAATTGAATTAGGAAAACCAAACTCGTTTTGCTCATACAAATAAGAGAATCAACAAAATATTCTACGCTGTTATGTTTTTGAAGATGAACAAAAGGTACCGAGATATTGTTATCTGCATGGACAATATATGCGAACAGTTTCATAACATGAAGCCCTCTCCGTGATAAAATGGCGCAGTGGAAAATGCCTTTTCACATACTGCCGGAATTCGAAAACCCGTGAGGTATCATTTAAGGGCCTGTTTTCATGGCAGTTGGGGACCCCAGATAGGTGAGGTAACACGTGGAGGGTCACCCCACCTAATTGAAATGAGAGATTATATGGACATGCGGGTTACCCCACCTAAGCGGGTTACCACACCTACCTGGGATCCCCTACGTCCATGTAAACAGGCCCTAAATCACGATGAAATGCTTTGTTACGTGTAAACAATAGATTCACATTGTTTAAAAAAAAAAAAACAAAGTAGCAAAATACTCAAGTACTAAGTTTGTTATCACGCATCATGTTAAAACCGAATAAGAACGTTTAAAGCTTCATTCACCGATGTGTTTCTTTGTGATACAAACTAGCCCTTTGAACCCTGAAGCATCATATGAGACAAAGGAAATCCAAAGAAAATAGTCCAATTCAGTTGAAATAAAAAACATAATAGTAAGTATTTTGTTCCTGTTTCTATCGCCAGGAAAAAAACAGTTATTATTAGAGAGTTTAAGCTTCACGCATACGGCAAACGGCAAATTGAGAATTTCTCAAAATAGAAAATGAGCAGAGAAAAACAGCTCAGAAAATTCTTCTCAATAAAAATTTGCGTGAAACTAGTAATTTATGTTTAGAAATAATGAACAGTAGGCGACAAGCAAAGGAGAAACTTGGTCACGTGGTTCAAATTCGCGTTTGCCGTTTGACGTAAACGTGGTTCATAACCACCCTATTATTAGTTGCCATGCCTTTATTGTTAGGTAATCTCATATTTCGACAATTAACTAACTAGAAGGAATCTTCTTTAGGAAATTTCGGATTGTGATATGCTCTGCTTCTGCCCTGTCGATTCTGCGGTGGAATTTTTCCATGAGAAGACGCTGTAGCTTAATGATATCTGGCAAAAAGCGGAGGGCACGGAGATTGTGTTCCTAAAAAGGAGAAGAAAAGAGATGACCATTATTTCTAAGTATTGTATTACATCAATTGGCATCCGGCATTATCGCCGAGTACAAAGTTACATGGTTTATTGAAAAGGGTTTAAATTGATTCAAAGGGGGCCTAGACAGTTGGGCATTGTTTTTATTGCAGCCTGTGAAAAGGTTTTAAAGTGGGATACAGGACAATGAGAAAGCTAGCTTCCTCGGGGGACTGTTCACAGACTACTTTTATTGCTGCAAGGTGCCACACTGTTATTTACTTATTACTTTGCAGCCGTTGATTTCAATGACAAAATCGTATGGTGTTAGGAAAACCAGTTAAGTACAGGGGCCATGTCACGTTATTTGCTATAAAACACTAAAACTTGTCTTGGTAACGATTGAATTCATTCAACAATTGAATGGTCCTGTAAAAGTTTTGTTATTTAAGACTAGATTTAAGATTTGGGCAATGGAACTGTTTCCTCTTGTCCTTTGTAACGGATGGTAAGGAAGGTGAAATTCATTGAAAAAGTTGGTCCAACTTTTTCAATTTTCAATGCTATGCCTGTAAAATCAGCGAAAAGTTATTGTGGTTTAATAGTGCTCCCTGATGACACTTATTTGGTACCTTCTTCATAACTCCACAGGAGCATTTTGTGTATGAGAAAAGTCACTAAATTAAGACTTGAACAGCATTGACCCAAGACAGCAATAGCCTGGTAACAAAGCTCCTTAAATGCAACCTAACTTGCACTCACCTGTCGTAAAAACTCCGCTAACACTTTGTTCCTCTCGGGATCGGTGGAGGCTACCTCTTGTTGAAAGGTGTGTGACAGGTGATCGAGAGTCACCTGAGTTCGATATCTCCACAGCGCGGGACATGTAGGAGAGATACTCACAGACAGATCATCAGGAGGGGTGTCTACCTCATATAGCTGGCGCATCAGGGGGTTGTTGCCTGAAAGAATCGGAATGATACATTTAACGTAATGGGGTTTTCTGCTTTTCAAAACTACACGACGCGGAAAGCACATCATGTTTTCCATATGGAAAAAACGGATTTAAATAAAACAGTTTGTGAAAATGTAAATTAACTAAAACAACTGAAATAGATATTAAAGTACACGAAGACCCGGTTACATTTATCGGACCCACGACATTACAGTTACCGGTTGCAAGCTCTATCCACTGAGCTATGAGTGACTCACATAGTAGCAGGACGTACGCTTGGGGTAGTCACAGGACTTTGCATGTAACGAGAACAGTGGACACTAATGTGATAGATTTATATCAAATAAATCATATAAGAGCTGCGGAAATGAAATCAAATGAAGAATGATTCTCGCAGTTGTGACACTAATCAAAGGCAAAACACTCACTAAATTACTTGTATCTTGCAACCAAATGAAATAAGAGTTGTGTCAGTTATAGATTTAGTGACTGCAGTGGGTGTTGATTCACTAAATCTATTCAGTGTTTACAACTCTTATTTTAGGTGCTTGCGACATGCAGGTCTCTAGCTTTGCTCTGATTAGTGCCCTATGTCCTCTTGAAATGCGAAGTCCTGTGGCTACCTCAAGTGTTCGTCCTACTTTACCTAATCCCTAGGCCTCATCGCGGCCAATGCATTTCGGGTCACGTGGTCCAAGCAACGTCACCGAATTGAATTGACACAGAGAGCTTGGAAAACGCCGTACAGGGGCTAGGCAACGTCCTGTTCACTATATGAGTCACCCATAGCTCAGAGGGTAGAACATCCAAACGGTGACTGGGAGGTCGTGAGATGGATTCCGGCTGGGGGCCTGGATTTTTTCTGAGCATTTCTTCGTATACTTTAATATCTACTTCAGCTTCATCGCATTGGGTGGTTAGTTGGTTCACTAAAATTATAAACTAAAAGCAAAAATATAGATAAATAAACAAATGGTTAATTAATTAATGTACACGAGGAAATAACACGTAAAAACGTACCTAGTCGACTGTCTCCAACCATCATTTCCAAGCAATTTTGGATCTTTCCCTCGAGGTTCTTAAGAAGTGAGAATCAAATTAGAAAATCCAAAAGCATCAAAATGATAATATTAATTATATTATTACAATGAAGTAAAGTCCGCATACCGTAAGCACTGGAGCGACCACACTGTTGCTGAACGCTGTTTCCCATTCTCTTCGAGAATCTTTCGACCTCATATCAGGGGTGACATTCACGACTGGTTGTCCTAAAATAAAAAAACGGGTAAAAGATTTCTTCGTGTGATACGAATGCCTCTCTTGCATGACACATAGACACTTGGCCTGTAGGAAGCTGCAAAGTTTATTTTTTAATAACTCAAGTTGATTAAAATAAGAAGTGGTTATTTATTCTCTTTGCCAAGCTCTTTTCAAATGTCGCTGGATTTTTCGTCATCCCTTGGTCTCTTCCAAGAATTCTACGGATTTCCTGATGCCCCCTCCATGTTTCAAAGACTGGTGTTTTAAAAAAGCCCGCCAGAACTACTCTAAATTTAACGGATCTCGTATTTTTAAAGAGTTTAGTCTGTTAAGTATTTAAATGTTTCAGTTGCCCATATTATTTATATGCTTTCTGTGCACTTTTAACGCAAATAACGTGGACATTTTAGGTCCTTGAAAAGCGAGAACAAACTAAGTCTCGACTTAAAAGCTATCAAAGTGATGCGTGGAAGCTGCGTAAGCTAACCCCGAATAGACCCGCGTACGTGCGAATACCTGTACTCAACGCAGTCATTTATCGCATTTACCATTTTGAATTTCCAGTTTAACTTAATTAACACAAGTAACGTTAGGTAACCCCAATTTAGGCACAACACAAAACCTTCTGATCCCTTAGCCATGGTATGGTTGTCATTTTTGGTCTGTGCTTTTCAACTTACGGTTAGAAATAAGCGCGGTCATTTGCACAAGAACCATGTGAACGCAAAGAACTGTATCATCTACACTTCTTCCAAGGCTTTTGGCGAGAAGCTGTAGGTCCATCTGGAGGTGATCCCATAAAAACTGCGCCAAGGCGGCGGGGGGAACTGTGGGTTGGATGAGGGCACCCAAACCCTAAACAGGGACACAAAACAGGGATAATGAGAAACAAGTTATCCATTCATACTATCATAAATATTACGGCAGTCAATGTTTTACTCCCTTCTACATGACTGGCATTCACATTTGATTTCATTTGATTTTAATCTCGGTAAAAGGGGCCTTGCTTAACTGGGTAATTCTAGTAACATTGTACGTATCAACAACGCTTCGAAAATATATGAATCCAGATACTAAATAACGAAATGCGAAAATTGC
The DNA here is from genome assembly GCA_964035525.1 of Porites cylindrica. NCBI lineage: Eukaryota > Metazoa > Cnidaria > Anthozoa > Scleractinia > Poritidae > Porites > Porites cylindrica. The sequence continues at coordinate 10,512,810 of OZ037779.1, read as the reverse complement.
TTAATTATTTGTCAGAAGTGACGAGCTAAACGGATTAGTCTAGGAAGGGATTTGAAAGCAACTAAAGAAATAGTCTGCTTCTAGCTGCTTCTCTAAAATAGAAGCTTGTGTTGGCCTTTTTCAACACTGCCCTTACAACTCAAGACATAAAAAGCGACTTTTAATCACCTGTGGTTGGCGGCAGGCTCCTTCTATCATAGCACAATGCATAAGAACCCTTGTGACGCCCAGAACTACAGGCGAAAGGTTTCGTTCAGGAACCAGACCTTTGGCCCTTTTACTGGGATGACCAAGAACGTGGCCAGTCATTGTGCGGTCAGCCCTACAGAACAAGAATAATATACTTGTAAAAAGACGTTTCACGATCAATGTGATGAGTCGATTTGAGTAAACTAATTTCCGATGTGTCTGGTTAACCCACTATATGACAAGCCAAATGAGCATCGCACTTTATCTCTGAAGGTCAGGATTCTACCCTTAGTGGTAACCCGGCAACCAGTTGGCTCGTCGGATTAGCGTACATCTACCGAGCGGAAGGCAGCGGGTTCAAACCCCGGCCGGACCAACAGACAGGGTCTTTAAATAACTGAGGAGAGAGTGCTGCCTTTGTCATGACATCTGCAAACGGCCGGACTTTCTAGTCTTCTCGGCTAAGAAGGATAAACCATAAACCCCGTTATTGTGGGACGTTAAAGAACCCGCACACTGTTCGTAAAGAGTAGGGGATGTGGTCCCTGGCGTGGTGGTCTATCTCAAAGTCACTTTAAAATCAGGGGACATTATAAATTATTGCTTAATTAATTATAAACTGCGCATTAAGCAGTCAGGAAAAATTCCCCTCCCAGTGTCGCTTATGCTGAAAATAGTGGTAAGCTCCACGCAGCCGTGTTATCTACAACCTTTTACCAAGGACCAGATCCGGGCAAGTTCGGAATACCGCGATTACCTGGAACCCAACACTTCGCTCAAGGATTTACGCACGTCGTTAGGCTCTTTCTAGTTCCTGACATTTTCTGTTCATTTACATAAGGTCGACGCGGAAAGGATAACGATAACGATACATACCTCTGAGCTGTGGTATTTCCTCGAGAGAGATTGTATCCGGTACCACCGATAGTCACCTTACACTCAGGACAAACCTTCACTTCCACAGGGCGGCCACACTACAAGGTAAGGAAACAGGATCGCAGAAAAAATAAAACAATACACATATCTAAGGAGCATGAGAAATACTCAGTTGCCCGGTATGGAATCCGGTCTCACAGCGACCACCAGGACCAAGGGAACCTGGCAGAACATTGTTAGGAGAAAGAGAAACTTGTGATTTTACAATTTTGTAAGTATAAGCCATGAAAACAGATATGTGGAGTTGGTGACCACGGTACAAGTCTTGTTTTAAACTTGTAACTGAACGACAGTAAAAAGCGTCACTTACGTCTCCAATGTAGTAGGGATGTCCTTTGGGACACTCTGCAACAAAATAACACGGGAAACCAAGTTCATTTCAGCAAACATTGCATTGTCTACAACTATCGACGTATTTGTATTCAGAAGTCGAACATCCCTGACCTTTGTTCACGAGCATCTCCAGACTAAACCTCTTTATAAATCATTGACGAAAATACAAGAGACTGTGCTTTCCGCTCAATTATTCTGGGCTCAAACTCAAGGTTTTGAAGCCGTTCAATACACTTGCAGTTCGTATTGTATCAAATCTGATACCAGTCGGCAACGCCTCGAATTTTTGAACTGACAGAAACAGAACACCCCTACTTTTGCTTAACATGCTTTTAAAAGGAGCCACCTTTGGATACCAACAACACCAACACGCGCAATAATAGCTGACAATTCACCAAACTACAGATGGCAACGTCACGTTTCAGTAGCGTTTGCGGTTTTGAACGCGAGGTAGAGAGAAAGGTTCCACGTAAGTAATTGAGTCGTATATTTCCATGTTACCACGTAAACAAGTAAATGTTTTGGGGAGCAAGTCTTTCATGTTCATTAATGTCAAAGAGCAAATATTGACCTTATTGATGATGCTGTTCGATGCCGATGCTGATGCCCATTCGGGTGGTATGTTGCTTTCAGTGGGTTTCTCTGCACGAGAAACAGCTTTATTATCTTATTTATTGTAATCTTACTCATTTTTTGCTAGTCATGCTGTTCACGCTATTTTTTCTTAAAATGCCAGTTATGAACCTGCAGTATCACGTCATTCGTGTAGTAAAGGCGACAAGCCTGGTACTATGCTAACTGCCTGCACAACGTAAATTTACCACCGTGATACTTACGATACCAGGTTCCACTCTCTCGCATTCCCGCCATTGCTTCTTGCAGATTGTCATCAGGCATTGTGGGTAGGTATGCGTTCTAAGATACAAAATGATGGCCATGAAGATTGAGAGAACGCGCAAGCGATGTTTTCGCCGCCTTCACAGTGCTCGGTTCTCCAGTGCCCTATTACCTCAATAGGTCAATTGCACGTGACGATGACGTCATTTTACTACAACTACAAGAATCCTTCAGTTTGTTGTTTTCTTGTGCAATTTAGGGCTATCATTTTTTAAACCTGTGCGGGATTTACAGAAATTTAAGAAAGAAAAAAACGAAATGGAGTCACATGTCGTCATCGTGAAAATGGCCCATTGGACAAAGCAGTGCGTCTGGTCATCGGTTTAGAACTCTAGCCCAGCCTGCATTTGTCACGCTTTTTATTTCAACTTCATCTTAAAACTGCGAGGAGCACATCTTTTACATTCATTTTACTTGCGATTCATATTTTGCATTCTGACAATCGGTAGGAACCGTCCCTCAAGAACAAAAAAAAAAAAGAAAAGCGAAAACAGAACTGTACCATTAAGGCCGCAGGATTATCCATCAGCAATCGCAGTGGTTCGCAAATGGTCACGTGATTAATGGTCTGAAGCACAGTCGTAGTATGAATTACAAGCTCTGACAAATTCTGCTCTAAGCCTGAGCGACCAGGCCTGACTCGAACACTGGGAATGCCTGGAGCACCTTGTGTATTGTCGAGGAGTTGAGCAGCAAATGGTTGGATCTGTAGAAAGCAATACATCAGAAAGTGAGGATAAAGAAGCAAACAGCAACAACAAGACAACTCTCACAGCCTAACCACAAAAGAAAGTTGGGAAGAAAGGTAAAAAAAACTAGACCACAAAATTTCAGCTAATGTGATGGAAAAGTTTAAAAAAAGCCACTATATGTAGAAACAGATCTTGGGATATTATCCAGGTCTTTGAAACGATTAAACAACTGAAGGAAGGGGATCGTATTCATAAGCTCACCTAAGGTATCATTGAGACCGAAAGCCTCTTTCTGAGAAATAATATTTGGGCATAAATCTCATCTTAGAAGGTCAATTTCTCCGACTTTAGATTTTCGTTTAAGCTTACAGATCGCAAGCTCTCACTTCATGACTTACATTTCCAGACAAATATGTGCCCTCTTGTATGAATTCCTGAAGACACTGGTGGGCCTGTTTTAGCAAAAAAGGAACAAACTTTTACGTGGATACAAATACTCGTTTTATTTAGTTTGACGAAAAAGACGTAAGAAACATGAAGCAAAATGCTTTATTTTCTAAAACTTATTAGTTTGTACCCAAAAAAGCACCAGCAGTCATCCTTTAAACCTCGGGGCTATTTATAATAAGACTCAACCTTGTTCGAGCTAGAAAGTTGTTTTCTTCATTCTCACTGCAGCTGCTACCAGCACAGATCCAATTTGTACTGATTTTACAAAACTAAAGGTCAATCAGATGAGTGGGATAAAAACAGTTTTCGGGGCCAAAAACATGTATCTGGGAGAAAAGAGAAACGTACGTAACGTGAAATGATAATGGTATCGAATTTATCGATATTATGCCCCAGCTATATTTTAATAATTTAGATTTGAACTAAATTTTGTGAATATGACCGAGGCATAACATCGAAAAATACGATATCCTTATTGCGTTATATATGTTTTCCTTTTCTGGAACTCGTACCATACCTTAGTGGAGAGACGACGTTCTTTGCCAGTAAAGCCATAGCATGTGGTAACTTCACGGAATAAAGACAGCAGCAGCATAACCTCTCTTACAACGTTTGGTATCGCAACGGACTGAAATTTTGCCACAAGAAACATGGTGTGAGTCTCACAAAGGGTGAAACTATTTTTTTAAATTTTATTTTTCAGTCACAGACAAAAGAGCCACGCCACTCATAAACTACGGGGAGATCGGGAAAAAGCTCTCGGCGCAAAGATTTCAGGGACCGTTTTTGGGTAGACAAGCGTTAATTACGATCGATCCATGGCTATCCAAAGACGACCATTGACTAATAACTGCTTACGTTGGTTACGAACACGATCCCGAATTTATTGCCCTAAAGCTTGTGTGATGTCGTCACCTATTGCGATTAGCAAACTCAAATACTTTGGTTTTGGATTCAGAACTTCCAACTGAAGCACACTCAACAGCAAAATAAAAAGTGCAGAAGGTAAAATAGTTGACAATGTTAAACTAAAGTACTTCAAGATTGTTTATACCTTCAGTGCGTCAGTCAGCTCTCTGTTTGTTCCACCAAGCACTGTTTTGGCCATTGCTTCTCTGATCTTCTTGTATTCTTCTCCATAAATCACGAACCTATCAGGAACATTGTCTTCGTCCTGGAAAACAATCAATCAAACCAGAAAACAAATAAACACCAACAGAAAAGATCTTTCAAAAGTAGGTTGAGTTTGATCGTCCGGGTGAACGTAGTCCTAAATAGGACTTTTGTTGTTGACAGTGACTGACGTTTCGACAATCTGTGCGGTAGTCATCTTCAGAGTCAAAGTGAGTTGTATCACGACAGTTGATGGTATTATACTCTGGTTATTGATCTGATCGGTCAATTACGTCGCGATGTTATTGGTCGTCTGTCAGTTAAGCCGTGATGTTATTGGCTATGAAGACTCGTAATCAGTAATTGGTGCGTTTCGATCCGTCTATTGTCATAGTTAAACAGTCGTCTATTGTTAGTCAAATTTCGACAAATTGTTAGTTCCCCAGTCGTCCTCTCGTAGTTAGTTTTGCTTGATCTCGTCAATAAGTCGTTTGTACGTCGCTGGTCACTGTTGGCTACGATTCAGTGGCGTTTGTTCTAAGTTAGTAAAACCAGCTTTCTAAAGTAAGACGTTGATAGTAGTCTGTAGAATACGTTATACATGTCGAAGAGTCCCAGAAAAGACACCACGTAATACATTTCGCAGAGTCCCAGAAAAGATCTTGTGAAGTAAACTCACGCGGACTCGTAAATTTCAACTTTTCCAGATAAGGGGCCAAAAACTTTACACAGCTGATATGTGGAAATCGAAATCACAATATCTTGAAAAATAGGCATTACCGACAAAGAAATTAACAAACAAACAAACAACAATTTACTAAGTAATATTTAGCATCGTACTCAGGAGGACTTGGCACGAACTGTAAAAAGCAAGTCATTCACCCCGGTCACGGCTTTTCGAGACATTCTCGCTAATCTTTCTGAGCAGTGCGTGGGTTCTCTAAAGTCCCCATACAATTTTTATATGCCTGGACAAGGCTGTCCTTATCCGAGAAGCCACTTGCAGATGTCACGACAAAGACAGCACATTCCGATCCTGTCAGTCATATTCAGATCCTGAGTGTTGGATCGGCGCTTACTAATTTGAGCTAATCGTGTGCTATGTGGCTCACGTTTCAACAATTCTTATAATACACGCATTTTTATACAATTGCAAGAGCCAATTGGCGCCGGCTTTGTTTACCCAATTTCTGCGAAAATATTGCATTGTCACGTGGTTGCAATATGGTAAATTTTCCACGTTTTTTAGTTCAGAAGCCTACTATTCAAATGTTTCAAATCACAAGTAAGCTGAAAGGTTTCTAGGTTACAGACCAAGTCGTGTAATGGGCGAAAACTACTTCACCAACCCTAAATCGAGGAATAAAAGTCAAACAGAAGCCGAGGTTTTCTACCTGCTTGTTTCTGCTCTCAGGTGGTACAATCCACTCAAGCTCCTTCCTACCACACAGCACATGAATTGTCTCGACACCAAACCTCCTTGCCAACTGTTTCAGGAGGAACAGTCGAGGAGCTGGGCTTAAACTCTTGTAACACAGTGTTCTTGCAGTTTCAAAGAGAGTCTCCAATTCCATCTTTATCTGGCGGTCATTCCAAAGCTCCGTGTTTTCTACAGTGCTCTTGTACATATATTCGGCAGTCAGTGCTAAGGTGTAACGCGCCTTTGCAACGCCTTCCAGCACATCAACATCAAGTTCTCGAGTGGGACGAAGTGAGCTTGAGATCAGCAACGGTGTACATTCATCAGAAAGCTGTTGTGCAAGTTTTATCATCACCAGCAGAATATCCGAGGTTTTAGAATACTGACTGATCAGAGAATCCTAAAACAACATCGTAATGAAGATGTGAGATGCAAGGTATTGTAAAGCTATGTTCATACTTAAAAACTCATTTGAAACTTGTGTCTTCCATAGAAAGGAAGAGAAGCAACCTAGAACAGACAATCAACTTGACCTTTTATAGTTGAAGAGATCTGTTGCCAGACGAAAAAATTGGGAACGCTTTAACGCCTAGTTAAATTGAAGACTGATAGCGTAGTGGTTAGACTACTCTCCTACCACCAATGCGTACCATGCTCAATTTAGCCCGGTCTAGACTAAATTTCCGTTGGTTCTATTCCATGCGTTCAGCGATTTTTCCTCGTAAACTTAGGAAGAACACAAACGTAAGCTTGCTTTTTTGTTTTTGCCAGGCTTCTTTCAAACCATGAACGCGTTTTGCAGCGTATGGGGATTCGTTGGCATTCGGCACGGCATGGCATTCTTTGTCTTCTTACGTTCACCTCGAGTGCTAGTTTCCTCAATGCAATGACTGTTGGCAATTATAAGCGTACTCTGAGTACTATACTTCTCAAAAAGGCATTAATTTAAAAACTTCTCTCATGAAAAGAGATATGTTATTCATGAACTTGTCTTGCTTCGCCACGACTAGCTTTCCAGCTATAGGTGGGGTAAGCTATTCAACTGCTTGTGCATGCAAACAATTAAACTGTTGTCGTTGTCTTGAATTCAAAGTTTACCTCCCAGCAGTGTACAAAAAGCTGACAGACTTGCAGCAGATGGCCAATCTCTGGTTTCAGTCCTCGAGCCTTCGTTAAATAGAGCGACAAGTGCTCCTTGACTTCCTTGTCACTAGGCAAAAATCATACAAACCGGTTAAAAATAATAATAAAGAGTTTCCTGCTGAATATAAGCCGCTGCTATTAAAGAAAACATACTAACCAAAGTAGTTATTACTTTTACGACCTGTTTACAATTAAAAGAAGGAAGGGATAAGTGTGATGTTGATACGGAACGAGAGATAGTCGGGTTAGGCTACGCAGAAGTTGTCTAATTTCTGCAGTGACATGCAAAGAACGACCAAGGATAGGATCATGACTGAAAGAAACACAGTTAAGCCAACTTATAAAACAGTGTCCTCTCAAAGCGACTTGGCAAGTAAATAAATACCGTAAACAGCCTCTTATAAGCCCCCCCCCCCTCCCACCCCCTAGTAATAGGACCGTCTACCTGTAAGCCCCACTCTATCTTATATTGTTAAAATTCGATTTATTATGACGTTTTGAAGTTTAATCAAAAACCACTGCAAAACGTATTTTGATCACCACTGCAATACCTTGTTTCGTTTTTCTATTCCTGTTTCCTGTTACAAGCTCCTCCATTTATATGCCCTCTTATAAACCTCTTACGAACAAGAATAAGCCCAATATGTGAAAACAGTGTTTGCTCGAAAATTAATCCTGCATTAGTGTTCACCAACTCATGAACCACTGGCCAATGGAATGTTTTCTATAAGTAAAACAACAGATTCTTTCATGACCCACCTTGTCCTTAGTAGTTGCTGTAGAAGAAATGACCTCACCACAGGAGTTGCATCAATACCATGCTCAGGGAAAGGAGAGAAGTCTTTGGTTTTTGAACTAGCAGCTTCAATCACGTAACTCATGAACATGTCGAACAACTCAGGGTCCATTACACCTTCACCATCTTCGGCACCAAAACAAAATAATGAAACAAGCTCCATGAAGAAAGAGTTACATCGGCGACGGAAGTCGTAGTGTTCTTTGACAGCTTTCCTGGAATTGATTTAAAAAGAAGAATTTTCCAAAACGAACTTAATTCTTTTTAAAGGAGTCTCTTTCCGTAAATAATTCCAGGAACAAACGTGTACAAACTGAAATGAGTTGTAGCTGAACGACATCCTCAATTAAAAGTGAACAATTGCTCCTTAATCAACTAAGAAGGCAACGAAATATTGAGTACTGAACATCGGCCATAGGACAGATTTGTCGATTTAGTGGCGATGTTATTCAAATATTGGTCCTCTCAGTCACCAAACTCAAGAGGCGCTTCTCGAACTTTCAATCATAGTTGTTGATGTTTTTGAAGTCAGTTTCATGTTAGTTCTGCAAGATCTTGTCAATATGCTTTTATGAGGTCACCCAGAACCACGGGCTTCAAACCCGGGAAAATGATGTAAGCTCTAAAATTAGTTACACTTTCAGCAGCAAGCTAAGACAAGTTTCGTATGTGAGACGTTACACGCAGGTTGCCAAGTTTGCAACTTTCTGTCTTCCACTCTCCACTGAGAAACTAACCACTTGAGGAGAGAAAAGAAATCTAACCTTATACTTTTACTGGATTGAATCCTAAAATCCTCAGGGATTTGTCGTTTACACATTGGACAACTTCGTTCCTGTGATGTCCATTCAGAAATGCAAGTCAGGCAGATCACGTGACTGCAAGGTATTTTGACCGGGTCTTTCCCGACTAAGCCTTCCAAGCACACGGGGCAGGTGTTGACACCATAACTGTGGAAAAGGAATCCATGATCTTGATTAAAATGATGCCATCGGCATATTAGGCATCTATACTTAATAATTAATTTAATAACGTCTTTATTTAAAGTCTTGTCCTGCCTAGATTAGCATTATAGCTATTTGCAGGACATAAAGTATTGTAAACTTTATATTTCTTTAAATAAATACATTGTTGTTGTTGTTTTTCCAAGCACAAGAATAGAGAATGTTTTTATCTCCAATATCCACATACAAATTCTCTAAAACGATCTCTCCATACAGTTACTTGAAGAGTCAAGAGAATTTGTGTAAACATCAATGCATTCTCCCTTGGTTGATCATTTATTCTCACAACCTTCTCTCTTCAATAAGAATACTTTAATAATAAAGTTACTTTTCTTTTCCGTCATTTTAGGTTTTAAAACCGTAAAATCTCATATCACCAAAAACATGCTTCCCTCGCGCATCGGCAACAAGTGACAGTTTTACACATACTCGTACCTCGTATGGCGTTTACTGACAGCCTCGCTACAGTCAACAAGAAACTTCTCAATGACTCGCATGGTGTGTGGCTTTGCAAAGTCTGTATCCTCTCCCAAGGCCTGTAAGGAGAGTGTTTTTATTAGACAGTAATTCTAATTCTCGATATTTCAGACATGCAGGAGCAAGAGGAAAACTATGTCTGGGAAAACCAGTTATGATAGTTTAATGACAAGAATCAGATCTAAACCCTCAGTGTTTACAACTTAATGGAACACTCCTGCTAGTTTCAAGTGACTGATTAAAGTGACTGGCGTATTTACATTTAGGACAGACAAGAATGCAACGAGACCTTCTATTCTCACCCAACCTCGTTCCCAGGCTGTTTTCCCACTCGTCCCCGGGAGACGAGCAGGAGAGAATCTTGAGAACGAGGTTGATTCTTACCTTCCACAGCTTAAATGCATTTCCAACATCTGCTCGGTGACAGGCCGATGAACCTGGGTAGGTGTGTTCTATAAACAGTCTTACAGCGCTCACTCTTTGCCAAGTTGACCTGTTGTAAAGGCAAAAGAAAGAAGACAAAAGCTTGAAAAAATATATTCATCGTAATTTGTCTATGAAAGGGTTCGATCATCGTTTGTGTCAAGGTGGTCATTTTGTTATTGAACGCCACGTTTCAACCGCGTAATGCTGGTCTTTGTTCGGTCTGTCAGTGTGGAAGACCAGTAGAAAGCGGTCGAAACGTGGTGATCAATACCAAAATGACAACCTTATTTTTATATTACTAGTAGGCTGTTTAAAGCTTGTGGGTGACAGACCTGCAATCATAAAGAATCCGAGTTGTTTTAGGTCCATACTGTGATTTGTTATAAAGCATGTTCTCAGCACTCGATCTGATGGCCAGGACCCTGTTGCACCACACTAAGCGGGTCTGAGGATCAGCAAACTCATCTGCTCTTGGTTCAAGCTGTGACAAACACAACTGAAGGGCAACTGCATCAAGGACCTAACAAGTGGGTACAAAAAGTTGCTTTAAGAAAACAGTCATGGGTAGCCCTGAGGTACGCGCTGTAGCAGAGTCACACCAAGGATTTCTGAAAGTAAACGTTTTGTTCAAAGAGTAGGATTTCCCGCTTCGCAAATCATGAGGTTAGTAGCCACAGGCTACTACACCCTTCCACAGCATAGCACTGAAAATTCGTTAAATAGACAGTCAGGAGTGTCATTAGGTCATGCTCGAGTTGTAAGCTTTCTTCATTACATTCAATGTTGCATAAGCTTTGTGAAAACGCTGTGGAGTAGGGCGTAATAGGTGGCATGACCATGAAAGAAAGTGTTAGTGGAGTCGGCTTTCAAACAACAACCAAAACACTACTTTATTTGTACCAAACAGTATTACCATATTGATTAAAGAAGATATATTAAAAAAAAGAAAGAGGAGTACGGGCTGTCCCAAATAACCATACAAGTCCATTCACCGCAAAAAGCAACCTTTTATTTTTTCCATTTATTCCATTTCGTTTCTAAATACTGCAAATACGTGCATTACGTCACACAAACCAGACGACAACCGCTGCCTTCTTCACAACAGAAAGTATCACAGGCAGTGTAAGTTACTTAATATTTTTTCTGGAGACATGTCCAGAAATGCACGCGTTGGCGAAAATGGCGAAAATTCCGCCAACGTTTGGCGAATATTCATATGAGGTAGCAAAGGGTTCCCCCTGAGAGTGTAGATTTTGGCCAAATGGTATATTTGGCGAATATGGCGAACATTCACCAAGGTCTTAGCAAAATTTCAAATGAGATGGCAAAGGAGCAGTTTGAAAGTGGCGATTTTAACGAAAAAGGCGAATTTGGCGAAAATGGCAAAAATGGCGCACTCTCGCCAAAGTTTGGCGAATGTTGCTATGACGTGGCAAAGGCTCCACTTTGAGAGTGCCGATTTTGGCGAAAATGACAAATATTGCGAACATCCGTCAGTTTTGGGAAAAATTCAAATGAGATGGCAAAGGGGCCCTTTGAAAGTGAGGATTTTCCCGAAAATGGCGAATGTGGTGAGAATTCGTCAAAGCTTTAGCAACAACTCGAATAAGATGGCAAAGGGGTCCCCTTTGAAAGTACCAAAGTCTAAGAAAAAATTGAAATGAGATAGCAAAGTGGCCCTTTGAGAGTGGCGATCTTGACAAATATGGCCAATTTGGCGTAAATGACGAATATGGCGAACATTCGCCAAAATTCTGAGCAAAAATTCAAATGCGAGGGCAAAGGGATTCCCCTTGAAAGTGGCGATTTTGACAGAAATGGAGAATTTGGTGAAAATAGCGAATTTGGCAAACATTCGCCAAGATGAAAGTGAAGAATGATCATTGCAGTAAATTTTCCAATTTAAGCAATTGGAAAGAAGAAGCCTGAAAAAATCAGGGCTTCAACGGGATTTCTTATTTCCAATTGCTTTTTCAGGCTTCTTCTTTCCAATTGCTTAAATTGGAAATTTACTGCGATGATCATTCTTCACTTTCATCTACACCCGCAGTTCAAAAATGAATTATTTCATATACACTTCACATTCGCCAAGATGGTAGCAAAAATTCAAATGAGATGACAAAGTGGCCCTTTGAGAGTGACGATTTTGACGAAAATGGTGAGATTGGCGTAAATTTGGTATATTTGACGAATATGGTCAACATTCGCCAAAGTCTTAGCTACAAGTCAAATGAGATGGCAAATGGTTTACATAGGGTATAAAGAATTAATTAATTCTCCTCAAAATGGCCATTATAACCTGTGGGATAAGAACGATTGATACTGTCATAATCAGAGACGTTTTCAGAACGACATATACATCCATTAAATCTTTCGCGACAGTTCGCCGTTTTCGTCAAAATCGCCACTTTCAAAGGGCCCCTTTGCCATCTTATTTGAATTTTTGCTAAGACTTTGGCAAATGTTTGCCATATTCGCCATTTTCGCCAAATACGCCATTTTAGCTAAAATCGCCACTCTCAAAGGGACCATTTGCTACTGAAATTTTCACCAACCCGCTGGCGATTTTTTTTTTTGCCAGATTCGCCATTTTCGCCATTGCGTGCATTTCCCGACATATTTTTTTTTCCTAGAACAGCATTACGCCGCAGGTGGCATCATGGCAATTCCTTAAATGGTATGTGAGTGCAGACCGCGCTCTTGCTGTACGATTATAATTTCCAAGGGCATTTAAAAATTCGCAATAGTAAATCATAGCTTCGGATACGTGCCAAAAAAGGAAAACCGTCAAGTAGACTGCTTGCTTCTGTCCTATGCGCTCCTCCGAATGTCCCGTCATGGGGGATATTCATTATTAGACCACCTAACATATACCAATTCTTACCATCTCCTCTTCGTTGGGCGGAATGACTTCTAGAAGGCGGCTTACAATGTCCCGCTGCGCATGTACCAGTTGGCTGAAATTTGCCAAGCGTTTCTCGATAACGTCATACACCACATGGATAAGAGGGATGTTGAGACTAAATTCCTCAGAAAAATTTGACTCCATGTACAATTCACGAGCGGCTGTGACAATAGCCTGACAGAGAAGCTAAAACAAAGACAAAAGCAAAAAAGGTTTGTGGTGAGCTCTTAGCAATACATTGTTGCAGTGTCTCCAAGAAAGACTACTGTAGCTTAAGTCGTAGTATAATGCATGACTTTATCATTTGTAGTAGTCTGTAGAATACGTAATGCACGTCGCCGAGTCCCAGACGATTTGGTGGTTCGTCTACTACCAAGGACTAACGTACGATAGCTGGTTTACTAACTTGAAACAAATGCCGCTGAATCTTACCAACAACTAACATAATACATATTGAGTCGGACGGACCCAAGCAACACTGACGACGGCAGTTTGACTTATAATAAACGACCGTTTCCACTGTGACAAAAAACGTAATGAAACGCACCAGTCACATTTAGGGTCTTCAAAGACAATAACATCACGGCTTAACTGACAGGCGACCAATAACATCGCGACGTAATTGACTAATTAAGCCAATAACCAGAGTTTAATACCATCAACTGACGAGGTACAACTCACTCTAACTCTGAACATGTCGAAACGTCAGTCCTACAACAGCCTTACTCAGGACTATACTCACCCGGACGATCATTTTCAATCTACTGATGACATATCATGTAAATGAATCTTACTCAGTTAACTCGTGAAAGCAGCTACATGTTAGGAAACTACCAGTAAAATTCTAGATTATATGCCTGATACCTTTTCCTCATCAGGGACTAATGGCTTCAGCACAGTGTGAACAAAATCGTGAAGATAACGCTCAACTGCAGCTTCTTCGTAACCTTCCAACCAAGACTCGTCAAGAAAACGGCCTATCGCAGAGTTATTTACAAGGTCTTGCAAACATTGTTGGAGTGGCGTGTTTGATCTCGCTAACGACAAAAAGACACGATAGTATTAGGATCAGATCGTAGACCTTTTTCAGAAACAATCTGAAAAAGGAAACAACTCCTTCAAAAAAGTGGCTCACCCGCAATACTTGAAGCCTCTTTCCACATGGCATCAATTCTTTCCTTAATTATCCAAGAGAAAGGAAACTGTAGTTCAAACGACTGCGTTTCACGACCCGAGGTAACAACCGGAACACGTTCCCGTATAATGCCACTTTCCAGCGACAAAAAGCCATCATAATGAAGTTCGACCATTTCGTCACATTGGAAAAAACCTAGCCACAGACTTGACAGCCAATTCCCTCCATCCATCACCAAGTCTAGGTTGGAGTCACGGTCAACAACAGCGATTACTTCAGAAAGAATTGGAATAACTGATGAATAGACTCTTTGCCACAGCGCTTTCCTGAATGTTCCGTTTTCTTGGATTCCAGTACCGCTTAAAGCCTCAGAGCGTAGCCAGTCATTTGCCTTATTTCCAGCCCGTTCATCCTTTTCTTGAAGAAGTTTGTGGATTCGACGAGCCAAAATAGTAGCAAATGATAGATCTAGAAAGCGAAAAGAAAAAAGTCTTGTAGACATGACGATTTTCTAAAGTTTCATTTTTCACATTTCACCCCACAGGTTATTATATTTTTCGTAGAAAAAAGGCAACCTAAAATTTTCGGATTCAAAAATGTGATGGAGTTAGGAGTCAGCAAAATTCTCACTTTCGTAAAACTTTAAATTGCATCTAAAATTTTCGGGAAAATAATACTGAAGCTCTTGTAATTTCGAGAAGACTCAAGTTCTCCTAGGATGACCGAACAGATACACATTTTATAGCGCCGCTTAGAATGCATTTTTAGAGATCTTACAGCACGCTGAATAGCCTAAAAAGTGTTTTCAATGTAATTAGGAAGAAACCGTAGTTGGGTGCCCCTAGCTCACGTGGCATCTTTGCTCAAAGAACGATGAACACAAAGACTGCAGCGCGCTTCTTCCTTCGAGTAACTTAAGTCGGATCTTAAAGAACGAGGCATAGAAAATGTGTAGGGCGCCTGTTCATTCGCGCGCGGCTTATGTCGGATTTTTGCTTAAAGAACGAGACATACACAGTGTGTAGGGCGCTTGTTCCTTCCCGCGTGGCTTATGTCGGATCTTTGCTTTAGTGAAAAAATGAGATGCATTTTCCACTCGTACGACTCGACCACTTGGATGCCGTCCCTAGTCAACTAATGATATGTATTTTCGACTCCAAAACTCTGCATGTCAAGTCGTGACAACTTATGCGTTTTACAAGTTGTGAAAAGTATTTTTTCACTCGTATCATGTCGACAGTATTGGACATGACTGGTTATTTTACAGTTAATCGGTGTTTCAAAGCAAAAATTATTGTTTTCATCGATGATCTTTTATTTGCGGTCGGCTGAGTGCTTTTTTCAAGGCTTGCACGATAGTTTATCTAACACGATTGTCGTCGGCTCATGAATAAACTTCCGGTTATCTATCTGTTGCCTTGTTACACAATATATTGTTGTATTCAATGCAATGTGGTCATTTTCAAATAAGCCTTCTTCTAACATGTTTTTAACTAAAAGGAAGTAATTGAAGTTCACTGGTTTGAGAGATGGCATCACTTATGTCGTTTACGGCCAAAACGGCACCATGGTTCTCAGTAAATTACCGTTAATAATTAACTAAAAAGATCTCTCCGAGCCAAAATTGACATTACTTTGACACTGTATTAACACAAATAAACAGATTTTTTTCTCTCTTATACGCAGAAACAGTTATCTTTAGCATAAGAGTATAGTGCAATGGCACTCTTGACGGAAATTGTCTTTCCAGGGGGTACCCAACGAGGTTAGAAAATTTCGGAAATTCCAGGGGGTGGTGGGGGGTATAACAAGCACCCCCCTGGAAGGAACATTGCGGGGGGTGGGGGGTCTAAAACAAAAGTGCCCTGCGTGGGGGGTATGAATATTTCTTGCAACTACGCATTCACACCAAGCTTAAACATGTTTAAAAGTGAAGCTGTTTAGTTAGACACGGTTTAAAATTGTCTCCTTCATAAAAGTGCTTGCTGACTTGAGTTGATTGCAAATTTAGTGTAAATTAGAAAACATGTTGAATTTCATTTGAATCCCGTGTGAAAACATGTGTTCCAGTTTTCCGTAGCTGTTTTTCGTTTTTTGAAACCTGGTTTAATTAAACATGTTTAGTTGGTGTAAATAAAGCCTAAGAAATCACAATGATGTTACCCTGTTTCATACTTTGCCAGAAGCTCACATAATGTTGCGAGAATTGAAACAATCATAACAAGGAATTAAGTAATTAAAATCAATTGAGCGCCACCCTCACCAGTTCCATCCGATCTACCATCTGGAAGAAGACTCAACATAAGCTCAATACGCCGTGTTGATCGTGATGAACGCCATGATTCATCATCAATTCTTGCAACAGCTGCTTGAACACAGCTTCTCAAAAGGCTGACGATGTCTACTCTATCCACGATGACGTCATCAGAAGCTAGATCGGAGGCTTCCATTTCAATGTCAATGCCTTCTTCACGCTGTTCGTCGACTTCCATGTCATCTCTAGCTGCCTCAACGTCCATTTTGTCCACCCGTGTCCTGCTTGGTGCAACATCAAATAACTCACTCACTGACCGATCCACCATGAATTGAATGGCTGGGATGTGACCAGTTGGTGGTCGAAGCTCGTCAATGTGAACAGATAGCCAACTTCCTCCCTGGAAACCAGCAAATGCTTCACAGCCTCCGACAAGACGAGGAAGTTGAATAATCATAACTACATGCACAAATGATGAAGGGTCATGACCAACATTTTCTTTGAAATCTTCTTCTGCAGTTGTCCTTTGTTCCACGAGAAGGTGTCGGGCACAGGGTATCAAATTACGATTGACGTCCCCTGCATCGCATTGCACGATAAGCAGTCCTTCCCTTCCACCAAGTTTTGCGAAGAAATCCCTAGAAAATCACAATGTGACACTATGCAATAATAGACACTGTCTCTGACTAATGTTAGGGAGCTTAAGAGTTGAGCAACCACGACGGCAAAGGCTTCAAAAACGGCACATCACTCTTAATCAAGTTCGTTTAATTGGTCAAAAGAAGGCACATCTTTTTTGGAGTTGTCAAGAAAGTACTTGTGACATTAGGACGTCGAAAGTATCTCGTGAACGCAAAGCTAACTCACTTCTGTTGAGGTGGGATATGGAAAAATAATGCTCATTTCAAAAATATCCTCTGCCCCCCTCGACCCTGCAATTAGCTCACTTCGTATTTACTTAAAGGATCAAAACTAACGTTCAGAAATGCTATAGTAGGTAACACTTCCAATTAATGTTGTTATACCTCACAGATGAGCAAAACTGTTGTTCCGTGTGGAACTGCTGCAAACTCAGACATGTTACATTTGGCAAGGTTAGAGATGTGGCACGTGCTATGTCTTGCAAATCATTTGACGACAGCAATCTGGAATGAGTTGTCACCTGGAAGGAAAATAAAGTTAGCTCAAGCACTACACAGAGGTCAAAGTGGTTATGACAATTAACAACCTAATTAAATCAAATTCAATATTACTTCATAATTATTACATGTTTGTTCATCAATTACCGACGCGAGATCAAATCAGAGCACACCTGAATTAAACTTCCCTTTCCGGAATTCCCTCCCTCTGTTGTCAACACATTTCGTAGAAAAGCTGTAAGACTTGAATGTTCCTGTACTGTAAAGTAATTTGTCCAGAGCTCGTCTGCTTGCTGAGCAAGGTCTGTAGATGGTAGACGTGCAACAGCGTCGGGAGTCGCACATTGTAACAACAATTCTTTCGATTCCTGGAAGACCTGAAAGGCAAGCGAATGTTAATCGATCGTGCAAATAAGGTGTGTGAATACTCACTTTCCTAGTTATGAAGGTGTTTTTTCCATCTCTTTCACGAAAAAGCATGCGATTCTATGGGTTCATCAATAGTTTTATCACACTTTGCTGACAGACAGAGTGGTAAAGAGAAGATAAAGGAAAGCGGTGTGCTTCTGGAAAACGGAGAAACGATCATTCGTCACACCAGATCAGATTCGTTGAACGGCTAAGATGAACAAAAGAAGATTGGAAGGAAACTTAGCATTAAATACTGTGCCAGAAACTAATGAGCTACCTAAAAAGGTGAGATTAGCCAACACTGGCTCAAATTCATCCAAATAACGTCCCACTATACCTTGTCTTGCAAATGTTTATCACTGAACTCGCTTTCTTTAATGTTGCTGGTTACTTGCAGTACGACGGAAGCTGCTGTGTCAGCATGGTAACCAACAAATGCGTCACCAGGCGAGTACTTCCTGTGAGGAACAAAATGATGTCACAAACGTCGGAAATGAATAAACATCAGTACTAGTTCAAGACAGTGTATCCAAAGGGTATTTTGTTAGGGGAAGAGTACGTGTTTCCGTCCTTGAAGTGTTTTTTTTGGCCGTCTACAAATTTGTTTCTTACCACATGCACATACATATATATCTTACGGGATTTTTGAAAACGTTACCGCCAAATAGACCACTCCCACCAAGCAGTTTGTCAGAGTAGCCAAGTTAAAAGTGAGAGTACAACCATTGCTTTTTTTCTTCTCCTCCTTTCTTTCTCTCCGCAAACCTGCCTTTTCGCCCTCACAAGCACTAACAAATTTCTGGCTGACCTTCCGTCTTTACCTTAATTGCTGGTGACGAGGGATGTTGACATGAGAAAACCTTGTTACCCATTCCTGCAACTTGTCCACCAGAAGTTTTTGTGCAGAACTGAGACTTGCTGAAGTCACCAGGTAATGTTTCTCCAAACGATTAATGAGAGGAATCGGAAACTTACTGTACACAACATTTTTCTCAGCAATGACAATCAATCTGTTTGGACAGATAATGAATTGGTAAACGTTACTTAAAGTAGAATGACCAGACCACATCGCATAAACCACATTATTCAAAAATGAAGCTTTTAGATATACAAGCACCTTTGTTATAAAGGACGGTAAAGACACGACCTGAATTCTTCCAGCGAAAACCTGCGGGCTGCATTTGCAGCGGTTGAATCGAATTTTTAACATCTAAACGACATAAATGCAATTTTTATGTACCGTTGGTGTGGCAATGGAAAGGAATTGCATTTAACTATTAGCAGGCGATATTCACCGGCTGAAAGTACTGTCTAAGGACGTTTTACCTGAATTCATCGTGCACGCGACATTTTACACGGTGACTTCCAAGGCCAAGATCCACATATTTCTGTCCTCCAAAATACACATAGTACTGGTAATACAGATTAAAACAAAAAAATATCGCAAACGTTAACGCCGTTATAAAGGTAGTTGATAAAGGTTAATTTACGCCAAGAAATGTGTGTATCAATTTGAGAATTTATTGATGGAGTGATCGACTTAAAGAGTTTAAATGTTAAGTAAGAACACGAATAGGACACTGTAATGAATGACTTGTAGTTATACTGAATGTTGTGTATATAATATTGCCAGCAACTTATACCTGGTTTAGCGCGTCATAAAGACTTTCATAGAGGCTCTCCAAGTTCAAAAGAATTACAGTCCTTCCCGTTTCCATGCACACTTTAATTCGATTTATGTCACGGCAGACCTGAAACATGAGACGACAACCCAACGTAACGTTCCACAGATCGCAATTATACCTAATAGAAGTCAAACGATCATGGGGTCACAGTTTAAAGAAGGAACTGATGACTTTAACATGATGATATTTTTCTTCTTAAAACGGCAGCAAGCTATCTTAAAACCAACTCTTTTTCAGTCTCCCTAATCTCCATAACTGCCCTATCTCTGCTACTAGACTGTCTGCAGTCCCCAAGCGAAGGTTCAACTGTAGTTGGTTAAGGTCAGTTGGTTCCAGGGAGGTAAATGGTTCGTTAAGTGGAAGAGGTTGTTTTTATGGGGTGTACAATAAAATGCATGCCATTGTCCCAAAATATTGATTTCTTCAACGATGTATCTGCTAACTCTACTCTCTCTTCCACAAAGGCCTCTTCGTGTCTTACAGAGACTGGAGGAGAAATAAAAGAATGCGCGCGAAGGAAGATAAGAAGGGCTTACCGCGCACTTACTATTTTTTACTCTGTGTAGGAGAAAGCAAGTCTTGTTACTGAAAAAGTCTAATTTACAAAACATCTATCTCACGAGTAACAACACTTTTAATTACTTTTTAATACAGCTGTTAGTACCTGAGTGTATTCTTGGTCCTTGGGGAAGCTGCTGCCGAAAATTACGACAGGTTGTTCGCCTTTTTTGTGCAGTTCCTGCTGAACAATAGGCAAGGCTGCATAGTTCTCTGTTAGCACCAACAAGTATCGACTCTCTCTATTGAAATGAAAAGATAGCAAATGTCTAGTGGAAATAAATTTCATCGAAAAGTTGCCTATTTCTGGCGTTTGTCCGTTAATGATAAGCAGAGTGGGTCAATTTATCTTGTTGACTCTCTTACCCTCCGGAGATTTCGCGTTCAAGGCTGGCTTTGATAAGGTTCACTGCAGAGAATGCATCTTTATTTTGCTTCTTCTAGAAAATGAGTAAGAACGCAAAGAATCACAAAAAAAACACTGGAGGAATCTCTGTATAGTTTCGGAAACGTTGAATTTAGAAGCCGAGTATTACTATCGTAGCCTTTCCAAGGAAATGTACATTTACACCCCAGTAACCTTCTGTCCATTTTAAGAATCCAAAAAAACCCCTTGAAATATAACTTGCCTTAAAAGACATACCGTGCTAACCCCCGATTACAAACTGACGTTATTGACAGCTGTACTTATTTGGAGACAGAATGCCGCACCAACCCGACCTGAAAAGCTTTCGAAGGACCTGTGTGGACCGCAAGCCTAGCTCTGAAATACCGTGGACGAATAGCAGAGGTAACTATAAAACAAATTAACAAATTATTCAACACTCCTACCATTTCGTTTCTGCTAAAAGGAACGTGTTCCTTGAAGATTTTCACTGGGTCAATCTCATCCAGTCCCCCGAAATTCCTTCTGATGGCTTGTTCAATTTCTGGCCAACGTGGCTCTCGTCCATGCTCCTCAGCTGTTTTGTACACCATCTTTACCAAGCTTAAATTAAATGTGAGGGAAAATAAAGATTCAACCGGCGCTCGTTTCATGTGAAAATTAACGTCCTGATTTTAGCTCGTGTTAATCTGAACATTGTTAACCCAGCTTAATTTCGAATTTTCTACACTACAACCATGATCAGAGATAAAATATCCAACGGGTTTGAAAACTGTCAGACTGAGAAAAAAAAATAAAATTCTTGACAACTAACCACTGCACGAAAGAAAGGCGCGCTCCAAAGCACTTTAGTTTCGTTTCGAAATGCCGCCAAGTGAAAAACGTTGCCGGGAAAATGAGTCAATTCCCGTACGAAAGACTTGGCAATTGGCCTCGCTTTAAGAAAGGTTGACATTTAAGATCACAGACAAAGAACAGTTGGTTTTTTCAATGAACCTGTATGAGTTTAGCTGATATATAGCTGTATAAGCTGATCCAGACGCTGGCGATAAAAAAAAAAAATTGGAAAATGGCGATTTTAACGAAACTTCGCCAAAGCCTTTGGAGCAAATGAAATGAAATGATCAAGGGTCCACTTTGGGAGTGGCGATTTTTACGAAAATGGCAAATTTGGCGAAAACTGTGAAAATGGCGAAAATTCGTCATAGTGTTATGAACAAGTCAAATGATATGGCAAAGGGGGCTCCGTCCAAAGTAGCGATTTTGACGATAATGGCCAATTTGAAGGAAATAAAGAATATGGCGAAAATTCGTCAAAGTCAGCAAGAATTCAAATGAGATGGCAAAGGGCCCCTTTGAAAGAGGCGATTCTGACGAAAATCGCGAATACGGCGAAAATTCGCCAAAGTCAGCAAAAATTCTAATGAGACAGAAAAGGGCCCCTTTGAAAGAGGCGATTATGAGGAAAATTGCCAATATGGCAATTAGCCAAAGTGTTATTTCAAGTCAAGTGGGATGGCAAAGCGGCCCTTGAAAAAGGCGATTTTGACGAAAATTGCGAATTTGGCGCAAAATTCGCTAAAGCGATTTTTCGCCAGATTCGCCATTGCGTGCATTTTTGGACATAGGTGAACGATAGACTGGCTAATGGAAGAGCAGTGTTATTTCCGACCGCTTAAAATAAACTGGAAAACGTTATACTGCACTTGTAAATCCCTACCTATAGAAATCACGAAGCCCAAAGAACTCCTCCTTTTTAGACTCCCGAAGAGCTTCTGACCGTTTCTGCGTATCGTATAACTCACTGTAACCCTGGGCCAGTGGATTCATAAGTGGAGCAACAAAGTTTTGTACTCTTGGATCAGTTGCACATATGCCCCTAAGTAACGTAAAGAAGATGGATCAGGCTCGTTAAACTAGTCCATAACAACTACATCAAATTAAGATGGAAACATTTTCTTCCACATATCCTTGACCAGCCGTATATTTTTTAATCGAACCTTTACAAAATATACTTTAACCTCATTAACCTTGAACCAAATCGGTCGGCTTTCAATTAAGTCAACATTCAGCTGATAGTCAATTTTTATGTAGTGGGACATTTAGTATGAAAAGATCAGTAACAAGGAAATGGTCCTATTTTGTGTATCTGATAAAACGTGTTTAGTCTGGTCTGCATCTCTCCTAGGTCTCTATCTTTATTGGTCCCTATAACCAGGAGCTCCTGTTGTTAGCAGGGTTAGGGGCATTGTCAGGGACATTTATTAATTGTTTCGTGAAACTAAAGGGAGCACTTTAGTGCGCCTTCCTTTACTTATGAATACCATTCTTAGTCCCAAACCAGAGGAGACCTTACATTGCACTTTCCACCAGTTCCTCTGTGTCTGGAAGCCCTCGAGAGAGCATGATACCGCGATTCATCTTTGCAGGATCAAGGGCCCAGTTGGATATTCCAACAAAGGCCACTCTTTGAGGAAACTGTTCTTCCACCTCTATGATGTCATCAGTGGAGCTAAAGCCATCCTCCAGCAGTGGATGGAGCGTTTTAAGAGGCATTAGAGGCGAGTCTTCAGCCAGGCCAACTTCATCTAAGACCACAACTGACACGAACTTGTCTAGGTTTTTGCCTTTCTGGAGCTTTCCGCATTGCCGGAAAGTCGCAACGATCCCTTCAGCAGTTGAGAGAGGGCTGCACTGATAGGACACCATATGAACCTTGTGGAACACGAAATTAGCATACATAAATAACAAACCTAAGAACATGACGAAAACGAACAAAAATACAATACAATTCAATTCAAAACAATACAATCCAACAGAACACAATACTGTGATTAACTCAAACGAAGAGGACATTAAGCAAAATAGTCCTGCGGTGACCTTTTCTCTCCTCATCTTTTTTGTTCTCTTAAAAGATACTAAGCACTCTATCACATTTGTTCGATAGATTCTAATAATTGCAATATAATAACAAAAATTCGTAATCGTCTTTTCAGCACATTGGCTTCACCTGCTTAAAGGTCTTGAAGAGGTCAGATCTTGAAGCATCTCCTTCCATGTTACCAGCCACAACGGTCTTGGCTAAAGATTTAGAGCTGCCTGGTTTACCAACCACAAACAACGGAATCCTGAGTTCAATGCACACCACCATCATAAACACATTCTCACTCAGTGCTGTGTTACGTGCGATATTATGACCCAGTTCTAGCTCGTTCAACACTGCTTTTTGGCATCTGATGACGAGAAAAGAAGAACAGTGAACCAAGTATAACCATGCATTCATAAAATCATTAAAACATTAACAGCGAGAAAACGCCAACCTAAAATTTTGAAACCCTTTTGCTAGCAAAGTTCCCGTATTTATTTCTAGCTTTTCTTACAAGATTTCTCTATGTATTCATGTCTAAGAATCCCTCAAGATACCACTGAAAAATGTATACCCTAAAGCTACTACAAACTGCTGGAGACACCGCAGCCTATCGTAAATGTATCCCCTTTGGGTGTAACGACCTTGTATCATCTGGTGTGACAGAAGTCATCGCTTTAAAATAATAAATAGCTAGTGTGTTTTTACCAGAACGTCTTCGGTCTACCTTGTAATTTCCTGCAAAATTCGCTCATGTCCACCTGGTAGTTGGCAAGGAGTGGAAAAGCTAGGAGCCACAGCACGCCGATAAGGTTCTCTTTCTTGCAGTCTTGCATGGTAACACACTCCAATTGAAAGCACTAGGGCACGTGAGACGTCATCAATGGGCTACAAAGAAAGTTGAGGGGGATATTTGTGACAAGTGCAGAGTCATGCCATTCAGAAAAACACATTTTTCTACACCGAAAGAGTGCCTCAGGTAATGAAAAATATATTCTCAAATGAGTAAAACTTTCTATTATTATTCCATTACGTCTCTCAAGAATATACTTAGAGTATGCTTATTTAGTATGTCTACTCTGTCTATTTGTCTTCAAAGGACAAATCCCCTTTACCTTCTCCAAATCATCCTGTTCATCTTCCTCCTCATCATCAATGATCTCATTTTCGTCTTCACTTTCCTCATCTTCCTCCTCAAGTTCTTCATCCATTAGAGGATTAAGAGCATCGCGATGATTGTAGAACCAGACCATCACTCTCATTGCACGTTCCACATCTCGAAGGCTCACAAAACTACACTCATCCTACAAGAGTGAGTGTTGCGAGACAAAAATTTTCCAGAGTTCTTACTGGCGTCGATGGAAAGGGCATAAAGTAGTACAATACATTGAGATCAGATGTAATTTGAGAAATAAAATAAGGTGCCGTTGGAGAAAGCCATCAATTTAAAACCAAGAAAGACAAATAGACCATTCTACAGTTGTGAGCTTAGTATTCTAGCCTTTGAATGAAAGTGAGGCCGAGGTAGACCTTGTTTTAATACAAATCTCCCTCCTTTTCTTATGGAAATTATGCTTAAAAATACTCGTTTGCTCGAGAAAAACATGATAAAAACAAGGTCAACTCCAGCCTCGTTTCCGCCTGTAACTGTAAAATGGACAATTATCAGTAAACAAAAAAAAAATACTACAGTCAAACAAGAATTCTTACACTGGCAGTCTTGTTATATATAAAAAGTACTGTAAATTTTTTGGCTAAGTTCATACAAAACGGAAAAGCACATGCACACACAACAAAACAAAACCACTATTTTTTACCGTCTGATCTCTCATGTAACGCTGAGAAGCAGTTAGCACTCTCGTCAGAGCTGTGACTAAAGGATTGTCGCCTGGAATCTGTTTTTCTTGAAGGACCTCGTGTGAAAATAGAACACCATATCAAGGGTACTATTCAGTAGCACAAATATGAAATAAGTTACACTGTAAAATACCTCGGCGATGTTCATGTTGACAGCGACAACTGATAACTGAGACGTTTTCATGGACTGCTGCTTAAAAATCGATTCTTCTATGGAATGTGTAAATTGCTATAGAAAGAGAAATCAGTCGCGACATTTCGCGACTTCATCGCTAGTTTCCGCACGAAATGGTTGTCTGAGAAACGAGCGCAGAAATCCCATAATGATAACGTGTCGCTACCCATATCTGGGTCGTACTGCGAGGGAAATTTGCTACAACCAATCAAGAGCACTACTTAGATCTGGGTAGCGACACGTCGTCAATATGAAATTTCTGCAATTGCTCCTTAGTTGTCAGTTTGCGGGGAAACCAGTGATGGCCTCACGAAAAGTCGGCTGTTTTCTCAGGCTAAAATTCCTATGTCAAAAAAACGGCAGGAAAAACGTTATAGGACACAAAGGCAAATAATTTATTTGCTAACACACTCCAAGAGCGTTATGTGTCACACGATTATATGTCCACTTACAAATCTGCTGACAATTTGACGCGTATAGAGCTCCTCGATCTCAGGTTTCAGTTGGCCAAAGTCCCAGACCAAAGGACGCATGCTCTCTGGCAGAGAATGGACTCTGTAGACCAGGTGACGGAGAGGAATGCGCCCTAGCATCAAAACAAACCAAATTAACTTTTCTTGTCTGAAACTAAATAAGGCAGTCAAACTAAAGATCCCTAGAGCATTTCAGTCTGTGCATGAAATCCAAATTTATTTCACTTGGACACAAAACCGATCTGCTTTCTCCCATTTTGTAACACACTGACTCTGACGTAAGTTTGATGTAATAGGCTTTTTCTTTTAGAAAAAGATACTTTTTATATCTATTTTTCTTCAGACTTCAGACAGATTAAGTTAAAATAGCGTCTGCTACATATTTTAAAACATGCCGCAAACGGAATGCTCACAACTGTCCTAGAAGCCTATGTCTTACCAAGCCGATCATGTGTTTCTTGAGTTGCAACATGGTAACCCAGGCCAGCTGATTCCAGTTTATGGATCATTTCTTCCGTGTGTCTGTAAGAAAAACAAATGTGTCAATAGCATGTATCTTTGCTTAAAGAGAGCATCGACAGGCTAGGTAGAAGTGTGCTTACTTCCTGTAAGGATTACATGCTGCAATGAATTGCAATCTTTTAAGCCCAACTCCAATTTTTCTACCGTTGACTCTGCGATCAACCATAACCTCTTTGATCATCCCTAGAGCATCTGTTGTGTTGGCCTCATCAAAGAACAACACCGTATCAATGCCAAGGCTTTCGTTCCTTCCGGCCATCTGCTCAGCCTCCTCCACTTTCTTTTCAATGTCTTTATGGGATGTTCCTCCGTGAACCTGTTAAGGCAAGATAAGACGCGAATTACTGACTCTTTATCGAACGTTTTACTTCCCAAAGCACCAAGAGCCAGATGATGAACACTAAATTCGAAATGAATAAAAAGGTAATCGGCTCGATGATTATTTCTCAATGAGGACATGTTTTTATGATAATAAAGAAGGGATTTTATAGCGAATAAATGATAATTACGATAGTTAATAGTTTCTTACCTTCATGAGCAACATGTTCTTGGGTCCTCCGGGTCCTGATTGTAAACCACACATGTACCGAATAAGGCAGGTTTTTCCACAACCTGTCTCGCCCATTATGACCACAGGAATGCCACATCTTCAAATGTATCAGTGTAAAAGCAAAAAAACATAGTATATTAAGACTTTGGCCAAAAGTGTTACCGGGTTAACAGCGCCCAAGCGGGAGTTTTGGAGTAATTTGGGTGGAGAAGATAAGACAACATAGTCGAAACGGTGTGGTGGAGGAGGCTAGACAAGATAACCGTGGCGGTGTGGTAAAGAGGGAAAGACGACAATAAAGTTGTAGTGGAGGTGGCGGAGGAGGAAAGATAATATAACTGTGGTAGAGTGGTCGACAAGAAAGGACGACAATAAAATTGTGGTGGCATCGGTGAAGGAGCGGGAAAACAACATTATCCTCCTGGTGTGGAGAGAGGACGACCAAAAAATTGTGGGGGCGATGGTGATGGTGGAGGAGGGAAGACAACATAACCATGGAGGTGTAGGGGAGTTGGAAGGACGACAGTGAAGACAACACAGCTTTGGCGGAGTGGTGGAGTGATGAAGTGCGACAGCAAAATTGTGGTGGTGGTGTAAGATGAGGAGGGAAGACAACATAATCGTGGCGGTTTGGCGGCCAGGGACGGTCGACAATAAAATTTTGGTGGTGGTGGTGGTGGTGAAGTGGAGGTGAAGGTGATTAAGGAGGAGGAAAGATATCTTAATCATGCCGGTGTGGTGGAGAAGGAAGGACAACTTTAAAACAATGATGGTGGTGAAAGACGGGAAAAACATGATCGTGGCGGGCTGGTGGAGGAGGGAAGACAACAAAGTCGGGGCTGTGTGGGAGGAAAGGAAGGGCGACGACAGAAATTGTGCTTGTAATGATCGAGAGGAGAAGACAGCATAACCTTGACAGTGTGTTGGAGGAGAAAGGACGACAATAACATTGTGGTGGTGACGGTTGTAGGGAAGTGAAGAGAACACAGCCGAGGCGGTGTGTGGCGAAGAAGAAAGGACGACATACAATGGGGAAGAGAAGACAACATAACCGTTGCGGAGTGGTGGAGAAAGGAGGACGAAAACAAAACCACGTTGGTGGTGGTGGAGGAGGAGGAGGAGGAGAAAGAGGGAAGACAACATAACTGTGGCAGTTGGATGGAAAAGGAACCACAAAACTAAAGAATTACAGCAGTGGTAGTGGGAAGGAAAAGACCATAAAATTGCGTCGTTGAGATGGAGGAGAGGTTAAGACAAAATTGTGGTGGCCGGGTATGTTTTTGATGGAATCCGTAAATACGGGCTTTCCAATGTTACTGTTATGGTTACCTGAGGCTTTCTGAGGTTAAATGAGGGTTTGGTGCTTGTAATTCGCGCTTCACGGGTCTGACGTTTCTCCGACTTTTTTTATCACTCATCATAGTTTTCATCACTCATTTAAATGATTTGACTTACCTGAAGCGCATGTGGATGGCCAGAATTTTCTTCAAGTTATCCGTGGTGAGTTCGTAAGAATCATCAGGATCATAGGGCCACTCAACACCCATCACTCCACAAAGCTTCTCGATTTTCTCCCCCCTAAGCGCAACAAACAAATAGTGCATTAACCTCACGACATCTTGTTACAGACTCATCAAAATTTTTAAAGATCATGTCAAATAAAGATTTATATTTCATACTTGCTCCAAGATTCGTAATTGGTTTCCATGTCAACCTTCTGGACGAAAAGACCAGTACGCAAGTGCCTTGACATCAGATTAGGCTCAATGATAATACGGCGGTCTGGATCAATTAAATTGCCATTCTGGTCAATATGGAAGCCAACAAACGTCATGGTAACGCGATCTTGATTGAAGAATATGTAGGGATGTGAACTGTTGAACAAATACAATCCATTAAAAAAAAAACAAACAAAAAAATTAAAAAAAACAGTTACGTTTACAAAAATCGGACAATCTAAATTGTTTACGGTTTTAACCGTCATCATCAAAAATTACTAAATGAAAATATCATGATTTGCGAAACGACTTAATCTCTGAAAGACAATCACACAAATTTAACCGATGAAATAAAAATTTACGTGGAAATTGTTCAAGCAGTTTACGTTGAGGAAGTGCTGTAGAATTTTAACCGCAAAGGCCTTGGCATGATTCATAACAAAAACGAAATATTTAAAAGATAAGAACAGATAGACAAACGCGACATCAACGTAAGTTGTCGCACAGAAAGTCTTTAAATCGGTCCAATAAGCCATAAAAAGCGCATAGACGGTTCTTCTCTCGAGAAAAGTTAAATGCTCCCA
The DNA here is from genome assembly GCA_964035525.1 of Porites cylindrica. Lineage (NCBI taxonomy): Eukaryota > Metazoa > Cnidaria > Anthozoa > Scleractinia > Poritidae > Porites > Porites cylindrica. The sequence goes on along the minus strand of OZ037779.1, from coordinate 10,483,717 downwards.
CAATATGAATGAATGACAATCACACAAATTTAACCAATGAAATAAAAATTTACGTGGAAATTGTTCAAACAGTTTACGTTGAGGAAGTAGTGTAGAATTTTGTACAGAAAAATCGAATTCTAAGAATTAAGCGACTCCCATTTAGTGGATATTACCTTTAGTATTGTAATGCTATAAAAATGCAAGACTGTGGCGTGACATCTTACCTGGTTTCCCAGTGTCTTCTTAAAGACAACTGAAGAACAGCTGTGTCTTCTTCGTCATCATCGGCAATATCGTCATCGCGTTCAACACGGGCTTGAGCAGGTCTATCACAGCAGTTCAGAGATGGCGTAGCAAAATCCTTCAAAAAAGGGAAGTTTCACATGAGCAGGAATTTCTCAGTTACAAACGTAAAGAAAAATATCAGTACAATAGGAACAGCAATAATGTGTGAGTTCTTGGGTTAAAAAATTCTGTTGATCATTATCGCCGCGATCGCTAAGGTGGTTTAGAGTTGTTTCTATTTACATGGTTCGATTGCTGACTTTTCCATCCATTACATACTAATCACTACCAGGGTTTGACCACCATCTTAATGCATCATTTTGGAACATCGTCAAGATTTTATATTGATTTTGCAGAAAAGAACATTTTTGGTCCAAAATAAACCCACGCCAAACATAGGTCAAAAAGCGCCAAAAGTGTACCTGAAATCATTAAAAAAAGGACAAGATCGGGAATCTAGTTAACAGCCATGTCGAATAATAATTCAAGGCATAACACACAGATGGTGCCCACCACCCATGGGAATTCAAGTACTTCCTCCAAGGGTGGCATTTGGTGTTTGGGAATTGTGCCCAATTTGTTGCGCGATCGCACCTTTTCCATATTTCTTACCCGTGACATAAGGATCATGAATTGGACCACAAAGCTTCTGAAGCCTTCAAGGGTGTCTCCCACAAGTTCCATGTTACAAAACGCACTGTCTTCACAAGCTTGGAGCTGAGAGTTGAGGAAGTTCACAAAATGACGGAGTTCAGCCCATGACGGGTCCACAACGCCACAATTTCTGAAACAAGTGCATAAACGATAACCAATTCCTCCTCCCTTCAATGCCAATATAAAATCGGCGACAAAAAAACGTCAGAAAGGTCCTTTAAGGCGGTGTCTCAACTACTTGTCGCCGATTGTAGCTGTTCACTCCATCTCGATAAAAAAGTTACAACTAAAACTGAAGAGGGAAACAAGACTTTACCAAATGATTGTTTTTTTCTTTGTTGCTGGAGTTTTATAGCGCGATCAAGGCTTTAGAGTATCAGCTAAGAGTAACTCTTGTTTAGTGAAAAGAGTAATTTTTTAATCTCCCTCATCTCCTCATGCTCTTAAATACAATGTACCTTACGAGCGTGTCTATACAATCTGCATGGTCACCCATCACCTGACTTGGAATAAACCAGAATTGATTCAGGTTCTCTCTTGCTGACTCCCAAAAGTTGAGATACTGAAACGCCCGCTGAACATATGAGCTTTGAAATTCAGCATTGTCGAACAGAGGGTTGAGATTAACACAACCTGCGATAAAAGGAAAGAGCAAAAAGGTTTTAGATATGGCATGCATGAACATCGTCGACATTTTTTAGGTCACCAAATTCCAACAAGACATTTGCGCGTTGTAATTTTACCTTACCTGTTCTATCTACTTTCCTTTTTAACCCTTTAAGACCCAAAAGTGACTAACATCAGTTTACTTTTCATTATATCCTTACATAATTACCTCCAGAAAAATACTTCGATCGTTAAACAAATTCTCTCAACTAATTCCTTGAGTAAACGTATGTTGATCAGTCTAGAGAATTTGCATGTGAATATTGGGGTTTTAGAGGGTTATTATTGTAATGTACAAGGTATAGTCGGAGCCCCTTTGACACTGCTGATTCTGCAATTTTAGGTCGCATGTGAAGACAAACCTAGTAAAATTGAACCAGGTCGTGTATCGTTTTCCGTGCATGACTCAGATCTCTCAGTCAAACAAAATTTTGCCCTTGTTTAGAGAAAACTGGTACCAATTACAATAAAATTAGAAAGAAATACAACTGACATCCTGTTCAATCAAACAAATGGTAACTCTAACAGAAAGGAATATGTAACTACAAACTAGAATTTCTTACCCATTTTCTGAGTCCTCAACTGACTCAACGTTCGCAATGGTGTTTCACATTCAATCGTAGGAAGCAGCCTGTAAAAAGGCTCTGCTCTGACTTTTCGAACGTCAGGCTATTGAAAAAACATAAATTTAGCGATTCAATGCCGTCCTTCACTAAACTATTCTACCATCGTTTACATATCATTTCAGCTTTTAAAAAAATGACTTTACTAGTGAAACAAAGATCATGTAACCTTCCACGAGCCATTTGCTTGTTCCTACCCAATTATCTTATGGCATTTTTGAATAGGGCTGACCAAATAACCGCAAAGGCCTTGGCATGATTTATCACAAAAACGAAATATTTAAAAGTTAAGAACAGATAGGCAAACGCGACATCAACGTAAGTTGTCGCACAGAAAGTCTTTAAATCGGTCCAATAAGCCATGAAAAGCGCATAGACGGTTCTTCTCTCCAAAAAAGTTAAATGCTCCCACAATATCTCTTAGGCCACTCTGATGTGGATGGCTTAACGATTAACTGAACCTTACCTTAGAAAGTACCGGTCGCCTTTGAACAGTTTCATTGACCCCTTGTGTTGACCCGGTGGTTAGCTCAATCACATACAAATCAGATACTCTCCGTCTCCAGACCTGTCCACTACTGCTTTTCAAGACACCAAGTATCAAGAGATTAAACAGAAGTGCGTCAAGGCCACTCTTCACCTGTCAAAATACAACCATCACAAGGATGGTCAGTTGAGATAGGTGCGAATCAGTTCTTAAACATCTTTTTAAAAATGTTTTGTACATTTCAAACATTTTTAAGGTCGTAGCTATCTTAAGCTTTTTTAAATACGTTTATGTGCTATTTATTCAGTTAAAGTACGCTAAAATATTATATTATGTAACAAAGCATTTAGTACCGACGGATGGACATCAAGGTGAAAAATCCGGGAAAGTGGCAGATCAGGCACAATCATATGCGGTAACAAGGACTCCACAACGGCGCATTGATCCACAGCTGGTCCATAAATTGGGACGCTGATACACAGAGGCACATCTGCCTCCATATCCCTGAGGTAACTCAATACTTCATTATTGTTTCCAAGTTGAACTAAGCTTTCACTAAGTCGCCGAACCACCAAGCTCTTGCCGCAACCTGCCCTTTGTGAGGACACAACTCTCACCGACAACCTGTATGGGATAAGTGGAACGTTTCTTTTAGAGATAGGAAACACATTGAAAAAGGTCAATTTAGACATTACAAGACACACTTGTTGTTGATCCTGTTTGGCCTGTGTTTTGTAAAAGGTGGTGGCGGTGGCCACTAAAATGCCACTTTCATGGGTTGAGTTCAATAACGATGGTGTTAAAGGTGGTGTTGGCAGTGGTGATACTAACGCGGCTCTTGCTGAAATTAGCTGCAGTGGTGTTTGGTACTGTAGATGAAGAGACTGTTGGCTATGTTATGTTGTTGGTGATATACATGCCTTTAAATATGCATAGTATAGGTGAATGAATGAATGATAACTTTATTTATACACGGTTAAAAACATCAGTCTAATATAGAAAATTAATCAAAAATTCTCAAAAACTGTTTTACATATTTGCCGTGTGGGAGTACTGATCAGAAAACCATCTATGGGAACTTCTCTTAAAGAGACCTAAGGAATTTGATGTACGTATTTCCTCTGGAACACTGTTCCATAAAAGAGCACCACTGTAACTGTAATCAGTTCTTGGTTTGCGGAGCATTAATTGTTTCTTCTCGTTACGAAAACAAATTATACAAAGATAAGCTGGGGCGAGATTATTAATGCACTTGTACATCACATTAGCCTTTTGTTTAGCCCTTCTAACCGATAAATTGTCCCAACCAAGCGAGTTACGAAGAAATCTGGAACTAGTATCATAGCTAGATTTGGTGGCTCAAGGCTAATAAGTTAGGTCTCAATGTCGCCAAAACAGAGTTTATGGTTATTAGCTTCAGGCAGAAACTACAGTCCTTAAATGACTACACAATGAACATTCATATAGACGGCGTCCCAATAAACCAAAGTAATCAAAGCAAATCTCTCGGGCTTATCATTGATGAAAATCTCTCGTGGAAGGCCCACATTCATGAAATCTCTAAAAAAGTATCCTCTAGTATCGGTGCTCTTAAGCGGGTCAGGCCATTTGTTTCAGTGCACACTGCAATTAAAATGTACAAAGGTCTTATCGAGCCACACTTTGATTATTGCAGCGCTGTATAGGATGGTTTGACCCAACATCTTAGTGAGAATCTTCAAAAACTTCAAAATCGTGCTATCAGAGTTATCATGGGACTCAAAATCAGGTACAGTAGCGGCAGAAAAGGTAACATTAGTGTCGTCGGCATACATACTAGGAGAGCCCACATTCAAACAATTTGGTAGATCACATATATGGATCAAGAAAAGAAGAGGACCGATCATTGACCCTTGAGGTACGCCACACTTTAGAGGGTTCGCGCTAGATAGATGATTGTTTACACTACACCTTTGGATACGGTTAGTTAGGTAAGATTTAAACCATTTCAGGGCGTCCTGATCAACGCCATACTTAGTAAGTTTTTTGAGAATTATCTCGTGGTCAATAGTGTCAAAGGCCTTCTTCAAATCAATTAAGATTACACCATTAAGAAGACCTTTATCAATATTGACACACCAGTTATCGTTTGTCTCCAACAAGGCTGTAAGAGTGCTGTGTAGCGAGCGGAAACCAGACTGGCCGCTGTTTAATAAACATTTTTATTCAGATATTGATATAGCTGGTCATACATATTGTTTTTCAAGTTTTTTTTTTGGTGTTGTTGTCTATGGGAGCGGTTTGTTTGGTGCTGTTGGTAGTGGTCGGAGGAGTCGCTGATACTGTCAATATGGTGTTGTTAGTGTTAATGAGGGGTGGTGCAGTCACTGATTTTGCCAGCTGTGGTGGTTGTTGTGCTGTTCGTGGTGATAGTGTAGTTGGTGGTGCTGCCAACATTCTCTACTTCCTGTTTAACTGAGCGCAATATCGGGTTTCCTTATCTCAACTTGTACTCTGTTTATCCAATGGATAATTAAAACTAAATAGGAATGCTGGCGTACAAAGGTCGTTCGACTCAGCTTTAGCTTTAGAGTCAAAGTAAACGTAGTCACTAAAAAGGTGTATTGCAACGTGAAATAGGGTGCAACTTTGTATTCTTACTTTTCTTTGTCCACCATTGCAGCAGGTTCCCATTGAAGGATCTTATCTCGCAGCCTTCCTTGTAGTCGAGAGCACACCTTGAATTGTGTCTGTAGATATTGCCTGATATCTTTTAATACAGCACAATGCGGAATAGTTCCAAGTCTGTGCTGATCAAGTGCTGCAGCCATATGAGCTCTGTCTTCATTTTCAGAACTACAGATAACAACAAGTGATAGCCCTAAAACAAGAAAATATTCACCGTACTAAAACTTCGCCAAAGACAAGAGGAAAGTATCGCTAATGACTCCTGCAGGCAAAAACTCCCTTTACAGGAGTGTGAGGTGATCTGTCGTTGAAAAAACGTACTTAAATCCTTCGCGAAATCCATTATTTCCGTGAGTGTTTAGCGTCAATAAAAAAAGAACCTTACAAAGAAAACTACAGTCACACGGTAAGTGAGAGAAGTTTCATGCTAAAGTCCATGTCAATTACAGTCGAAGATTTTGCCCGTTAGTTCACATTAATACTTCTGACGCTTAGCACAGAGATGGGAGAATCTTTTCAGCCTTCCTTCCCCCTGACGACTCAATTATTTTCAGTGCTTCTGGACTGGGGGCTTAATGAATTCTAATGCATGCTTTTTTTAAAATTTAAGAGCGCCGGTCAGGAAAAATCGACCAAAATCTTAATTTCGTGGCAAGAGTTGAAAAATCAATTTCTTTCATTTTTTGTTGATAGATAGCTTTTAGGTAGATAAGAAACCTTAAGTAGATTGTTCCTGCCGAAAGCTTTTTATTTGTGAGAAAAATAAGATCGGTTTTCGATGTCGGAGTCTCAGACTGCCCTAATTTTTAACCTGAAATTCGCTAACATTAACTTTCCTCGCGTTCGCAAACGAAGCCGCATGGAGAAATTTGGACTCTTTCCATGAACAGAAAAATTCCTTTTCTTCCACGTAAAGATACTCTCAGGGCAATAGCGAAGCTCGTCGTACTGAAATAATTCCAAAATGAGGGATAGGTTTTTAGGATAACAAAAACTTAAGTTCGTTACTCATTTTCGACGGCAATATTTAACATGTGGTATAACTTCAAATTCTCTTAATGCTATTCAAATCACACATTTAGACATTTATTTAAAACATACCTGGGAATTGGCTTGGGTGATTGAATGTAATCTCCGTAAGACACCATTGAAGTTCAGGAATTTTCATGGTAGGCCGGCGGTAACTGTGTAAACACTTCCAATTTCGAAACGCACAAAAGTAGATATTTACAGCCTAAAGGCTCGTTTTTTTGTACTTCTTGTAGGTTTTCCCATTGCAAAATTTCTTTTTCCAATCAAAGAGTGGGGTAAAAAGGCGAAACTGGGTCAATTTTAGCCATTTTGAAACGCTGAACCCTACTAGACGACGACTCTGCGTGACAATCTGTTCCGTGACTGCACGTGACATAACGTACGTTTGAGGAGTCGGAGCCGTTAAAATGGCAGTCACGGAATCACGGTAGTAACGCAACGCAATTCTTGAAAGAGTAACATTTTCGATCCAGACAGTATTTTGAAGAAGGAAAAGTCAAACGGGCTCTTTCTGGTACTCACTTTTTATCGGAAAATATGGACTTTAACAATGGTAATTCGCTAAGGATGACGGAGCAGGAAGATATTTCGTCTTCTTACTTTACGATCGAGGAAACTTGGAGCTGTTAAATAAGTTAATTTGGTCACGCTTCACTATTTTGACCGGACTTTGATGCTTTCGTTTGGAGGCTGCCAAAAGGAACCTACGCAAATTCTCAGGTATGCTTTAGATGAATGTCTAAATGTGTGATTAAACGAGGACCGGGAAAATTTGGAGCTATACCACATGAAAAACAATGCCGCAGAAAACAACTACTAAATTAAAGTTCTTGTCCCCGTAAAAACCTGTTCTTCGTTTCTGAATTATGTTACTTCAACGAGTCTTGTTATTGCTTTGAAAGTATCTTCTAGTGAAAGGAGAAACATTGTTGTATTGATGGAAAGTGTCCAAATTTCTCCTTGCGGCTTTATTCGCGAACGCGAGGAGAGTTGATGATAGCAAATTTCGGGTTGAAAATACGGCCATTTTGAGACTCCGACAACGAAAACTGATATTCTTAATTTTCTCGAAAAGAAAAGGCTTTTTGCGAGAACAACTTACATCAGATTACTTATCTACCTAAAAGCTATTTATGGATAAAAAATGAAGGCAATCGATTTTTCAACTCTTGCCACTCGATGGTCGATATTTCCTGACCGTCGCTCTTAAATGGGATAGCGCATATTGCGTTGGCAGCAACACTTTCCTTTAACAAGTGGAATTCTTGCCCAAATATTGGTAGGGAGAACCCTGCGCCTCTGACTAGCGACTTATTACAAGAGGGGTGCTTAGTGTAAAGGTTAAAGAGTAAACAGAGGAAAAACATCAGCTTGAATACCATCGCTGCGATTATATTGTGGCTCCTGCAGTAAAAACTCAAGGCTGTCAGCAGCTTTCTGGGAAACAGTGTAGTCAAGAAGGTCAACATTCACCAAACAGAACATCTGTCCATCAAGGTCTCCGAGGGCACGTCGCCAAAGAAGCTCAATCTACAAGGGAATTTACAGTGTGAATGTAAAAGAGTCTTCCAATTCTAGTCGGCTTGCCGGTTACAGAAAGTGTTGTTAAGCTTTACAAATATATTTTGTAACGTTTAGTTAGTTTTACAAGAGTATGTATATTAGGTTGCATAATACTGCTGAAGTATTTAAGGCGTGCTTGTAAGGTGTCTCAAGGGGCTAGTACACTATTTAAGGTTTGTTTACCTATGCAAGAGCCATTCGAGGCATCTCTTTCAACCCTAGATTTTTTATTTTATTTACTGTAATAATTTTGTAAAACTGTAATGCTGTTTTTTGTAACGCTTTACGCTCGCTTCATCAATAAACGAGATGCCCGCTTCTATTCTGTGTTTTCTGATTATTTAGATTAGTTACAAAATATTTTATAATCGTTTCAGTGTGATTAGAATATAACCAGCACCCCCGCTCGTACGAATTAGTGATAAGTCGTCACACTGTGGGTATTCAAGAAGTAATCAACCGCTAAATCACCAAGCGTCAGCACGTAACCAAGTCGAATCTCCCAGGGAAAGAGTAGCCCAGGATACCACACAAGCCTAGTGGCCAATCCAGGAACAAGTTTCCGAAGCACAGTGAGTGGAATGTTCTCATGGAATGACATGTGTCTTTGCCCAGTGCCAAATGGCTTATTTCTTTAAAAAGGTTGCAAATACAAACTATCAGTAAAAGGGAACAAAACAACACCAAAAGTTGTTTCTGTTCATCTGTAAATCGAAAATGCTCACCTCTTCCGCAGTTGTATCAGAAGAGCATATCAACACTTCTTCGGAACTTGGCAGAGATTGTGAGGTGTCTTGCATGTACAAGGACAGCACCGTTCCTAGAATGTCATCTGCAATGGGAATGTCAAATAATAATAACAAACTCACACTGAAAAGTAACAGTATGGGATGGGGGTTAAAATTGCGAATGTATTGGAAATACAGACATGGAAGCACAAATAAAGCCGGAATATTCAATGAGCAAGAACGGACTATTATCAAAGGACGAAATACCGAAAGAAAGAAAGGAAAGGGGAAAAACTGCAAGATGAAAATTTTAAAGGAAGTGAGAAAATAAACCAACTCGCCATGGGACATCGTATGTTTCTACCTTTTGGAATAACAACAAGATTTGGCTTTCCGCGCTTTAAGTACTTTGGATGACGTCTTCGTCGCTTTTTGAGACCTGCAAACAACGGATAGATATGTTTTAATTCTAAAATGCTGCTAGGCAACAAAAGTTCGAAAACTTAATCCTGAACAACTGCCAAGATGTTTCAGAATGTCCTTTACAGTCGCTGATGTTGAAATGTTCTCATGCAGAAAATAGGTAACTGGCCTTTCCAATGCCACACTTCCCAGGTTCTTATAATTATTGACAAGTAAACATTATGAAAGATTTTTTTAAAAAAATCAAAGGCCAGAATCAAACCTTGTGAAGCAAGCTGGCTCAGAACTTTTCCCAGCTGATCAAGACTCAGGAACTCCCCGCCCGCCGTCTGGTCAAGACTAAGTGCAGTGTCCATAGGTTGTGAAACTTCCTCTGGCTCAATCATCATGTCCTCCACAGATGGACTTAAAAATCAAAAAAGAATTACGAGAAATCCAATGAACGATTGTTTGTTACTCAACTTTACGCTGAAACCTGATAAGGAAGCTATAAACTATAGCCACTGTATCGGAGAATTCTTGTTACCACCGGAATTGTTTTCATTTATTGTTTTCCTAGTTTGACTATGCGTCAAGTTTGACTTAAGAAACTACCTTTTGTGGTTAGAAAATTAAGCACAACATGTGCGCTGGCTTCAGTTCTAGGAATTTTCAATGCCCATCTAACTACTGCAAGAGAATAAGTTTGGCAAAACAAGATTCATTGAACAGAGAAAAAAGGTTAATTGCCTATTCTGATTGACGTGATAAAGATGATGTAGTAATTTCGCTATTTCGTGTCTTACAATTCTGTAGCAGATATTCAGCTTTCCTGAAGATTTGTCCAAAATGTCCAAGGGCAACCTTAGGAAATATGCACAAATAAAACTCACCATCTCGTATACGGCTTACCTTCCTTCTTCAACAGGAGCGACTAGGTCTTTATCGATAAGCGCCAAATATCTGGGATCATGAAGGGCTTCTGAGTAACTGGCATCAATTACATCTTTGTTGCTGGCGTTCTTTACACACCAAACAATAAGATCTGCTTCGCTGGCCTCTTTACATGATATCATTGCTGCTATGGCAATTTGCTCTGCCTCTGGGTAACCAATCGATTCCAATTTTGCCACAAGCGTTTGAAACATCTCCACGTGTGACGACTGTGACCTGGGCTGGCGCAGCGGAATGCTACGGTGAACTGTGCCAGTAATGCCATACGACCTAACGATATTGTGGCCTGTTTGCTGGTTGCAAATCCCACAAGAAATAAGCACTTCCTTGAGAACGGCTGGCTCAACGCCCGGCAACACACTCTCCAACAGGTTATAAACCTCAAGAGGAATGCTATCGACAGCCTTGGGACCTCTTCCCTGAACCTTAGCCAGCTCCCTTCGAAGGACCAACAACTGCCGGGTGGTGAAATGATTCAATTCACTATACAACATACGCTTGGCATGCAACTCGTCTTTCCACTGTTGAAGACAATGCTCCATCCGCTCGCTTTTTTCTTCCAAATCAACTGTTAGAGAGCGGCTGGTAGTAAGCCGAGGTGTACACTGAAATTCGCATTTCCATTTGAGATGGCTGACTTCTCCAGCTTTGCGAAGTGCGATGTAGACTGTAGCAAGTCGCTGAACGCATTGCAGAATCTATCAATTTTTTTAAAAAAATAATTTATTTCGACAGACAATCTTACTTATCTAGGCTATAAAAAATCAGCAGCTAAATGCTTTGATTTTATTGCTTTTGTGATTTCATAGTCGCATAGCCTCGTTGATATTAGCATTTAATATATATACCAAGTAAATCCAAGAGTTAGTATAATCATTACGAACGCTTTAGATGTGTGAAGGCCAACGAGAAATACTTCAAAAACCTTTACCCGCCGACAAATGAAGAAAATATAATACAAAAACAACTCTGAAAAACTTCTTGCTAACTTAAAAACGTAATATTTCCGTTCTTATTTCAAGACCGTTATCAAACGTGAAATACAAGATGGAAAGCGCTGAATTTATAAAGAGAGCTAGCCAGAAAGGTGTGACTGAATATTAACAAACTAATAATTGTGACAAGAATGTGGAGGAAAGTATAACAAAAATGCTGAAAGCATAAAAGCGAAAACAATACAAGCTTTTTGGCAGCTTTAATGCCATAGTTGTTGGTATGTACCTCTTAATTAATAAAAATTCCAGAAAACATAATTGGTTATAGTTATTGCTACATTCGGTAGGTAAAATGTAAGATCCCCAAGACATCTAACACTGGCATAGCGAGGACTCAAAGAGATATAGAGACCGACAAAGGTGAGCGCGAGAGCCCTGAGAGCATGGCTTCCTTATGGTATCTAAATGTTAATATGAGGAAAACCCAACCGTTTGCATAAAATGTAGACAATAAACTTACATCAACAAATCTATCCACGTCTTCTTTACCGTGCGAAGCTTTGGCGGCAATGAGCATCAGCTTACTTTGCAAATCTTTCAGGTCGTCGAGAGTGAATCTCTTCTCGTCCGCGGGTAACTTGAGCTGGATCACAGCATCGAGAGTTAACGTTTCTATTGATTTCTCGACGTCTTCACTGACGCAGCCAACACGGTATACACCATGTTCATTGATGGCTTTAGCTTCCATTAGAGAGGATTTTGCCACTGAACCATGAGACTTTTCCACTCCTTTTAGCCACTCTAACTGACGACTTGTGTCTATCTTCAAATGAAAAAAAGTCAGACAAAGTCAGATGTGACATATGGAATTCAAATAGTCAACTATGGCGTTAACAAGACAACGGAGAAACAAGGGAGGTTTTTTTAATCTATATTCTCTCACTAAAAAGATTACTTAATGATTTAGTAACGGAGCAAAAATTCTATTCGTCAAACAAAGAGTATTTATTCTTAATTAAGGGTTGTAAATCAAGGCAGTTTTGCACAAACATATGAGTGCTATATTTATCTGTTTTTTACTTATTGCAGAAAGATAACTGTGAGAAGTCATCGCATCCACTCACCGCTTACCTTCTTTCAGGAATTAGCCAACATCATGGTTAAACAGGAAACTGTAGTGGACTATCAGCATATACTGAACCAACGTTCAAGTGATTCTTCTCACCTTTTAAATTTTGCAAACACTATAAACCGAAACATCAAACCGTCATGCAAAATAGCAAGAGGGCATACCAGTTTTGTAGGAAGACTGGGGTCTGCATCAACTGCATTCCAGACTGGTTCACATGTTTTTATCAAATCATTAAATCCAAAAGAAGATTTCAAGTCAAAGATGAGAGGAGCAAAGCCAAGGCAGCTGGTATGTAGACACGTGATCCTTGCTGTTTCCATGTCTGTCTCCCCAGCTGAGATGATGGCCAAATCCACAAGGACCTTGAGTTCTTGAGGGCCTAAGATAAAAATAAAACAATGATAGTTTAGCAGCCGCAGTTGTTTACAAATACGGCAGTATGACTTATTAATACTATGTTTTACGGTATAGGCTAGGAAAACCTAAATTCACGACTCTGTAAACTCCGGAATTCTGCTAATCATTAACTAAATCGCACATTATACTCATCTCCAGTCGGAACAATTTGCATGTCTCCATTAATTTTTTTTTCCGGTGTTTAGTCGATCCTTGAAGGGCATAAACGCCTATCAGGACATCTTTTAAATACCTTTGCAGCTTTCTCAGCTTGTTAGTCTCTACGGATTTTTAAACAGTGACTATCAATTGGAAGGCCAGAACGTTTCAGCACTGTTACATAAAGTAAGTCGATTTTGCTTTCTCTTTTCACTGATAAGATATATTCTTGCCATATAAACATAACTCATTTCGCAACTCTTCTACCTTTAATTGTTTCCTTCAACCACGATATAAAATCTTGGCATCTGTTGACCGCAGCAAGACATCTTACATGATTAGGGGTTATTTTCGACAGGGCTCGTCCTGCGTTTTGTAAAGCAGTATTCATGCTTTGAAGTGGTCGCTGTTTGAATTCTTTATTCATCTGTTTAAGGAAAAAGAGGAAGTTTTAAATAACCTTACAACAGCAGTTGCATGTCTTCAAACTGCGAGGGGGGTCGAGCATATAGTGTTAGTTTAAACTTTTTGGGTTAGGCTCATTGCTTTCCTTCGTCCCTGAACATGATTAGACATGAGTAAAATAACAACAGGCTAGAAACTCGGTACGCACACAATCACATTCTTAAATTGAAATGAAAAGACAACGCCATGTAAAGAAAGTTATAATGGCCCGAGCACCTCAAGTTACCCAATGTGGTGTAAATCGAGTCAATTTAAGTCTATCGTATTGACAAACCTGGTTACACACGTCTTCTACCAGTTGAAAATTTCCCTGAAGACCAAGACGTTCTTTGAACTCCAGGATATTCCGAGCGGCATCAATGCAGTTTCGTAATTCGTAGTACTGTTCAATCTGCTCCATTCGCTTGTTTATTTTGTCTTCACGGGCCTTTACTTGACTGTCATTTTTTGAAATGAGCAGCCTCATCTCTTTGGCAAGGTCTTGACTGTCATTAAACACCAGGAAGAGCTTGTCGATCTCTTCGAAAGAAATAACACCACTTAAAAAACGCTCTTGCAGTGACTGTAGCCGTTCATTTGAAGGCGCCCACACTAACTCTTCAACTTCATCAACACTCAGCAAAAACGTCCTGTGACCTTCTCTTTTTTCAGTCATTTTTAGTGCTTTCTCGCTGCTTTCTTTCCAAAGCTGCCTTAAAAGTGTACTGTTAGCAAGCTTGCTCAGAGCGGAAATCATCTGCTTTGCCTTCGGAGAAAGCCCAAAGAATGTCACCACAGGAAACACTTTTCCTTGAACCCTAGTCGACTGTGCTAGTTCTTTAATCGCCATCTGAGAGGCATCCATTTCTGTCTTTTTACTCAGATAGTGCAGGTCAACTGAGGAAACAAGGGTAAACAAAATTATGACATACTTCGAAACTATGCTCTTGCCAATGCAAAACCTATTTCACTGCTTAACTAGACAAATGTTGACAACTAACCTACCGTTTAGTCTGCGTGGAAAGGGGGAATTCGAACGCGCTAAAGCACAAAAGGCGCGCTCCCTTCGCGTTCTCGCACGCCTGAAATCCCCCTTCCCCATCAAACGCCTGCAACGCAGGCTATCTACAGTTCAAAAAACACATTTAGAAGTTTCACGAGCATTAGAGCCTATCGTATTGCTCAAACCCCACCAAGTGGAGGACGTTTAAATCTGGTTAAACAGCGTCAATGTGAAAAGTCTGGTGGCGGCATTTCTTTTTAGTTCCTAGGGAGAGTGAGACTAGTTTTTTAAGGACATGAACCAGAGACAGCTAAAGGAAGTACCTTGAGTTGCAATTTGATGTGCTGTTGTTTGAAGATGATTTTAGACAATAGAAATTGCAACTTTTTCCTGATAACACTTAATGTCTATATTGGAAAAGACGGTGAAATTAGTATCTGTGATCAAACTCGTGAAATTAGGGAATACGCTTACGCTTACAATCCTGGGTTTTTTTATGTGTTTATCGTATCGAGAACTCCACGCACTGAATACTGTACACCATATTACAAAGCCACAATTTTCTCAATTTTTCGACAAAATACCTGTTAGAACCCTTGTTGATGTGCTTTTTCCTGTTTTTAAGTTTGCTGAAGCGTCTTTTAATGCCCCGACATCTGCACTCACAGGATTTTAAATCCTTGACGCCATCTTAACATTGAGACATACGGAACGTTGCCATAGCAATTTTGTAATTTCAATTAACGCTGACATTTCGAGCTAAAATTAAAGAGTAATTTGACACCCATGATATTACGTGACTGAACTACTATATATAACGTTTATTCATTGTAAGGCTAATAAAGCTTGGCCTACTACCCGCTACGAGATCACAATAGAAGTAGACGAGCCCGCCCACACTGTAAAATTAAAATATAACATTACCTTGCTTAATGGCTACGCACATCCTTATAAAAGACGAGACCCTCTGCCTTTCCTCCTCAAATGCAGTTAATTCCACGTAGCGCTGATCTAAAGACTGCTTTAACGTTGATTTTTCACTTCCCTTTTTGCTTATTTTCTCAGAAAGCATAAAAAATCGGTCGGAGTGATCAAGAACTAATTTTAACAACTGAAATTCTATGGAACCGTCCTTAACCCCATCGATTGCAGCTTCTAAAGATGAAAGTGCCAACATCAAAATCTCCTGTCCATCTCCCTTCAGCACTCGACGAAAATCAGACTCACGCCCTACAACAGAAAAACATAAGACGTAAAGAAAAAGGCATTACACTAACGATAGCCAAAACATGTTTATCTATTATTTTACACCAACTCCTTTTTCAACAGCAGTCAAGCGTAAAAAGCGTAAAAAGCTTCTGGTTTCAACTTCTTTGCTTTCCTTATGGCTTTGGTTAGCTATAACGTACCCGTAAAACGGAGCACAGATGAAGAGAGGGGACCAGAAGTAGCGCACCATTGGCCTTACGTTTGTTAGTTGGATGATGAAAATTTTTGAGTAATTGACGCAAAGTAAGGAACTTTTACCCTTTTCACCTTTACCCCTTGACACATCCTTTAAGATAATAGTCGTAAAGTTGATGGCCATTAAGGCGGGTAAAGTTTAGTTCTATAATCTCTGCTAAGTTGTTGATCCTCGTCACGATCCTACGCCCTGATGCGTGCTCTTTTGTTCACCCATATTATTCCTTTCTGGCAACAACAATACAGAAAATATGAAAACTTATCAGTCTGGATGGTTTTCCTTGGTGCAACAAAGATATTCAGAGAAAGTTTGATCAAAGACACTGCCAAGTGACAGTATTTGGGCAAAGTTCTTCCTATGAAGTTCCGAATTTACAAATACACATACTCATATTCATACCCTCATATCATACTTAGTCAATTTGCCTGCCCAATACCACTCAACTCCACAGGTGAATCAAGGCAAGAACGGTCCCTAGTTTCACACTTAGTCGCAGGACACTCACTTTTCTTTTATGACTATGGAATATTAGCGGTGTCTTGTACAAACCAAAGGGGAAAACAGCACTGCTTGATACATCATACAACGAATAGAAACACAGATACAAGGAACATCCAGCACGCATTGTAGAATTTACCGTAAATTGGTATTTGTTGAGCAGATAAGGTTAGGAGAGGATAGATAACAGATGTATAAACTTCACTTATTCACTTTAGGGGTGCTGCCACATATTGACAAAAAACGATTACCAGAGTCTGTCTTAACATTACTAGTTTGTCTGGAAGACGAAATGATGTTGAGAAATGATACAAATGTTGAAGCAGTTGAATGACCAGAGCAAGTAATAATGAAGCGACTGAGTGCACGTACAGAATCAAATCTGAAAGAAACTGCTTAACTTTCATGCACAAAATTATTACCGAATCTACGAAAGAAGCAGGGCCATAGCCTCCAGGTCAGAACGTGCCGAAGACTTGTTTTACTTGAGCATGAAATGCCTCCTTGTGGTGGAGGCCAGCAACGCGTAAGCATCAGAGTTAGAAGCTCGCCACATTTATCGGCTTGGGGAGAATCAAGGCCATGCTCTGACAGCCACTGGAACACCTCCTCTCCTTCGTTGCCCATCTAAAGAAAGAGGGCAGCATACAAACAAATCATAAAAAGAGAGAAATCAAACTGACCATATCTTAAGGTAGTTCTCCAAAAACCGTTATTGCTTTTGTAGCTTGTGCGACTTTCTTGAATAATACACCAAAAAAATTCAGCTTATTTTAACTTTATTCGACTAATTTCTCTTATGCTTTGCGGTAGTCGCTAAACAAAGGTTCTGTAGAATCGGGCTTATACTTGCATGTTGTCCTTCGTTACAAAATACGTTTGTTTCGAAATTGTACAAGACAAGCCCGGAAAAGAGTTTGTACAAGTAAGATTTCAATAAACATCGAAGTACTTCACTTCCAGTACGGCATGAGCATTTGCTATCTTATACACAAGATTTTCGAGATTTAAAAAAAATCAGAAATTAAAGTACCGCAAACATATGACGCGAAAATTAAGTGAATGTCATTGTCATTTAAAAACACACAAGTCTCATGAGATTTGAAAAATGCGAGGAAGTAGTGGTATCTTTTCCTTCAGATTGATTTAGTATGTTTCACATTAAATGGAGAAGGAAAATGAATAAAACTGTAGCATATTAGACATTAACGGCTATTGACTGTTTCATTGGTATGTTCGAATTCGTTTTACCTAAATTCAAGCAATGTTGAATCATTAAAGAGATATGTTGAATTATTAAAGAGATAACCAAACTCGGAAAGTTGGTAACATCTAAAAACTAAAGTGATTTCGGATCCAGTTTCAGGAAATGCAACTGTCGCATAATATACGAACTTCAAAACAGCGAAATAAGCATATCATCCAAAATTTCACCCTCATTAACCATCCTACGGTTTGAAAAGATTGACTTTTCTATTGGTGAAAAGTGAAACGATTTCTAAATCAAAATTTCTTTAGTGTACTACTAATACTGTAGAGAACATAGGAGTGGAATAACTAAACACATTACGTCACCTGAAGCATGCTTTCAACTTTTCCGAACGTTACTTCAGACACTAAGTCTTGAACAAAATTATGATGGGCTGCCATGTTAGCTTTGGTAAATACTTCGACCAGGTCATTACAGAAACACTACAAAAACAAAAATAAGGCAGATGTTTAAAATACCTTAAATGACAAGGCAATTGTTATTTAGAGATATATATCATTGACCCTGCTTTTACTAAGGATGCTCTTACATTTATCGCTCTTAGGCAGTTTCAAATGTCAAACTCTACAAGTGCTGAATCTAATGCATTCTTCTCATTTCTCGTTTTCGCACCTATAACTGAACGGCAATTGTACATTGTAATGGAATAAACGCAATCCAACTCACGTGCATCACCTCAGACACAGCACTGTGCTGTGTGAGGTCTAGAAAGGTACACTGATCACTGCACTGTTTTACACGTTGCAAATAAATTGTTGATGAATGTTCCTAACTAGAATTTTCAAAGAGTTTAGAGAAGATAACGTGCTCGTATTCCCTGTGAGAGAGACCCACCCATCATTGTCACTAACGCCATTTATTGATGGTAGGCTACTTACGATAATAATGTAATACAAAAGAATAAGAGTTCTCTTGCCTCTTCCAAACGCTGTTTCAGTTCCCGTGACAAGCAATCACTCCAGACGACCTCGCACTGTTTAACCTTCCATTCAAGGGCGAACAACTTTGTCCACGTCTAAAAATGTATATTTTGAATATTTCATGAAACATGAAGGTAAACTAAACTCGTTTGTGGCAGAAATCTCAGTAAACTTGATTTTTTTAGCTAGCAACCATATTTTTAAAGCGCTTGATTACCGGGAACATTATTAAGGTCAAATGAGCATCTTTAAGGCACTTGCACAACATATTTAACAATTCGGGTCACTAACAACGCTAGAGGGAAACTTATATGGTGCAAAAAGGCCCTTCTGCAATAAGGGATTGTCTCCATTTTATCTGTTCTCCCGCATGAAGCAAATTCAAGCAAGTTACAATTCGCTTTGTTGATAACAAACACAAAACTTTTTTGAAACACCTTTAATTCTAATTCGGCTTCCTCTATGCGGTAACAAGGAATTTTGCTACTTAATGACTTCTTAAGCCACTTCTTGACAATTTCAAAGGCCTCCTCCACCACTTGCTCTATTCCTTCAAGGCCTCCTGTTTCACCTTCCCCTGTCGTGGACAGCTGGCCAAGAAATGAGATGCATGCCGCGATGCTTTGTAAACAGTCCAGCAGAAGTCCAAAATTGCAGCGAGACTTAGAAACATCCCTGAAAATCCCCAAGCAGGACTTGGAGCAGAGAAGGACTTTATCTTTCAAGGCATCGTGATCACCATCGTTGGAAGATCTAACACAAATTACCAACATGATGGAGATGATATACTCACGTAATTAATAACACTGATTTATGATTACTATTATTATCGTAATTAATTACACAGATTTTTTTAATTTGTTAAAACAAGAAACTGTTATTTGGGAAAGACCCGTAAGGATAACGTATTTATAGCAGAAGCTATACCAAAAGAAAATAACTTGCTGAGAATTACTGTACGGGAAAAGGAATCACGAGAAACGGCCAGTCACGCTGTAACACCAGCTTCGTTTTAAAAAATAAACTTAGAGAGAAAAATATGTCTGTAATTACCTGTGCTACCGGAGTTTGCAAAGATACATTTTTGCTACTTCATTTTCCGGACGTTTCTAATTCTCCTCTCCATACCTCTCCTTTGTTAAGTATTATTTGAAAAATGTTCACTTATACACGTGTTTTTTTTAAGGTTACTGAGATTTAATTGAATGGAATAATCAGCCTTACTTTCAATCTCAGATATTCGAAATGTGGTTTGCAAATGTAGGACAAAACATCGCTATTGTTACTTCTAGTAACTACTTATACTTACTCAGCGCCTGCTATCTCAGCGGCTAATTTTATATCCTTTTGTGTTTCGAACAATGCAACTGCAGCAGCTTGCCTCTACATCAAAGAAGAAGGTAAATGTAACTTACTTTCAAGGTGCTTCCAGATGGCGTCTTGAGTTTACATAAGGTTACTTTTGTTAACTGAAATCAAATTTTGTGGTAGGGCTGGTACACTTACTTCTCAGCTCTTGAAGGGAATTTAAGGTTGGTTCATAGGCAATGGAAGTTTACAAAATAACTTATGGTAAAATTAGTTTGGCAACAGTCAACAGTCGACCAACCCATTAGTGGCTATCCAAAATGCCACGATTTGGTAGTCTCTTACGATAGGGAAGTGGTCGCTTACGAGAGGCAATTATAGTCCTTTGACTGAGAAAACGGACTTTAGTATCTTGATGGGTGGTCGACAGCTGGTCGGTTTCTCGAGATGGTTGCAATTGAAATTTCAGCAGAACTTGTTATTAATAGAGTGCAATGGTAATGTAAAAAAAAAATGAAACGAAACGAAACAAGAGATTAAAAAAGAACTTACCTCATCTGGCATTACATAGTCCTTTACAGACAAACCCCGGGCAAGGGTCGTGCATACTTCGACAGGTGGAAATAGTCCGGAGGTAGCAATTTTACTAAACGCTACGGGAGGAACACAAAAAAGAAACGTCCTTCTGAAGAGAGGATCCAGTTCAAACAAGGGAGACAACATGTTCATCATAGAGGAAGGGCAACTGAAAGGAAAGAAAGAAAACAACAATAACCAAAAACACAATCAAGAAGGCAAAAGTTCATAACATTACATTTCAGCTGCATAACACGTTTCAATAGGGGGGAAACTTTCAGTATGAATGCCGTTGGCTGGGGAAGAGAAAATTTCTAACCCATAACTGGCTGAGCGAGAAGGGATCTTATTGAGGGGTTGTGAACACAATGGACTTTCAGGGCTCCATTTGCTGCTCTGCTATTGATTTTAGATCTGCGCACGCTGCAGTCACTGTTGTCACGTTGTTTCTGCCAAATCTGCCCAATGATAAAATAGTACAACTCCAGAATGCCTGTATAATTAAATACCCTCCTCAATAATACAGAAAAAAAATATATGCAAAGGAGGCGTTTGCAATGTTACAGAGGAATAACAAACAGGTTACAAAACCTTTGAAAGAATCTCCGTCAATTGTTGAATTACGATGTCTCCATTAAACAACGAGTTCAGTCACTAGGTTGACTGGGTGGGAAAATTTGCTCTTTCTTCACTTTTTGCTTTCAATATTGCATTCACAATGAGTGCGTATAGATTGCCTTGATCGTGGTCAAACCAAAATAAACCACTTAAACGAGACAGTTCATATGGGAAGTAAACTTGCTGGAGAAATATTTACTTTAAATAATGCATCATCACTGTGGTGGGTCGGATGTGGTGAAAAAATTGCATCAGTTCTGTCCGACGTATATAGCCCGAACGTTACAATGCCCAACACGATTACCAAGTTACATGTACTAACAACTACTCAATAAGCCTTAATGGCAGTGGAAAAGAAACTACAAATTCTACCAACCAATTTATAAAAATTTGCTTTAACTGCCAGGAAGAACCACATTACCTACAACCTCTCCGTCTTAAATTTCACGAGATACAAGAGGATAAATACCAAAACAAATGAACACCAACAACTGATAATAGACAATGTGATATTTGTAACAACTAAAGACCTTCTTGGTCTGTCTAGAAGGAATATGGTAGCATGAGGTTTAGACACTTATCGGTACGAGGTATATATGCTTCAAAAACAACCAACCGCGGTTGGACTAAGTCAGTACGTAGAACGCTTGACGGCAGAGTTGGAGGTCGTGGATCCAATTTTCGGATCAGACCAATATTGAGAATCTTAAAATAACTGAGAAATGAAAGTACTGCCTTTGCACTGCAAATGGATGGACCTCCGCACGGCTTGGATGACCAGTTAAAATGGCGGTCCTAAAACAGAGTCCTCAATCACTACTTTTATGCTAAATACAATGAAACTCGAAAAAATGTGCGTCTTTTACCTGTTATCTGTAAAATTCCTTTCTCTCACTGTTTTGGTAGAAAATCCATTCGCACCCCACCAGGCGTCATCTTTAGGTTTAGGTTCCTCCACGAGTAACACATCACTGCTAAATGGTTCTGATGCTTGGGTCAGGAAATGAACTAGTGGTACTGCAAACAACCAGTCATGAAGGTCGTGGTCATCCTTCACAACTTGCCTGCAAATCGCTTGAATAGATTCTCCAAGGTTCCTTAAAGAAAAGTTTAAAGCCTTAAACTATGATAGTATTCAAAATAAAGAAAATGCTCGACATGTTTTTATTTAGTTAGTTATTTATTTTCATTAATATTTTTTACAATAGATTTAAGGCAACCAGGCACTAAAATTTTCTAATTCGGGATCAAAAGTTAAAAGCGGAAGGTGAAAACATTAAAAGCTGTTTCTGGGTGGCGTGCTAGTTAAAATCTAACGTATAGGATATAAAAAGGACACAGGTAACAAAGGTTGATTTATGAAGGTACTAAAACAGAAGCTACTTGGTCAAGATAGAATAGGGTTCTTAAAAAATAACGTCTCTCTCTTCGGCACACCGAATGGTGAGACGCTTAATTGTTCTGTTTAAACTTTGGGGGAAAAAATGCACGTCTAGCCTCGCAGAGAAAAAAAGCTTAAGAACGAATTTAGTTTAACATGGCCACCACGTGAAAGGGTCTATGGAATACTGTGTAATAAATTTGGGTAGTTGACTTCAAAACGAAGACAAGAATACTTATATCTTCTAGAATGCTATAAGACACTATTAACGCGATTTACAACTTTCAGTCCGGTATTTCGTTAAAAACCCCTTGTTTGTTTTTATCCCGGTTTAGTTCATTGACAACATGAAAGAGACAGGATTCAATCTGGCGCTTTCACAACGGAGCTATTGCATTATAATACAAAACCAAAGGTCTTTTTTCAACTTCTGTTGATAAAAAACATCCACCACCCAAAGGACTTGTGTACGTTTTTAGAAAGTATGATGCTACATTTTGCAGTCCCTTCATCCTAAAGCGCCGTTGTGAACATGACTGGTCCATTAAAGGCCAATTTTATTTCTAGTTGAACCCGGAAGCAATATAAAAACACGGAGGAACTACCTACCGCCACTGTTCGCTGGGAAAGTGACTCAAAAGGCTGTTAAATGAACTACAGGTCTTTTCCTTTGCATCTCGCCAGAGAACTAACGATGACAACAGTTTTGCAAATTTATCACGATCGAAGCGCACTTTGTGAGAAACAAGAACATGAGCAATCGCTACTGATGATACAAGACGAAGCATCCTTTTGGTATTGTCTGTGCCATTTGATAGGGGTAGAGCATTCTGCTCTATCTTTGGCTGCAACATTTCCTTTAGAAGCTAAAAATGGTAAGATAAAACAACATCCATTAATATAACACAGTGATACACGCTGACGAAAATATCGAAGAACAAACGACAGACATAAATCAAAATCAATACGTAACTACTTTCCAAACACTCAGCATAGAAATTATTTAACATATTATTAAAGTGTATTGATTTGATAAGTAATTTATAATTTAAGAGAATAACTTTTGAGTATGATATGCACCAAGATCGACCATCGTTTAGCGACACCCAGGATAAGTGATTTTATTGCAACAGTGGTTAAATTTTAAGAAGTTCGCCTTGAAGGTGTCCGTCAAACACTGTCATATCTATGGAAGCACTAAAAACTTCAGTTTACAATGTTCACAGTCATGAAAGATAAAATTAAACATTGCCATACTTTGCTGAAGTCAAACGAAGAGGGAACATTCTTGTAGACACGATCATTTTCCTCCACATGTGCTTGTGTCATACAGAAAGCTAAATCGTTGACAGTCTCTATGGCCTCCCAAGCCGACAAGCTTGTATTGCCACCTTTCACGGTAAATCCTTCCCAGTCGGGAAGCATTACCCGAGTAGCAATCTTTCTTCCTTCAGCAGGATCCATACTTTTCAGAAATGGCATTTTGTTACGAGCTGACTGAAACCAGCTGGGTGAACTAAAAATTGTGTCATCGTATTGGTTCCAGACAGCTAAAAAATAATAAGAATAAATAAAAAATTATAAGAAGAAGAACAACAACAACAACAACAGCCATTTTGACCCATGTAGCTGGGACATTCTTGGACACACATTTTTTAAGACCTGCCTTCTCTGAGCAATTGCATAAAGAGTCAAACGCGGAAACAGATCACTATATCTAAATGTTATTGACCCGGTTATGATGCATGAACTTACCTAACAATATATGGTAGTAAGGTGGCTCTCAGGCATTCTGGAAGGCACACCCTTTATCTTATATACTCATAAATCTAGACAGCTTGAACTTTATTGTAAATGCATTATGACCCATAAATTACACAACACATAAACTGACCTACAATGGCGGATCCAGGGGAGAGGCCCGGGGGCCGCACCCCCTTATTTTTAGACCAGGGAAAAAAATGATTTTTTGGAGACCGCCCCCCCCCCCCCCCCCCCCCTTATGATATTATTCTGATATTATTTTGTGGTAATCAGAATGAATATTTGAGCTCTTTTTGCAGTTTGTTAGGCCACTTACACGAAAATAAAGATTAAAGCAACATGAATTAACTAACGTCTAACGTACGCGCAAAATTGGGTAAATATTGAAGCAATGTCAAATAACTTCGTGAATAACTTTGAATAACTTTGTGTTCTGCGATTTTCTTGTCTCGAGGTTAGCAAAACAACGAATTCCCATGCACTGCCCTTGAATTTTTCGCGTTTGTCTGCCCTCTAAAACCTTTCAAACGTAAACATAAACAATTAAACACCTCCCGCTCCACGTCTATCCTTTGGTATTTGAAGACATCTGTTCTTGAGATATCCCCAGCCAATCAAGTAATCCCACAAATATTTTGCCTTTTCTCTTGAATCTTTCCTTTTTTCTTTCCATACAATGTACTTGTATGGAACTTTGCGGGACACACATGAACATGGTACCACGAGCCTTGCTTGCACCAGGATAAAATCATCCTCTAAGTATCTATATTCAACAGTGCAGAATATTATCAGATTCAATCAGTCTCCAAAGATCCATCCTAAGATGATAATAAAATCTGTTCATAGAAGTACTGGGAGTGTCACATGATTGTAAACCATAACGATATTACTTATCGGACGCTCCCAGCCTGCGTTGCTGGCGGGCACAGAGTGTGGTTTACCACACACTGTTGGCAGCGGAGCCGCCAGGCGAGGCCGCGGGAGGATAACTCAACGTAATTCATCCTCATCGTTCTCGCGGCTTTACAACCAATGCGTCAAAATGCAAAGCACGTGAAATCTCGTCAGCTACGCAGGCTACATGCTATCTAGCTAATGCGTTTCCAGTTCGTTATATTTTCATTCGCACTGAGGAAGGGCTGCTGTGGCTAATCTTCTCAATCAATTAGCATGTTACTTCCCTATCGACGCAACAAAAATCATTTGCAAAAATATCATTTCACGAAGAACTTAAGACCTTCCTATAAAACTATTCTAATAAAAACGGAAATCAATTTAATTGTAAATTTATCGTTAAGCAAAAGGTTGGTCGAGGATAATTATGGATATGTTGAAGAACAGGGAAGAAGCCGCCCTCTTGGGGCTTCATTTCTTAAGTTAATTTTAACAAGAACACGCCGATTTAACGTCATGTCCTCTAATCAGCATTATCTATAACTCGCAGCTTACCGCTGAGGGACCACCTCCACAACATTGTCCAGAAAATCTCCAAACATTGCTCCTCCGAACCTCATGTAAATTTTGTCTCCAAGATTTGGCTCAAATTTAAAATGGGGCGCAAGTACAGCATGAAAAACAACAATCATTTTGTCGCCCTTATAATATTCAAAATACTCCTTTTTCATTTCTGAAGACGTTTGATTGTTTTTTGCACGATTTTCGGAGTTTTTTCCACCAAAATCGTTTTCCTCGTTGTTATGAGTTTGTTCGTAATCATCACCATCACCAGGCTGGTTCGTTCCGAAACGGCCGCCCTTTCCCTTGTCAGCCACTTGGTTATGGTTATCACTCTGAGTAAGACTTTTCCTGCAAGGCGTAAATATTAAAACACCAACATTATATTCGCAGTAACCTTTAACAACTGACCAGCCCTGATATCGCTGACGCCACCTATTGATATTAATGTGGCAAACAGAAGCGCATACTCCACGAAAGAAAAGAAAGAGCCTCGCAGCACAATGTAAAATTTATGAATGACAAGCAAAGACTGAACTGAAGGGCAAATAAAAAATATAGCGACAAAAAATAATTTTAAACAAACATGCTTAATTCTTGTGGTAGAATAACAGGTTCCAACAGCCAAACTAGAGGCCACAACGATTATGACTGTTACGATGATGCCGGATTTTAAAGCCAGAGGGAAGTGCCAAAGTTTACCGCCCTTAAGACAACTGGAATGTATAATGGCCGGTGTAAGTGACTGTTTGCGCTGCACAAATGTTACAATAAATAAGAGAGTACAAATCAACAAACTTGCTATACGTAAATGTCAACGGATAGGAGCACGGATGGTGACGGCGTTATAAGCCAGGGGGAAAGAGAGCAATAGTGATACCAAGAACGACCTAGCGATTGGTATTAAAGGTAGAGAGAAGAAAGGTGGAGTGGCGCGACTGCGGGGACTTTGCGAGAGTAGCAGCCAAAGACATACAGATGGAATGTCAGGAAGCCTACTGGTATGATAAGTAACGAAGTTGAGAACTTTGCAATTAAGCCTAAATGATCTAAATGTTAGCGAAGCTAAATAAAGGTCTACTAAACAAAACAGTGGACTCACTGCGCTGCTTCTCTTCTTCCTTCTTCTTCTTTCCTTTTTTTCCTTTCTTTCTTTTTTTCCTTTTTCTTCTGGGACCTGCTCAAGGGCTGTTTCCTTTTCGTGACTGCAGATTGTGCTGCCTTATCTTTTTGTGGATTCGAATTATCTTCCTAAAGAAAAAAATGTAAAAAACAAAACGAAACGACATGAAGCAGTCAACAAACACATGACAATTTTAACTGTTCAACATCATAAAGATGATTCATCGCTTAAAACTAGGTTTAAAAAGCAGATTTAACTAATTCTTTAGATAAATATAATTAACACGAACCCAATAACACCTGAATCAGTGGTCGTAAAAGATGGATGGATGAATAACTTTGACAGTGACACAGCATTAAAAATAATTTCTGATATTTCTCAGAGAGGACGTAATTATATGCCTGACCAGATCATCATTTCAGTGAGAAAAAAAAAAACAGAAAAGTGTCAGCTACACAATATGTTGATGTGATATAATTTACTAGGGTGCCATATTTTATTCTAAACAGCGTCAAGACGATAGTCTTTGGTATCTGGTTTACCAAGTCATCACGTCCGAGAACAGATAGGATTTTGTCAGACAAAGATATATTGTACATGGACACTGCTGATTACTGACCATATTTTTGGCAACTCTGGTAATAATTACCTCTAAGTCTGATTCATTTTCATCGGTTTCATCACTGCCCTCCCCGTGATCATTGTTGATTTGACCATCACCTTCAGGCTCTTCAGAGGGAGAGTTGTTGTCGCTCTTCTTCGACTGTCTGCCTACTTTGTCAGCCTCCTCTTTGACTGCATTAGATCCTGGATCCACAGGGGCATCAAAACCTTCAGATTTTTTCAAAAGTGTCACTGTTTCACAACCTTTCTTTACATCTGGCCCTGACGACTCTTGGAATGCAGTTCCAGCATTTTCAGTTACTTCCTTTTCCACATCCTTAGAGATGGTTGCTACGCAATGAGAAAAAATAAAACTAAATGAACTAGTACTAGGGAAATTTTTCTGATACGTAAAAATAACAGTGACTCACTGATATTGCCTTCAAGTGTCCCTAATGTCCTTGATATGGGTGTGCTTATAATGTTAAGAGTAAGGGTAAGGGTGAGGGTTAGAGTAAGGGCAAGTTTGCACGAGGTATTCAGAACACCAAATAAGGGCATACTCTAACACCCAATGCCATATTTTGACCAAAAAAGGAAATTCATTCATTCATTGCCTAAAAGTAAGTGCGTAATTCACCATAACCAGTTACTGATGACCAAATCTAGAAGAATTTTGTGATCAATGAGGAAATGACGTCAAAAATGCAGCCCGCTGAAGGTTAAGGCACTGTTACCAAGAAGACCTGGTGACGAGGTTGAGTTGTTTTGGTTGTGAAAACAAAAATAGGGGACACGTAAGAACTATACAGCTGGAATAAGGCGAAATGATAGCTAAAAACATAGCAAAAACAGCAAGAAGACAACTCGGAGGGCAACATCTGCTACTTGGAGATTATATTTGTGGAGCTGGACAAACCTAAACTTACACTATGAACGAAGATGAACTTAACATTGATGCAAGTAAGTATGTCTTAGCTATGTTTTTAAACTAGGAATTATTTTGAATGGATAATAAAGCAATTAATTAATAAGGCTAAGTAGGCTATGAAGAATAAAGCAGATCAGTCGTACCATTGCCCTTACCCTTGTTTTAGCAATGCCACGTCAAAATTAGCCAAACAGTAGAAATACAGTCTAAATACATCCAAGGCTTTCAACAGGATTCCAAAAAAGATTTTGTTGGCAAAACTAAGTCACAAATATTAACCCGTCATAAGCCCCTTAGACATTGACTCCACATTTAAAATGTTGTCAGAAATTACACCAGTGTAGTGCTTCACAAAAGAAAATAAAGGACCCATTGCAGACGAAAATTACAAATTGCAGATGGATCAATAAAACTTAGATAAATGTGCAAGATGAAGTTTAAACAGACAAATAAGTGGGTATAATGATGAGACTGTTTAAACATCAATTAAACCATACTGAATTTGTTAAAAAAACTGCTCAACCAAAACAGACTTTTTGGAAGAGTGTCATCTTAGGGTCCAATCACCCTACCTGCTGACTGGTTACTTATAGTTCTCACTTCTGGGGTTTGCTCTGAATCAACGCTGTTGATGGTGAGAGGCTCATCATGTTCTTCATGCTCGGTTATCGCAGTATCGGCAGGACCTTCCACCTGCTGCTCTCCTGCCTTCTTTACAAGTGAAAGTTTTTGTAATTCACTTGCAGCTGTATCTGCACCCTCAGGTGAGTCAGGTTTGTCCTCGATACAAATGGACTGTCGTTTAGCTGGCTTTTCCTCCGGGACTTCACTTTTTCTTTTTCTTTGCCCATCTCCATCTACTGTTGAGCAGGGTGGCACAACAAAGTTAAATGGTAAAACTCTCTGCTCAAGGTATGTCAGGCATTAGTTAAAAATATTGACCAACACCTTGAAATTCTAATCTTTGTTTCACAACTGATGCACTTAACAAGTCCAGAGCCTGCATTTTGAACAAAAGTCGAGTAATCTGGAATGTGCTGAAATATAAGCTGGTCTATGAAAATGCTATACCCTGTGAGAAGAGGTTTCTTTTCAGCATTTGTAGCTCTAACAAAGTCACGTGCATTGTTGTCTTTGCATAGTTGGTTTGTCATCATAAACAAACCAATTTTATACAACTTTCGGCAATGTGAACAACTTCGTAAATGCTAAAAGCCATGCATAAAATGCTGTGACATAGACTTATTTAAATGTGAGTTAAAGGTAATAGGCTCCGGCCAAATCAATCATGGGCTTGATGCAAAGGGCATAAGTGACAATTTTCCTGGAAATAAAAATTGATTAATCAAAAATCAAAACAAGAAGTAGGAAGTACAGAAGATAGGATCATTGAAGAAATTAAAAACTTAATATTGACATCTTTTCAATAAAAGCAAGTAACTTATATACATTAAGCAATGAATCAAATGCTATCATGAATGAATGGTGAATGGAATTTATAGTTTGGAACTGTAAAAAGTTAATTCGCGACTGGTGTAGGGATTTATAGACTTGCAAAGTCTGAACTGTTAAATTGGTATTTGGATTTTTCAAAAACTGTACATCACATAATTATGTCAACTCCCCCAGACCATCCAAGAGTCCCATGAATAAAGCATCAATATAATTGTAACAATGTTGTTAGTTCCAGGCCCTTGGGGCCAAGGAAAGGTAAAGTTCCTAGGGGATAGTGCACATTCTACTCTGTAATCATATGTAGTCCACAAAGCTTTTTCCTGTGATAAAATGAGTTGTGTTCTCCAGCTTCTGTCAAGTTCATTAACTCATAACTATATTATACCAATCTAGCAGTCTCCTGTATGGGTCATCCGGAGTCTCCCGAAAATAATCACCTTTTGAGCTTTCCTATGCTTTAGTTTGGAATTAAACAAAACTTTTCCTTCAATTCAAAACATTCTTAGATTTTGCACGTATTTCATAAAGCAAGTTTTGATGGCCTGTTTGTGGTAGCTAATGTAAGTCTTCATAAAATGTCCCAGGCCACACCCATGCTATAATTTAGGGACTTGATCAATTTGTGTTTATGACAGGGGAGGGGTCCTTGATATTTTGTGGGGGAGGAGTGTTCAGATTTTAGATCTCCAGAGGTTGGCATATCTGACATCATAGCAGAGCTCTTGCACCAGCGGAGCACCATGGTTAAGTAAATCTACCCATTCCAGAAAATTTGGTAATCATGTGACCGTACACTGACCGCTTCCAACAAACCATCTGAACCACAGGCACACCAATGTAAAATAACTCAATCAGCAGGTATGGCAACCCAAATGCAACTGAAGTAAATAAAGACAAAAACGGAAAGTGGAAATTGTTTCTGTATCCATGTTGTCAAAAGTATTAAGCTTAGAGATTAATTGTCATGCCCACCAATTTGGAATATAGAGCAAGAGAAAGACCGAGAAAAAGAGAAAGTAGGCGGCAGGCCATCCAAGCTCAACTATAAAAAGGGCGACAGAGATCTAGAGTGAGAGATAAAAAAAAAAACAAACGAGCTATTTTTTTGTTGGAAGAACAACATGAAAATTTTGTAGCAGTGGTGACAACATGAGAAATGCTGGCAGCCTCCAATGCAAGGCAAAAATGAGCAGCAGTGAAAAAAAAGTGAACGAGAACACGCATGACACTAATCCTTCAAAAAACATGTAACTAAGAAGTTTCTAGAAGTTTCACATTGTAGTTGTGAAAAACAGCAACGGCAAAGAAATGCACAAAAAAGTGTGCTGCATGTGCAAAGTTGCTTTTTTGCTGATTAGACCTGTTGTTGTTTTTTCACCATTCTTGTTGCCTGTGCCACTTAGCATTACATGATTTTATATCTTGTTTGACCAAACTTTTAATATTATCAAGAGCTTCGCTTTTAGCCCTGGCTAAATCTGTATATTATCCTAATCAATGGACTCTGGACCATAGAATGTATTGATCCATGCTCCATTGAATGAAAATGATTTAAATTATTGAAGGGATGTACAGACCACAAACTGCATTCTACAAGTTACTGCAAACGACTCAACTAATACAAAAGCGTAGCTGTCGATTGAGTAGGGTTGTGTCAGTGAAATGTTTCACCCAGATATGTTTAGCTTCCCACTCAAGCGGTCTGTTGGCTTCGTCAGGCGTTCGTACCCCAGTGAGGGAGGCTAAGAAAAGTTGGACTCTAAAGTTTGTTCTTTAATGATCCTGGTTCTTTATTCTGTTCAAATGATAGTAAAAATGGCACATAACCTAAACTTATAACTCGATTTTCAAAATGGTGAAGGTTAGAAAGAGAAATTATTGAAAACAAACCGCAGAAACAACAAACATGAAGAGAAAAACCGAAAGAAAAGTAGCCCGGAAGCTTCTGTAAAACAGCAAACAACACTCACCAAGAGCAAAATCTTTCTTATTAAACCTTTTTTATCCACACGATTTAAACTGTAGGACAGCTTACTTACCAGCTGAAGAGTCTGCTTTGTTATTTACAACAATATTTGAGTCTAGACTACTGAGGTCAGTGGTCGATTCGTTGTTGTCTTGAGGCACTGGAGTGGATGACAGGCAAAATGTTGCGCGACATTTTGAACATTTCAATGTCAGCTCCTGGTCTTCCTCAAGGACACCATCTTTACAGTGAGGGCATTTCATTTTATGCGTTTTAGGGAATATATTCCCTTCAACGTCGAAACGTAGACATCTCTCAAGCAAGAGAGCTCGATTCTAAGAAAGGCGGAAGTGAGTGGGTTCCTGGAAGCAACGCCTGGATGATATCATTCCCTGGGGAGGGTAAGTGGGGGATTTTCAGGAGAGGTATTGGGCGTCAAAGTCCGTCGGAATGCATGGCCCATCCACAGATCCACTTTTAGAAAAATAACTCGTCTCCACACGTTCCATTTTTGAATCGTTTTTGCCGGTCCACACGAAAATGTCCTTTTCCCGCCCCACCTCCAAGGCCAGGGAAAAGCGCCCTGGGGACGAGGTTGTTGTGTATCCAATACCTATCCTGCGTTGCAGCAGGCCCACTTATCGCGTAAACCATGTCTTCGACGCAGGCCATGCAACACCATAACGTAGACGTTTGTAAAAACTTCCGGTTTCATCCATCCCAACGAGTACTGCAAAAACGGTTTTTTTCCAAAATATCTACTCTGGAGAGATTTTAAAAAGATGTGTTTTCGGTGACCGTTTTCAGCAGTATTTATACGCCAAACCGGAGAAAAAACCGCTGTTTCAAACAAACAAACAGATGGGCCCTAATACTCATAAAGACGTTGAATACCGAAACTTTAAGGGGATTAGGGATATCGGTGTTCATCTCTAAATCAGAGTTGATTTCTTCCGATTTTCACAGTACAAACTCCGACACCTTCGGACATTTGCAAAAAGTAAACTACGATTTTCCAAAGAAAAAACTGCCATTTAGCTTAAACGCCAAACGGGTGCTGTACATTTAAGAAGACCGAAGACGTCTCTCATGTTTTCCCAGTAATGAGTGTATGCTTTATATTTAACAAATCATATTTCGCCAGTTTTTTTTTTTTGAGTGTGTGTCTGTCCTCTTATTGATGATAAATATTATATAAACGCCAATGAAATACCAGGTGAGCTCGCGAAAACTTGATATCTTTACATGTGAAAATAACATGTTATCTTCACATGTGAAAATATCACCGTTGCTATGGCTTCATAATTGATCGCGCCTTCCACACCAAAAAACTATTAAAGTGAAATGGTTTTGCATTTCATTGGTGTTTATATTAGATATGTTTTTTTGTTTGTTCTCGTGTTGAAAAAATATTTCACGAGTGAGCGCAGCGAACGAGTGAAATATTTTTCAACACTCGAAGAGAAATTTCGTATCTCCGCGCACCCATGTATATATATGTACTGAGATTTACTGCAAAATGAATATGTCAAATAAAAATGATGCGTTGCAGAGTACACGCAATCTGATTGGTTGTACGATTTTTCTCACTAGTGAAAAATACCGTATGACCAATCACAACCCGCAGACGAAAGTTTTCACTAGTGACAAAAATCGTATCGATTTTCCCGCCTTTCACTGACGGCGTCACTAGGCAAAAGGAAAACCATGGCGTCTTCTTCGAGCAAATCAAGGTTTGCAGATATAACTTCAGTAGAGGAATTTATTGAAGGACAAGAAAACGAAAACACCAGGAAGAAAACTGAACAGAATGTTGCTTTGCTTAAGGAGTTTTTGAGGCTAAAAGATGAGTCAAGGCCTGTAGAAGAAATTCCCCCACACGAACTGAGTTCATTCATCAGCGAATTTATCATAACAGTAAGAAAGAAAGAAAACAACGAAGATTACGAACCCACTTCCTTGCGTGCTATGATGGCCAGTTTTGAACGGTATTTAAAGAAGAAGAATTATGCACTTATCAATTGAAACCCCGACCCCCCCCCCCCCCCCCCACCCCGGGCCAAGGTGGGGATTTGACTTGACATCATTACAAATCCTAGCAAACTCCCACCCTACTGGGGCATATTGACTGGTAAAACCCCCACCCAGGTGGGGAAACCTTTTTAATTCCCTGACTGACTTTATTAATATTTCGTTCGAATTTTCAACTTCTTAATATTGACAAATTTACTACAGCAAAAAGGCAAATATGATAACAGAACAAGATATAAATACAACAAATATTCGACAATAAGTAAACATAATGACCCCTACCCACTTATAAAAAAGTCAGGGTACAAAATGGATGATGGAGTAGCACATTGCTATAAAGTTATATTAAAAGGAAATCCGTACCATCTCCATTGAAAGTAATATCTGCAATGATAAGTTTAATTGAAAATAGCAGCCAACATACCTTAACCTTCAAAAGCTGATGTTATAAATAGACTGCATAAAATAGTTCCTAGGAGCTATATTTTATATTTTGGCTTCTCAAACTCATTAACAATTCATAAAGAAAATACAAAGAAAATTAATGTTTAATGAGTGTTTGGAAATCGGATGAAAAACTGCTCAGTATTTGCATCCTTGATTTCTCCTTCAAAAATGATTTTGTTTGAGAAGAAATATCAAACATTCGACACAGTGTTTCATCACCAGATGAAACACCTCGAAGTTCGTCAAAAATACTCCGCTGCGCGTCGTATTTTCAACTCTCTTCTCGGTGTTTCATCTGGTGATGAAACACTGCGTCTCATGTTTGATATATTACTTAAAGAATGAGGAAATATAGAACTTCAGAAACCACATGGGTTTAACAAATTTACCAAAATGTAGGCTGTGGGAACCGCCACCAAATTGAGTGAAACATAAAAATAACTGCTTAAGACATTAAAAGATGGTATAAATGACTCAGCAAATACAAAAGAAGGTACAGATGGG
Source organism: Porites cylindrica (assembly GCA_964035525.1). Taxonomy (NCBI): domain Eukaryota; kingdom Metazoa; phylum Cnidaria; class Anthozoa; order Scleractinia; family Poritidae; genus Porites; species Porites cylindrica. The sequence continues at coordinate 10,449,290 of OZ037779.1, read as the reverse complement.
AAAACATGAAGAAGATTAAAACGGATTGAAATTTTGGTTTTTGAAAAATTGTTAACCTAATAGTTTTTCAAAGTTCATTGTTTACGTCCGTAATGCTGGATATGCTTGGAAGAAACATCTGTTTAAAACGAAGCTTTGATTTCTGCATTTCTTTGCCAACGTAACGCTCAAAAGCGAATAGGGACCACGTAACTGGCAATATTAACAAAATGAACCAGATAGCCGTGACACAGCACCTTTTATAATAAGTAGAGGAGTTTGTATCTGCATTGTTTGAGAAGTTTTGAATAACAATAACAATTTCCAGTCAACGAACCATGAAAGCTCAAGGCAAAATCGCAAAGGATTAGTCTCAGTGAAGAAATGAAAGGAAAAATAATTAGGAAACTTACGGCTGAGCAATACATCAAAATACCAGTGATCACGTGAAGAAATTACCGTGAGGAAACAAGGCACGAGTCAAATCCCCACCTCGCTCCCCGACTTCCATGGACTACCATGAATATGCTAAGCAAATCCTGAGAAATCCCCCACCCCCATGGGCTAACCATGCCTTCAAATACCATAAAAATCCCCCACATTGCCCCACATAGGCCCGGGGTGGGGGGGGTCGGGGTTTCAATTGATAAGTGCATTACGGGTACAGCATTATGAGAGACGTCGAGTTTGAAAAAGCACGAACGGCATTAAAATCAAAACAAAGAGATCTCAAGAAGAAAGGCAAAGGCGATAAACCAAACGCTTCAGTTCCCCTCACAGAAGACGACATAAAACTGCTGTATGACAAAGGATTGTTAGGAAAGTCAACTCCTGAGGCTCTACTGAATACAGTTTGGTTCAACAACACAGTCTATTTCGGTCTCCGTGGTTGTAAGGAACACAGAGACATGTGTTGGGGCGATGTGCAACTACGCCAACAAACTACAAATGGCAAGGAATTTTTAGAGTATACTGAGAGACAAACTAAGACTCGAACCGGAGAAAATCCCAGAGATGTCAGGCAAATAAAACCGAAAATGTTTTCGGTTCAGGGAAGTGAAAGAGATCCCGTCACTGTTTACAAATTCTACGCGGAGAAAAGACCGTCAGAAATGAACGACAACAACGCGCCATTTTATCTAGCAGTAAATAACTGTAAAAAACAAGATTCTTCTAAACCATGGTTTAAAAAGTCAGCCGTTGGCGTGAACAAGCTGAATTCGTTAATGAAAAAAATGGCAGAAAAAGCCGGGCTGGGGCCCAATGTAAAAAACCGTAGCGGTCGCAAAACAATGATCCAAACTTTAACAAACAACGACATCCCAGCGACAGATATTATTCAACTGTCGGGACATAAAAATCTTGAAAGTGTGACAAATTATTCTGTAGTTTCTGAAAAACAGCAAGTAAAAATGTCTCGTACTTTAAGTGAACTGATGTCCGGGAATGTGCATAGCTTAGAGAAAACTAATTCATCTCAAGTTGGAGAATGCTCCACTGATCCTTCAGCTAGCTCGGCGGGTCGCTCGGCGGCAGATCATCACCAACAAGCGATGTCGCTTTTCACGGGCGCTGTTATTCATGGAGGTCAATTCAGCATTTCTATTAACAGCCTCAATCAATCCCCGAAGTTGGCAATCCAAGAAGTTGAGGTAAAGTCTTCTCCAAAGAGGTACAAAAGGCTAAAAGTACTGGACTCTGACTCTGATTAGAATGCATGCATTACTATAATTAGATTTACAAAACAGTCAACTTTTTCAAATTTTATATCTTAGTTACGGTTTTGAATGGCGATATTTAAAGCTGAAAATTTTCATTGTTATTTAAAGTTAAAGAATCGTTTAAAAGTAGACTTTGTTCCACTTTCTTCAGAGTCATTGAATAACTTTAATGTTGTAGGAAGTTTTGTACGTTCAGTTTGCTCGAATAAAATCATTCGCAACTCGTTGTGGTCTTTGTGTTGATTTCACCGCGCAATTGATAGTTGTTAACATTATTTTGTAATATCTCAGTACATATATAATAAACAAATTACCTCATGGTTGGTTCGCTTGTACGATTTTTATTCACGAGTTGTGAAGAATCGAAAACGAACGAGTGAGCGCAGCGAACGAGTGAGTTTGCGATTCTTCACAACTCGTGAATAAAAATCGTACGCACTCACCAACCATGAAGTAATCTCTATATCCTCGCCGTAACATTGTCAAAGGGTTGAGATCTCGACAAGCAGACCAGTCCGCTTACCACAACGCGAATTTTATGAGGAAACAAGGCATAAATCGAGCCAGCCCGGTAAAGCGGACCAGCCCAAGGTTATACGAGACCATGAGGCCAAGACAACCAACTGTCACGTAACACACCCCACCCCGTGATTTGGCATTATTGATGCGTTCGCCTAACTTTCTAATCCCTATACAAGATTTTATTTGGAACGGCCAATCTAAACGCTATCTCCGATTCCTTCATTATCGAGCCAATCTCCTTACCTAAAGAGATTCGGCGAGAATAAAATAATCGGCTTAAAATTTACAAAAGTTACAAAAAAAAGTGCACAAAAAACGATTTTCAGTGAAACCTCTATATAACGAAGGGCCAAGGGACTGGCAAAATCTGTTCACTATAACGAGGTTTCATTAAATCGAGGTTCTTTTCCACATACAATGGGACCCCTTTAATACGGTCACCAGTGGGCCAAAACAATTTGGCCGTATTAACGGGTGACCGTATTAACGAGGTCATTTTTACAAGAAAATTTATGACTGTTTTGCCAGGCGGCCAAGAAAAAGTGGTCGTGTAATGCACCTATCAATGTTAAGCCGCAGCGGGGGGGGAGGCGGGGGATTTGACGTAACAAGTCTGCCCGTGGCTGGCCCGTGGCAGGGACTTTTGATCATTCGTCGAGTCCCGGGGGTCGGGACTTTTGACTTTAACCGTTAGTGGCCTGAGCTCCACCGACGCCATCTTGGATTTAGGTAAGAAATCTGTGAAATTTTGTCGCTTAAAGAGCCCATCGGGCCGTTTTTTGCGTTTTGTTATGTCATCAGTGCCATGATTGATTATATTGCGATATTCTTTTTGTTTTTTAATACAATTGTTTAATACATATTTATGAGATGTTAATTTATGCGTGGTTGATCACATGGAACTACTTTTTCAGGTCCTTCTTCAGTTTGGCGATAGCCGAAAGGTGTTTGATATCAAAGAACCTGATGATATGAATGAAGTGATTTCAAAAATAAAAAGTATGTTTGCCATAAATGCTAGCAGTGATTTGTTCCTTCAAGAGTATGAAGAAGAGTGGAATGATTGGGTCGATGTCGAGGACGTGAATCACATTAAAGACAGAGCAAAATTACGAGTACATGTTCGTGTTGACCAGGCTGCAGTCAAGGAAAAGCATGCTGTAAGCTTTATCTATTTCAAATCAGAGGTTATAAATATTTCATTTCCATCGTTCCTGTTTACAATTAAAGTAATTAAATGTAAAAGCCAGTATAGATAATTACATCACCCAGTCAAAATGTCACATCTTGGTTTGTTTACAAAGTATGCAGTTCCATTTTTTAGTTACTTTAGTACATAGGTCTGTTGGTACTATTAAAAATCAGAAAAGTGTTACGGACTGAAGTTGAAATAAACTAGTCTTACCTGGTGATGTAAATATGAATAATGGCCATGAGTTATAAACGGATGTCAATTCAAATAAAAGTTATCTGTAGCATAACATTTCATGATAAGATACCAGAATTTCCTTGTTTTGCTGTATTGTTCAATAGTATCAGTTGAGACAGTCTTCAAATTTTTATATACTTTCCAGATAAATTACATGACATTTTTCTATTAAACGGACGTTACATTTTGAAGTTGTTGCTTCTTGCTTTTTACAACTTTATAATTCCTGTATATCCCTATTTTAATTCTTGTTTGACCAATGCCTTGACCTTTTTTCTGGAAGGGGAGGGGGATGGGGAATTTGCACTCTTTTGACCAGCGATAACGTCCCTGGGGTCGGGCATTTGAACAGAAAAAATGATCTGAGTTCAAATCCCCCGCCTATGCCCGGCCTCCCCCCCCCCCTGCAGCTTAACATTGATAGGTGCATAATAACGAGGTGGCCGTAAGCCAGAGTTTCATTGTATTTTGCTACTACTGGGGAAAAAAATATTGTTCGTATTAAATACTGAGGTCTTCGTTAGAGCGGTTTTTGTAGGGTCGTGACTAGAATGGATACTCCAAAATCAGGTATCCGCTCGGAGACTGGAACTGAATAAAATTATTTTTCGGCAAATCGCTCCGACTCTTTACGACCTTGTTGTGTTGAAAGACTAAGTATACAAAGACTGAAGAAGGCTAAGATGAGAATGGTTACTACAAAATATGGATCAAAGCCTACATAGAGGTTAGTTGTTTTTCACGTTCTTTTTGTAAGAATTTAGTGCAAGGAGCAAACAATGTCTGTTTAATTACAGTACCACTACCGCGACTGCCGTGTAAAGCTTATTCATAGCAAAGTATCTGTTTGGATAGCTCAGAATAAGGTGGATACTTCAGAATAAGAATGGCCAAAATATGGAAGTTTTGGCCATCTGGATTATTATTACTGAACTTCCCAATACAAACATGATTGTTACGTTTACAAAGAGGGTACAAATACAGTTAAGGTCAGTTAACCATCTTGTAATTTTATGGGTTAGTTGATTCCAAGTGTTAACAATAGTAAAAAAAACATAAGGGACCTGTCATTTATTAGAGGCGGGGGAGGGCTGGTGCAATTGGGGGGAGGGTCATTAAATTTTATGTAGCCAAAAAGGGGAGGGTCACCAAAAATTTAAGCTGGGCTTTGGGGAGGGCCATACCATTTTTAGAAAACATTGCTGTTCACTTAAAATAAAAATAAATCAACAAATAAAATATATTATTTAACAAACAAGTCCCTTGCACAGTAAGCATTTTAAACTTTCATAATGATCAACCTGAACTACCCAACAACCCTACATGTACGCAGGGATTACAAATACGCCAAATTTGGCGTATTTTACGCCAAGAATTCATCAATGACTCCAAAAAATTCCATTGGGGAGTCACTTTGACTCCGGAGAGGAATTCAGAAATGTTCAGCAGAATTTTATTTTCTGCCTGGAAAAATCTTAAAAATTGTTATATCCGTAATGAAACAATAAAAATGGAAGGTCCTGGCATTCCTGCAACAACATTCCTTTGTGAAACAAACTTTGTCCGTAGCTCGTTTGTGTCCGACGTACAGCACGTTGCCATTTTTAATTGTGAACGTTTTCGGTCAGCGGTTCTTCTCCGCATACGTACTTCATATAATAATGGTATTAAGTGCCTTCACTGCACGTGCTCAAAATGGCCGCGCCTTCAGCTTCGTCCTCGAGGAAGCGGAGTCTGGATAAAACATCAGACCAGGCTCCTAAAAGAAAATTCCGCACGGAGTGGCAAAAGGAGTTTACGTGGCTTCGCTTTGACGAAGTCAAGCAAAAGATGTTTTGTTCCTTGTGTGAGAAAGCAAGTACCCAGTACCCAGAATAGACAGAAGAGCAAGCTGCGAAACAGACTAAGTCATGCAACTATTGATCACCTAATGCGAATTGAAACAAATGGACCTCCAGAACTGGATGATTTCGTTGATGAGTGTGTTCTGAAGTGGCAGCAAGCTCGAAGGGGAAGATAAAAATCTGTTCATCTTGTGTTGTTAATATTCCTCAAGAACTCTAGAGCAGTAATGGAACAATTTGGTGTGGAAAAAGACATTTTTATATAAAATTGTACTTGTGTTCTATGCTGTTATCTAAGGAAATGTAGTACTTTGCATTAAAGCACACATCTTGTTTTTCTTTGAAAATGTAGTGTTTTGTTTGTTATGTTCCTTGACCTCACATTTTCAAAAATGACTCCAACATTTTTGGACAAGGAGTCAAAGTGACCTCAAAGGGAAATAGAAATTTGTAATCCCTGATGTACGTCTTTTTCTTGATTTGTTTTTCAACAGCAACACACTGCGAAACATGTCATTGCATTGATCAAGTTTCTCATTAAGATATTTCAATTCACTGTTTACTCTTTTTTTAGCTTCATCAAGCCTTGTAATAACAGCTTCATCAAACGATTTAGAATACTCCTCTCCTCGTATAAAATTACCAGTCTTTGAGTGAAACAGGGTGTTAAGGTGAGCTTTAATGCGTCTATCCATATCTAATATGTTCTCTAGTAACTCACTGAGCTTCATAATGTTCGCCCTCAGTATTAACTAATCAGCTGGGACAAGAACATAATCGGTCGTGTAAAATTTTCCAGCAGCACCAGGATTATTCGTGCTCAATATTGCTTCAATGCATGAGGTGATCTTAGATACCCGTTCCTGAATGTCGTATTGGCGCCTCCCTTCATCACAAGGTAATTTAGCGTGGGGAGGGTCATAACTATTTTGGGCCATACAAGGGGGAGGGTTATATTTTTTTCTGCAGGAAATTGGGGGAGGGCATAAAAAAAAATCACGTGGGAAAAAAGAATTGCACCAGCCCTGCCCCCCCTCTAATAAGTGACAGGTCCCTAATTTACTTCAGGTCATACTTCTTGTAGCTTGGTGATCACTATTACAAGCGCAGGCAGACATATGCTCAAGTTACAAAAAAAAATGGTCCTGCAGATTGTATTAGTGTAGTGTCTCTGTATAGCTCTGATATAGGACCTGGAGCCTACAGTGGCAGATCGGAACCTTCAGATAAGACGAGGGGTTGGCTAGAGGGAGGGGAGGATTCTCACCAGACCTTAACGTGGCAGGAAGGAACCACTCATTCAGACCTTAAGGTATGGAGGAGCTCAATCTAGAAAAGAATTTTCTTGGCAATGTTGTCCTCAATTTGATCTAGAAATATGGAGGGCCAGGGACCTCCCTAGATCTACTGCTGGCCTCTGCCAGCCCGCCCATATTCACCTGCTATCTTTTTACATTTACTAGAAACTCTAGTATCAATTCAAATTATTTATCCTAAATATTACGATTTTTGCAAAATTATTTATAGTTGCTTTTTTGCACTTGTATTTTGTGTTTTTTTTCAAATCCTAGGAGCCTCATTGTCACCAAAACTCTCTGCCTTCCATACCCTATTCCACACTGAACTTTCTGACAATAGACCTATTCGGCTAAGTCAATGTTGTACCCCATTCAAACCCTCTGGGAATAAAACTTTTTGTTTCAGGAATTTCCATATCATTTAAATGTGAATGCTCCATTATAATGCAAATAGAGAACACAAAGAATCTTAACTCCGGGAGATTTGAATTGGGTACAACATTGAGTTAGCCGAATAGGTCTATAGTCCTCAGCCAAGTGGTACCATCATGGTGTTGAAAAGTGTGGAAATAGATCCTGTTGATCCTGGGATGAATTATTTTTCTTTTTCATCCCCCTTCCTCCACTCAAGAAGGGAGGGGGGGAAGGTGTTTTCCTTCCCCTCCCTGTGACCTATTACCTATTTCCTTGATTGCCTTCTGAGCTCCTGATGAGACAAGACCTTAAGCATTAAGCTGGTTATGGGCTATTTTTTTGTTTTTCACTCAGTATGGTGAGCTTATCATAAATTTAAAATGGAATAAAAATGATCATGCAGGTATATGTTGCAGTTAATATTTTTATTTCAGGTAATTTAAAGTTTTTCCTTTGTTTCAAAATCATTAGCAATAGCATACATTACCATACCCAAAAACAATGGAAAAATAAAAATTAACTGAGATAAAAAATTAACTACAACATATATCCATGTTGCAGCTGTAACAGGAGGAGGAGTTGGAGGTCCGGAGGGTGTTGCAGTCAAATGCTTGTGAGGAACAGAGAAACCAGTTGGAGAAAGAAATGAAGAAATGAAGAAAATTGGAGAAGGCTTCAAGAGAAATAGCAAATAAAATGAAAAAAAGAAAAGAAAACAGGAAAAAAAAAACAATTTTCATTGAGGCCAAGCAGTTGGCTGCTCAGTTGCATGTCTGGGTAGCTTGACCATTTGGTTAATAAAATTCTCAAAACCACAAACAAACCACTCTAAGAATTTGATAAAATGTGTACAAAAAATTATTTATTACTTTTATGAAAATAAAGTTGTTTGTTTACAATTCTACAACCATTTTTTCATTTCTTCCTTTTCCCATAATTCTTTCCTCTGTTTTACTTTCCTCTTACTCTTTCTCCACTTCCACAATGTGCGTTTATGTACCCTCTATACCTGGGGTGGAAAGTCACCTGAAAAAAGATATTAGCCATGCATTAAATAAAGCTTCCATTACAATCATTCTTTCAGGAAATAAAGCTGCTACTTTGGCGGTAATTCTAAAAAGCACTGTGTTCCACGATACAGTGCCTTGATTCAGCAAAGAAGCCTTGACCCTTTTGTTTTAAAAGTGAAAGATTTTCTTTTGGTAGCAGAGAAAGGCCCCCAGTTCAGTGCATTACAAATAATTATCACCTACAAAGATATCTATCATCTAAATTAAAAAGGAACAACCAAAGCATTTCCTCGTGGTACCTGCCTAATATCAAAATGAATAAAATACTGATAAATAAATAATAATTATTGAAGTAGGTTATATCCACGCCATTTTAGCTTAACAAAACAAAAACACAAGGTAAGTCATTCTCATTTCTATTTTTGTCAAAAAATGGAATTTAGGACGTATTTTGTTTATTGTCATACATTCTCTTATAAATTCAAAGTCCAACAAAATCCTTCAGAGTTTGGGCTACCTGTGGATGGGGCAACATTTCATGACAGGATGGACAATAAAGGGGCTGCATTTTCAACACCTTCAATGTGACTGGAAATTACAAAGCCGGGTTCACACAGCAGATTCAGGAATACAAAATGACTAACTTGGAATAACATAGTTTACATTTGCCAAAAGCAGCTAACATTGGACCTTTTGGTCATAGAAAAGACTGTAAAAGGATTTGGGTTCTGGTTGGCTAATTGTGCCAGATACCCAGCGCACCAAAAGGTTGACCCGAGTATCCCACAGGTTGTGAGGGTCACTTTGGTTTTTACAATCTCATAAAGTACCCATTCTTCTCACACTAAACTAAACAGCAACTTACCACTTAAAAGTGAAAAAAAATCAACCATAATAAATTATATAAGAAAACAGAAACAGTTTATGTTGAGCCATAAATTCAACAACTGTCTGCTATCCCTGGGGGGGGGGGGGGGGTACTCCCTTATATGGCCTCCATGGGGATGTGCCGCTGGACAGGGTATGGTTTTTGTCCTCTCTGTGCTGAACAGGGTATATAGTTTGGCACAAGTCTGTCCTAAACAGGGTATACAATTTCCTGCAAGTCTGTCCTAAACAGTGTGCATGATTTGTGCGAGTCTGTTTTAATTATAAACAGGGTATTTCATGCATGATCGATTTTGTCTTAGTGCAAATGTTTGCAGATATTTAGTACGTCATCACCCAAAGCATTTACTGGAATAACTATAAATGTTATTGTTCTTGGCACCCTTGTCTAAATAAGATACCGTAAGTACAAGTTGACAGGTGTGCTTGATAACCTTGTCCCCATCTGAGGGAGTTAACTGTCCTATCTGGGTACTAAAGTTGAGGGTGTTATCCTAAACAGGGTATGGGTTTCAAACCCTCAGCGGCTCACCTACACCCAAATATTGGTCGAGTACCCCCCCCCCCCCCCTACACCGGGCTGCTATCCTATAAGCAAGCTTCGAATTAACTGAGCCATAATTACACAATGGTTGACTGTATTTGTACCCTCTTTGTAAAAGTAACAATCAATTTTATATTGGGAAGTTCAGTAATAATAATCCAGATGGCCAAAACTTCCATATTTTGGCCATTCTTATTCTGAAGTATCCACCTTATTCTGAGCTATCCAAACAGATACTTTGCTATGAATAAGCTTTACACGGCAGTCGCGGTAGTGGTACTGTAATTAAACAGACATTGTTTGCTCCTTGCACTAAATTCTTACAAAAAGAACGTGAAAAACAACTAACCTCTATGTAGGCTTTGATCCATATTTTGTAGTAACCATTCTCATCTTAGCCTTCTTCAGTCTTTGTATACTTAGTCTTTCAACACAACAAGGTCGTAAAGAGTCGGAGCGATTTGCCGAAAAATAATTTTATTCAGTTCCAGTCTCCGAGCGGATACCTGATTTTGGAGTATCCATTCTAGTCACGACCGTTTTTGTAGACCCTGAAATGAAAACGCGCGAACAAAACAGAAACAACAAACGAACGGAAATTGAGCGATTTTATTGGTATTGAACGGATACAAACGCGCGTGGCTTTTGGTTGGTCAAGCGAACGCTCGGATACCCGAGAACTTTCTAGAAATCATAGAAATCAATCAATACTTCGCTTTGACGCCATACTGCAACACGATTGGCTAATCGAACAATGCCTTCTCCGCATTAGGGTCTTCTTTGGCGGGAAAACGAAGAGTCCATGGGGCGCGATCCATTCAACCAAAATTTCCGGAAATTTCGGTCCAAAACTCAATGGATCGGTTCGGTCCAACCGAAAAAGTTTCGAAAAAACGGGTCCATCTTTTGAGGTGGACCACTTTTCCTGGTCGAACCGGTTGGAATTTTGGTTGAATGGATCGCGCCACATGTAACACTAAAAACGTGATCTACATTTATATACAATGTCAGATCCCTGGTCAGACCCCGAGGGAAACGGTTAGTTTTGTTTTCTACTTATAACAACACAAATTTAATTCTCAAAACCACTGAATGAATGATATTTACAAAGTACTTTCATTACATTATCTGCATCATTGTTTGTTTTTCCTCTGGGATAACTTTAAAAGTCGTTGCTTTTTAGCTTGAGGCTTCGTGTTTGTGTTGTTTTGTTCATTCACGAAAAAGAAAATTGGAAGTGTTTTTCACGCCTTCTGTCACGCCACTTTCCACTATGCTTGGATCACGTGCTGTAATGTATCCCGAGCGGGGTTCATTGCTTCATGTATCACGATCGGGATCGGGATACACTTGATTTTAGTCAAGGCCACGTGACCACTAATCAACCAATGCCAGTCCCTGTTTAGTTGAGTGAAAGTCTAGGAATATAACAAGGTTTAGTGGTTTTGAGAATTAAATTTGTGTTGTTATAAGTACCGAGTTGACTGTTTTGGTTCGTTCCGTTTATTCTTTTGTTGCTGGTGAAGTGAAAGTCTAGAAATATAACAAAACATTTAACGTCAGGCCCCTCGGGAAACCAGTTAGTTTTGTTTTCCCTCGAGCCCTGGAGGGACATCTCGGGAAAACAAAACTAACGGTTTCCCTCGGGGTCTGACATTAAGTATATAATGTAACTTTTGTAATTTACAATATATTGGTGAAACTAAGCGACATCTCAAGGACAGATTTAACGAACACAGACGTGCAGTCGACAACTTCTAACATTAAGTCTAAACCCACTACTGTTTCTGAACACTTTCTCTCTCACTCTAAACATTCTCATACTGACATGCAGTTAATCACGCATTCGATAGATAAGGCCATGACTCTTGAACCTCATGGCCTAAACCTCCGTGAAGAATTATTGTAATCCATATCCTCATGTATCCTAATTATTTTTCCTTTCTAGTTTTTGTGTTGTACGTCATTTCCGCCTCTCCCTTTTAAACAATTTTTATTGCGACATTCTCCATCTGTATAATATTGTGATTTCTACATACTGAGTTCACTAACATCTGTAAACCTGAAGAAGGCTGGTATGACTGGTATGGCCAGCCGAAATATTGTTATGAAAAAACAACAAGTTGTTCTGAATCAGCTTTGCAGTAGTCTTTGGACTTCTCGGTTTTAGTCCATGTTTTGATCTTTTCGTCCATTAGCAGATAAAACAAATAACGAACTCTCACCGAAACCATTTTTAAAGGTCATACGAAAATCGCTCTATATAGAGGTTCGTTATATGGTGGTTCCACCATATAACAAAACCATGTATCAAAACCGCTAATGCGTTCACTTAACAATTAGTTCATGCGGCAGCGTGCGTATGTCGAGATATTGAGCACGCGGGAAGTTTGGAGAGCACGAAAGAGGCGTAAGAGTTGCACGAGGCGCAGCCGAGTGCAACTCTAGCCTTTCGAGTGCTCTCCAAACTTCCCAAGTGCTCAATATCTCGAAATACGCACAGCTGCAGCATGAACTAATTGTTTTATAACATTATCAAAGCGATCAATGCGGCAGTTAACTGAAAATTTTATTATTGTAGGGCGCGCTCAAAGCAGTACGCGTCAATGATTACGTGATTATATTTTTTTTCCTCACAGTTAATCTTATGTTTTTATCCTGAAACTGAGAGAAAGTGTACTCTAAAATGATTGCAAAATCCATATTTAGGTGCCGAAAAACTTTTAATTTACCGAAAAATTGTTATTGAGAGAAAACAACTTTGCAAAGAATGATCTCACGCCATAGCCCGCACAGCTCGCCGAGATGACAACAACAACAACAACACTCACCTCTTTTCCTTACTATCGGTTAACAAATTCAAACTTTTCCTCTTAAATTTCCTTATAAAACACATGGTAAACGCTTCATTGTCTATTGCTGAGTTATGGATGCACTCGGGAGACTCAGGATTGCTAAGCTCCCAACAACTCGAGGAATTACGAATAGTTTATTGACGTCATCAGCGTGCTCAATAGGAATATGAAGCACGCTCGCGCTATTGAATTTGATTAGACGAATTTTCTAGCTATGTTATAAATAAAAATTGTCTCGGGATGGGAAATCACGAATAAATAAAAACTTGTGAAAAATCACGTCTCACGAGAAAAATGGTAGCCCAAATCACGCTTCACGAAAAAAAGCATAGTGAACTCTCTGTACGTCAGAGGTGGAATAGTTTTTCATATCATTTGAAAGCCAAATTCAATGATTGTTTAATTATTCATTCAAAATATTTCCAAGTTCTTAACACTCTTACCTCCTTGTAGACTTATATCAGGAGCCCTGACTACAGTTCAAAATATTTTGAATACCATTTTTTCATCTTTAAAAAGATGAAAATCAAACTTCATCAATGTACAACAAGTTGCTTAGTCCTTGTTTTATGTATTTCTTTTTATTGCAGATTATTCAACACAGTGAAAAGCTCTATCTGATTGTCCGGTCAGTTGGTCGCATACCTAACAGTTTTGTTGCAGAGTCCACATGTAAGTGGGTAGACATACAAGGTAGACGAGTGCTTCCACCCCCTAGATTTGATGACAGTGGACATAAATTAACTTCAGAGAGCAAACACAAGAGTGATTTAAGGCTTCTAGGGGATGATGATGAGTGCAAGGTTTGTCAAAATAGACCTTAAGATCAGACAACGGGGACAGCAATGAGAATGTCAAAAAGGAAATAGGTTTAATAAGCAAAACAACAACTTTGCACTTGCATCACACTTTTTTGTACATTTTTTTTGCCATCACTACATGACCATGGAATAAAAATGCATGATTTCAATTTTATGGAGGACATAAACAAGCAAAAAATGTAATTTCCGTTCTCTTTCTCAACTTGGATATGGTTCTTAGGAATTCAACTCCAGGAGAGTTCACCTACATTTGACAAAATAAGTGAATGGGAATAATCCGGTGAAGATTGAAAGCTGGAAAATTTACTTTTTTAGCAACTTTTTGGCACTGTTGCCGTCCTCAGATTTTAAGGTCCCTAGCTGCCACACTCTATCGTTGTCGAATCGTATGTTAAAGCCTTCCAGTACAAAGTAATTAACTCAATTCTTTACACAAATACGAAGTTGTATAAAATAGGTTTTCGAACAAATGATTTATGCACTTTCTATGACAATTGTAATCCGAATCATTAACCGATTTGTTCTATCACTGCTCTCGTTCTAAACAGTTTTGGATTGAATTTGAATTATATTGTGCCTTATTTCGAATCAACGAATTCGTCTCTGCTTATAGAAAATGTGCTCTTTGGAATTTTGACGAAAAATGCTTACCCCTCACTTCAGTTGCTGAACTATTTTATAATTATTGGAAAACTCTATTTGTGGGACTGTAGGGGCTAACAAATCCTTCCAAACATTTATGGATTTAGGGCGAAGATCATCGCTAAATATGAAACGGAAGGAAAAATCATCAACAAAGAATTCTTTAAAAAAAGTGGATACTGACGCCTAAGTTAACTGTCTTAACTCCGTATCATTTCATTGCCCTGTTGTACTTTTTTCTAATTTCTTTTACCCTGTAATAATTTAACAATTAATTTTGCTTTACTCTGTTAATGTCTATTGTTAAAATGCTTTTTTGCAGTATTGTAAATGTAATTATTTAATGTGATTATCAATAAATATATTTTTTAAAAAATGACGGGCATAAGGCTATAAAAACAGGGTGTCCATCTACGTACCTTTACTGCCTCCTGTGCCTCATGTACTACAACTGGAGTGATCTGTATTGCTCCCCCCTCCCCCAAACCAACCAAGAAAATGCGTAGACTGTAGGATACCAAACTCACCTTAAAACAGACGAGCAAAACCACGGCTTAAGTATGTCATTACAGTACTCCTCGCCTGCGAGCAAGCTGTCCGGGGTGCTCTGGCAGCGGGGCGGGAAAAGGATAGCCTCCCACGCAGACGTTCTTAGTCTAAGGACGTCCGCGTGGGAGGCTAGGAAAAGGAAGGACCAGCGCGAATGTAGACAAACATTGAAAAACACGTGACAAGGGTAATGACGTCACCTAAATCCTATTGGACGGCCCTCAATACCATTGCCTGACCCTATACCGTACCTTTATCTTCTTGCATTGGTTGTTAATCACGCACACAACATGACTTGCGCACATCCATGGCCTTTTCTTGCATTTTTAAAACATCTCTTATCGTCCTGCATTTACTCCGACGAGGTTTGCAATTTTGATTTCGAACTATGACGTAACAAATTTTTTTGTCGCATGCCACTCTATAGATCTTTCAAAACAGCGTAGGGGGCTTAAGTGGTTTGCTGCCCAGAGTTGTGCTGTTGGTCTTATGTGTCTTATGTGGCCTCAAACTTTCCTCAGACGTTTATCCTCAACCTCAACATAACATTTTCACTCCCGTTTCTGTTTTCGCTCCCTCGATTACGTCTAATAAGTAGGAGAAGGGAGCCGCTTTTGTAGCAAAAATATCACAAAGCGCGGGATCCGTTAAGTATCGATGCAGCAGTTGTGGTTTTTGATATGTGTAATGCTGAAAAGTTATCACCACTGATATTTTTATTGGTGTTATTACATTTATTTAGACCTGGAAAGAAACACGGACCTTTTTTTATTGCGTCCTTTCTATATTGTATCGTTTTAAAAAAAATCAAAGTAATAAAAAAGGGAAAATTAATTGGCTTAGCCTCCCACCCAGATGTTCTTAGGGTATTGTCACGTGTTCCTTCCCCTCAAACTTTGGGGAGGATTGCGTGACGAGCAAAATTTGCAAATAGATAGTTCTACATAAGTGCCGCCCTCGAGTAGGCCCCCTACGGAAGAGTGAAAAATTCGACAAGCGCACGGATGCTCTTTCGTGTAAACTTGTAGGGTTTTTAGTAGTTTCCTTTTTTCCCATCAGGTGTCGATTCAATAGGATATTCTGGCTCCTACCCAGTTTCCAAGTTGACTATTAAAGACCAACGGTTTGGAGACGTCTTGCTGGACCTTTTCGCCTTCTCAGCCCTGAAACCACGTGATTCCAAAACATCTTCTACTCCGGCCATTGCTTTTACGTTACGCATCAATAACCCAACCAGGAAGTCTGTTCAAGTATCATTTATGTTAAATCTACCTCTAGGTATACAGCCGGACACAGTAAGACTCGGGAGCCCTGACAAAACCATCAAAAGTACGACTGTTAGTCAGTGCTCGAGGGCTTGTATTGATAACAAACAATGCATCTTGTGGCAAATGGCCAAAGAAAACAAGACATGTCAGTTGTTCTATCGGGTCCCCCCTCATGCTTGGCATACAGGGTTTATTTCCGGTCAGAAGAGCACGTGGACAGCTCATGATTCAATGCTAACGCTCAAGAGGCCTGGGAAATATCCTCAAAGCGGCAACACAACTATTGCTACGGGCGGCAAGCGAGTTAGCCCCTCTTTTATGGTCAGTGACAGTTTTGAACAAATTTGGAAGCAGTTTGAGGAACATGGCTATCTTGGGTCAACATCTAAAACGTTTGGGAGCAGTTTCCATGGTGCTACACCTGTAAACGTTACCTTGAAGCCTGGGAAAGAGAGAACGCTTACTTTGGTTTTGGGGTGGTTCTATCCCAACAAAGATTTCTCGGGTATGCTTTACATTAACAATTACAGTTCCGCATTATGCTTAAAACGCACCATCAGAAAGAAATTGTAAATTTATACAGCGTAGATCCTAACGGAACCATTTCAACAGCAAAATATGAAAATAGCTCTTGGGGCGAAGAGGGTCAACTGACACTTGTAGTGAAGCCGTTTATCTGCCTAGATCAGAAAAATATCCTGGAGTACGTGTTTTATTTAAAATAAGGGGTTGCTGATATCTCCATCCTTTCCTTCAGGAAGTGGGCGACGATTAGAAATGAAAGCGTAGCAGATATTCCCAAAGCGAAGTCTGCTGGAAGTTTCCGGGAATTTCTTAAAATACTCTCTAAGGCTAAAACCATCCCAATGACTGACTCGAAACAGTCTATAATGGCGTTTAATAAGACTCAGTTTTCCAATACACAGAGCAAAAATAAACCCTCTGCATAATAAAAAAAAGCAACCTTACGTTTTTCTTTATGTCCTATTCTACACAGCGGAGATTGTTGGTAATTACTATAGTAACCTATTCGAGCACAGTGAGGAGCCAGCCTCCTTCCTATTACGTAACCTGTCCCCTACTCTGCAAGCTATTTCTGCGTGGCACGCTTCTATGATAATCGACAGCAACAGCAAGTCGGTCCAGACCCTCCCAGTGGGGTTACAAGATGTCTTGGTAAACGGGTTAAGTTTCTGGCGAAGTGGCCTCTACCTCCGTGACAGAAGATGGCGGCAGTTTGAATCTTTAGACTGTACTGATATTGATTCAGTTCATCACGATTTTCAGCGAGAGATTCCTTATGTTTTGTTCTACCCTGACTTGGTTGAGAATGTAATACGTGCTTGGGCAAAGTACCAGAGTGATGACGGCCATATTGTGGAAACTCTAGCTGCTGGTTGTTATTCCCCTATGTAGCTTGAGAAAAGAGTCGATATTTCACGACGCAACCGGTGTTTTCCCCGCAAAATGACGTCTGAGGCGGGAACGTGCGAGTCCAGACATTCCATACCGATGACGTGTCACTACCCAGATCTGGGTTAGTGTTACTGACTGGTTGGAAATTTGCTTTATCCAGTCAGAAGGCGTACCACTACCCAGATCTGGGTAATGACACGTGATCAGCATGGAATTTTTTCGCTCGTTTCTCAGACGTAATTTTGAGGGGAAACCAGTGATGGCGTCGCGAAATGTCGGCTGTTCGCTCAGGTTAATTTATATTTTTCTGGTCATGACTCATTCCCTTTTCCTTCCAAACAGGACAATTTCACAAACGCATCATTGGACTACAACTTATTATATTTAATTGATTTTCGTTTTCTTTGTCATGATTTGTACAAGAAAAGACTGAACGAGTGTGTTAGTTCGAGTCAATTGGAATGCTTGGTTATATGGAGACAAACCTTCGATATTGAAATTTCTATTGTACAGACCTGTAGCGCAGCCTCTTAATCCAACATCGAATAACAATAGTCAGAATGGTGAAAAGTTGTACCATACCTTGTTTATGGCCGCAACAAATCACGTTGCAAATTCATCATGGTAGCTTATGGGAAAGTTAAAATGGACAATAGGTTATTTTAACATCCTTTTTTAAAAACCTTATTGATCTGTGAGAAAAAAAAGTCTTTCGAACAATATTGACTTGGCACTTTTCTCTTCTACAGTGGTCCTCCAAATCAGCGAATTATGGGCGATGTCACTACGGTGTTCATAACAGAAACCTACCATATTTATCTGTGGACCAATAACAGCGTTTTCTTAAAAGACATGTGGCCGCACGTGGTTAAGGCGATTGCTTGGATGATTGACGGAGGCCCAAAAGGGACTGGTTTACCTTACAGACTACAGTGTACATATGACCAGCTCTTTCTCAATTTATATGATCACAACACCTTTAACAGTTTCTTGGATGTCCTGGCTCTTCGAGCGGCTGAGGAGCTGTGCAAGATAATGGACTAGCTGGATTTGCTGAAGGAAGTTTCAACAGCACTGGAGGTAGCAAATTATCGAATATCGGAAGAATTATGGAGCGAAGAAGATGGTTATTATCACGCTTGGTGGGATAAGGAGAAAGGTTCACCGTCCTGGCTGATGAGTGATTCACTGTACACTCAAGTCTGGGCCTACACTCTGGGGCTAGCACACTTGGACGATCCAACAAGGTGAGGATGTAACTTCTGGCTTCAGGATAACCTTTTACTTCCGGGGTTTGAGTTCAGGGTAACGATCACAATTTTTTTGCGCTTTTCTTAAAATTTGCTTGACTACACTGAGCGGCGAAGGTTTGATGACCTAAAAATGGTTAGGTACTGTTACTAAATGTCCTAATGTCTAATTAGGCGCCTTTTTCACTTCCACAGTAAAGCCATTTCCAGTACGCTGCATAATGCACAATAATGTTAGTCACAACAGTGTAGAAGACACCACGTACTACTACTACTACGTTCATTATAGAGAGTTGTAGGTTAGAATACTGTTAAAGGTTATTACGTCTCTCTCCTTTATAAAGTTAATGTTAGGTATTGTACAATAGGGCCATTAAAGCAAACGCATTTTATTGATTCCCTGTGTACAGGCTCAGATTTCATTTGATGAAAGAACTTGAAATCAACGAAACGCCATATGGGCTCCGAGCGATGGCTACTGAACCATCCAGCTAACAAGAGCGTGGGCTTATGTCCCAAGAATATCAGTACTAAGAAGTTAAACGAGTTGGTGGCTCTACACGAGTCAATCTGGATGGGTGCCAGCCCTGAGTGGACGACTCTTCAACTTCATTTGGGTAAGCTTGAATAATTGCCAGCAAGAACAGGGTCGTCTTGCTTGTTTCGGTTTCTGTCTAGCACATCATTGACGTGAAAGTTGATAATCCCATGAGGGTAACCACTTTGAAAAAAAGTTAAGGAATTGTAGGTTACAATTAGCCAGCTAGAAGACTTGACACGTTAACCTGAATAAATTGGTCTTTGGTTCATTCGTTCGTTCATTCATGTAAGAATGTAGGTAAACACCATCCATTGCGCGCGGTTATGGAGGAATGTAGCGAGGTTAAGCGACTAAGCGGCTAAGCGAGGTTGAAAAGAGAGCTTGCCACACCTTGAAAAGGTTCTCACCCAGTAAAGCTCAGTGATGATCGTTAAACAGTAACTGTTTCTCTGAATTACTTCTAGTCATTGAAAATAGTCTGAAAAAGTATTTCCCTGCAGTTGATGTATTTCCTCCCTGTCCCACTAAGAGAAGACGAAGCGTTTCTTTCATGACAGATTTCGAGGACATATTACAGTGCACCTCTCTCTTAACAGACACTTCTAGACGAATGACTCCTAAAAGAGGAAAGTGAGGGTTTTTCCCGCAGTTCTTCAGTTATATTCTTCGACTCTCTCAAACGCGAACAGCTCTGTAAGACGGATACTCGGTGACGTTTCAAACGGTGCCCTTCTTAGCGAGAGTTGACTGAAGTAACTCTTGAGTGCTACGCTAATGCAAATCTTGAAACAATCTTATTTCAGGTTTGGACCCTCAGAAGGCGTTACTACAAGCTGAGAAAGCCATAGAAAACATTCGTTCAGAGCTGAATGACGAATGGGATTTTCATGGACTTTACTCGGGGAATGGGTACGGACTTGATGGTCTCCCATGGAAGCACCTCGCACTATGCTTTTCACATGGTACTTTGGCACATTCCTTTTGCGATCTCGGGCCAGTCCTTCCCGGCGCCAGAAGCAACGCTTTCATTTGAACCTTAGCTCTCTTGTCCGTATAACGTTCCCTTCTATACATCGTTTGCCACGGGGACTTTGCAATGTACCTTTGTCCAAAAACGAAATCAAACCAAAATGAAGTTTCAAATTATGTCGACCTCAAATGAGATGTTTCTGCAACAGCTTGCGGTCAGCGGCTTTCGATATCAACGTGCACTAACGCTGAAACAGGGTGAAGTAGTCATGTGGTTTTCACATTAATTTCCAAGGTTGCTTCAGTTTGAATTGCCTTTCTTTAAAACTGATTGATGAGTTGTAATTTATCGCAAGAGAAATTCGTTTAGTCTCAATTGATACGTGAGTGTAATAAAAAACAAACAAGGATTCCCATCTAAGAATTATGGAGATCATCATAATAATAAGGGTGGTCAAGAGTCGTCATTTATAGTGTTGAAATGACCTTACCCTATGGTATATTCCAAAGTAATTTACATGGTCAATGGGGTGAAACTGAACAATATCAAATGCCCAAATTTTATTTTCAATTCTGTACACAATATAAAAAAGATTGATAATTAGCAAGTTAGGGGAGAACGGTCGTTCTCGTACAATACACCAAACAACTACTTAACTTATGAAATTAATAGTTAACAACCAAAAATTAAGTAACTTGACATAATTGACTTTTAAAAGAATTCTTAATTCTCGTTCGAATTCTCAGGGATTTTAAATTCGAGCCCGTAAAACTGGACAAGTCAGTAATTAACAAGTAGATGAGACTCGCAATTCCTTTCATTCTTCTACATGTACAATTTCCTATATAAATACGCAAATTTATATTCTTGCAAATATTTTCTACTATTTTAATACGCTTTATTACTAATCTTTTCTCCACCCACGGGTAAGAAATGGTAGAAGTGACCATTTTTCTTTTCGAATTTTTTTAGCACTTCCTTACTAAATACCAGGATAACAAATTTGGAGAAGTATTGGACATGATGCGAAGAGTGAGAAAAAAAATTAAAAGGTTAAGTTCTATGGGTGCATATTTGAATTATGGGAAAGTATCTCGAGTAAAAACCGTTCATGATGCTGATGTTCGAAGAATATAAGAAACCAGTAAATGACAAGGGAACGCATCCCGCCACTCACGCTTGACTATTGCATTTGATCAGTGACAGATCCAAAGGGAGGAGAGGGAAGGGGACGAGACCTGTTATACCAGCTACGTTTTGTCCATTTCTAGTCCTAGTAAATACTGTAACTAACCATCTACTGAGAAGGGTCATTACTTACACTCCAGTTAATGTGAGAAAACCGATTTTCGAGGAAATGTTGTGAATTAAATTGACATTATAATTCAAGCGTTAGCAGCGTCTCGCTTGTCGTGATAATTGTCACACAGTTCAACAGAGGTTCTCCAAGCGTTGATCACGTGCTTTAGCTGCACTTCCGATGGCAATGCGTCCAGTCCTGGCACTGGTTCATGTCCTTTGTTGTCAAGATGCCACTCGATGTAATCACCCAGGCTGAATAAAAGGAGACACAGCCGTTGTAAGATGATACGCAAATTAATCAACATGAGAAGGAGTTTTTCATGTTGAATAATTTCAATCCACCAGAGGGTGGATTGAAATGAAAAACCAGAGAAACCCAAACACAAGGAACAGCCGAGTTTTATAACTCTATCAGATGAAATATTTCTTTGAATCTTCGGTGTAGCTTCTTAGATGAGCAATAACGGTAATTAAGGAAGAAGGGGGGAGAGGGGGGGTTAGGGGCAGCGTGGGCGTTGGACTTGCAATCCAGAGGTCCTAAGTCGACTATCCCTCTGACCACTATCAAGAATTGCTTCTCGACAATCCAATGTAAAACTCCTCGTTCTATACCTGCCAACTCTCACGCCTTAGGCGTGAGTCTCACGCCTGCGGGTTGAAAACTTCGATCTCACGCCCGCTCACGCCTGCGGACCAATTTCTCACGCCTGATTGAAAAATGTGGGTTGTTGCCGTCTTGCTTGACACAATTTCCAAAAATATGTTAACTCAGACCCATGTAAGGAACGAAAACCATGTGTAAAATGAATAAATGACAATACCTTCCTCGCGATCTCTGATTTTGTGGATAAGCGTTTTCTCGATAACTTCGCCTTCGGCAGACTTCGGACGTCTTCCGAAGACTTCGGACTTCTTCGGGAATCTTCGGAGATGATCGTGTCGTTTTCAAAAACCCCAGCACTCCCAGGATAAAAATCTCACGCCTACATCTCAGAAAAAGTTGGCAGGTATATCGTTCATGCTGGTAAATAGCCAACTACAGATCAATATTCCACAGATGACTATGTCTACCATAGACACACTAGTGACTAGTGGTAAAAGAGGCAATCTCTCCAAATTTACCTCATTTCTTCTTCTCCGGGGACTGCATCACCTCTTAAGTTCAGCAAAATAAGCTCCAGGACCTCACAAACAAAGCAATCCAAGTCAATCCTCCTCATTCCATTGCTAAACTTGATCATCTGGCCTCGGGACATGACCTGCTTGTAGGTGTCCGAAATCTGCTCAAACGGATCCTGCAAAGGCAATAACAAAAAGTTAAGTCTTAGGCATTGCTATTTACATATCTCTTACAGTACTTAGATAAACAAGCGACAAAATTCCGTGCCCCACTCGACCAATCAAAAGCAAAACTTAAACCAATCGTGGCATGCTAAGCAAGTGTAAGTAAGCTCTCTATGTCGAGTAACGAGCGAGGCGAGTCGCAAGAAATTGCGCAGGTGAGCGGCAAAGCCCCTTGCTCTCGCGCCTTCTTTCGCGAACCACTCGCGCACGACTCCCCCAATACAGAGCTTGTTCCTAGCTACTTTGCGTCTGATTTTATACTGTCTTGGGAGTCTAATTGCTTTAATAGGCTGTTTGCGTTTGTTCCGATTACACGGAGTAACTACTTTCTCGTTTATTTTACGACTCAATTCAAAAGTCGCCTTCCAGTCTCCTTGTTTTTTGTTTTTTTTTGGGTAGAACGGAGGCGACACTGTTTCTGTTCAATGATAACTTGGAAGTTTAATTCCTCAGCTCAGCTGAATGTTGTTACGAAGTCCTTGCTAATGTCGTGCAAGGGCAGATGCAAGCTACAGGTAGAAATATTCATATTCCTCACCTCGCCTCGCCTTATAAGAATTTTGGCTCTCTCAAGGGTGAGAAGTCGCCAGAGAGAGATCACGTGACGTAACTGACAGTACTGCTGAGCCTGGAAAGGAAAATGGCGAAAAAAGAAACTTAGATGCTTAGAAGATTGTTGAACTGTAATTCCTCAGCGCTCAGGTTTCCTCGGTCCACGTAAGGCTTCATCAGCCAGTCTTGCAGTGGGTAAGCCGAGTCTCCAAGAATTAGTGGTGGCACCCTCACACCATTGATCGTATCGTACACACTATCATCTGGTGTGAAGATACCACCACAAAGGGACGTGTACAGTGAGGAGTTTTTAAACAAGCGCGCATCGTGCACTTTTCCAGGCCATCCAACACAAATGTCTAAAAACAAATAGTTCGAATCCACTAATCCCTGCAGAACAATCGAATGAAAACCCTTTCGATTAACATAGTCTTCTGGGTTGTTTTGTGGGGCTTTAATTGGGATGTGGCATCCATCAACACAAGCTACAACCTGAGGAAAACCCGCACGGTCACGCGACTCATCAATCCTTTCCCGAATTTCTTGTGCCGATTGTGGAAGTCGTATGTACCTTGGAAGAAGGAATTGTACGATGGCATTGCATACCTGAACAACGATTTCACAGACCGTGGATTTCCCAATTGCAAAAAGGTTTGCAATCGTACGGTAAGACGCGGTATCGGCAAGCCGGTACAAAGTT
Source organism: Porites cylindrica (assembly GCA_964035525.1). Classification (NCBI taxonomy): domain Eukaryota; kingdom Metazoa; phylum Cnidaria; class Anthozoa; order Scleractinia; family Poritidae; genus Porites; species Porites cylindrica. The sequence continues at coordinate 10,425,431 of OZ037779.1, read as the reverse complement.
ACCGCAAGTCGCTGGCGAGCAGATATTGCTTTGCGAAAGTTTGTGTCCCTCTTTGAAATGATGGGAGATAGCTCCATAGCTATATATTCAAAGGCCACTCGTGACATTCGAAAGTTTTCCTTCCAGTCTTGATCGCTCCAGCCCTGACAAGTCTCCTCCCAAAACGTGGCAGCCCTCGGTTTCGCCCATATTTTTCGTACGCCGGGAACGAGAGGAAAAACGTTGCGAGTAAGCAACAAAACAAACAGCTGTGTAACGACGCGTCGGCGGCGTACATATGCCTGAAATCTCCTTCTGGCATCCCTTTTCCGTTTACAAATAAGTTTTCGTTCTTGAGCTTTCTTTGTCTGGGCCAAAAATAAAGCCATAGCTGGACCGTTCATCTTCAAATTCAATTTTAAGTAACTTAAAACTCCCGCAACATGAAGATTGCGTTTTATTACATTGCGTGATGTTTACATTATGAAAGTGAGGCTGCAAACTTCAAGACGAGGCTGAAAGTAACTCCTTCACTCGTTTTCGATGTGAACAGTTTTTTAGCAAAACACGTTTAGTTAAACCAGTGTTTATCTAAACTGTGTTTAGTTAAACATGTTTAGTTGGTGTGAATGGGGTATTAGATTCGACCCACGAAGAATCTTTCGGCAGCCGAGCTGTGCGTAGAATACTAATGACAGGATACCCGGAGTGACATACATTCACAAGGGAAAGGGAAGAGGAAAATCGGGCACACAAACGCGAAGGTTGCTGCATCAATAATAATAATAATAATAATGATTAAAATCTTTATACAGGAACACGCCATCACCCATGGGTGGTTTTCAGACGAGAACTGTTACTAAATTAAAACTATGCTAAACAAGAAAAACAGTACGTACGTAAAATAGACAATAAAAAGTACAAAGTCTCATTGATCCTATCAAAATGATGCTAAAAGATGTAAAATTCAATTCTTTACCGTACAAACTTAACTTTAGTTGTAGCTACAATTTATACCTTCAAACTCCGTAGAGTATTTTGTTGCATGCGTAGCACCCCTCCTAGATAGTTACTGAGGAGCCTTTCAGGGGCTCCCCCAGTGGAAGATAGAAAACCAATGGCAATGTCCAAAGATGACAGCGCGTCACAGATGTCAGTCAGGGAGCGAAACTCGCTTATGACTTGACGGCTTACTGCTGAACTCAGAGGAACCTGTGAAAAGACAACAATATATTCGTAGTTTAATTGAACCGCACAGTTCTTTAGACTTCCTCTGGTCATCGATATTACGATAATTAACACCACGCATTGTATTGACTACATTCAGGTCCTAATATATTCGGCGGTGAAGGTACCTCCTTCAGGCGCTTCCATTACTGCAAAACTCTGATTACTCACGTGACTAGGATTATACCACAGAACGGCGTACCCAGTGATATCATTTATAGGTGGGGTGTGGGACATAAGATCGTAGCTGCCTAAGGCACCTTGATATGTATATGTCTAATGTGATTTTCATAACGTCGTAAAGCGCCCATTCATTCGTTCGTTCGTTCATTCATCGCCCATCCATCCATCCATTCTCTCATTTACTCTCCGTTGAAACTACTTTACAATCAAGGCATATGCCACGCGGGGTAATCGTTTCTCGTACAACTACTTTTAACATCGTTATATCCCTAGAGGCTAGTCTGCAGGCTAGCTCTAGTATACTAGTAAGAATGATGTTACCTGACGAACTTTACCCTTTACGGCAGCAAAAACAGAGTCCAGTTGGATATCTTTACTGAATGCAAACCTCTCATCCTACAAAATAATTGAACAAATTGGGCTTTTAAAATCAAATATAAGAAATCGACAATAAACGCTTAACACTACACTCTTTCTTAAAGAGTAAATGAGAGTAAGTACGCCACCATGACAACCTATTTGTGTGAAAATAAATATATATGTGAATCATTAACTAGGCTCGATTTCCGCCGTCTCCCGGGTCCGGTTTTTGATCCTCCCTCCTTCGGGGGGATGAGTGCGGGCTCATTTTCCCGAACAGCGGGTGGTAATCGAGCCTAATCATTAACTTGCTAAATAAATATACAACCTATTTGTGTGAAAATAAATATATGTGTGAATCATTAACTAGGCTCGATTTCCGCCGTCTCCCGGGTGCGGTCTTTGATCCTCCCTCCTTCGGGGGGATGAGTGCGGGCTCATTTTCCCAAACAGGGGGCTGGTAATCGAGCCTAATCATTAACTTACTAAATAAATAGAAATAATGAATAAAGAGAGAAATCTGACGAAACACTTTGACCGATATGCCAGCGTTCCACACTTGCACACTTGAGGTCTCAAAATAGTCTCCTCTGACTATTTTGAAAACTAGAGCCCGGGGGGGTATCACGGCTCCGAAAGTCCAACCTCTTTTTTCTCTTGGTACATAGATTTACTGACGAGCAGCTATGTTTACTGAGCGAAAGTCTTCAATTGCTCTCATGAACATTCACCGTGACCGTGGTGCTGTCACTGTCAATTTTTTCTTTCTTTTCTTTTCCTCTGACTCGCTAACCTCTTGTTGACAGTTTGAGAAATGAAAATCCTACGAAAAACGTCACAAAAGTTGTTCTTCTTCAGTTGATATACGGAATCCATCTTAACTGCTGTATAATTCAACTTTCTTAGCTTGAGTGACTAACTTCAGACAAAATGGTTGAATAGGCTTTTATAGAGTTGTTTGACGGCACCGGTAACGAATGCCTCTGCTGCAGTTTTTTATAATGTAGCAATGCATTCCACTGTTGTTCTTTACAAAATGTGGTTTACCAACCTGATCGAAAATGATTAAATTTAAGGATTTATAGGAAACGTAAACACTCAAAGGTGTTTACGTCAATGGTTATAGGAAAAATTAACACACAGAGATTTCTCGATACAAACACAATAATAGTCCGGCAATGGATTGGTCTCCCCAATCTTTCAATCTAAATCCCACATGGAAATTCTACAGTTTACCTTGAAATCAACAAGAGGTTTTCTCCTGATGAACCTGTCGATCAGCTGTCTTTCCAGTGCATCCCAGTTGTACTGTACCAACGTTCCCCGACCCACCTCCAGGGAGTAGTTGCATTGAGCCAGGATGAGCGGAAGTAGATCTCTCTCAGTGTCATAAGCAATCAGTTGTGATGTGGTTACGTCTTGTAGCTGTATGTGAGGCAGATCCCTAAAGATCAAAAAGGGCAAATGGTGTTAGTATCCGTACTAACCGTAAAAACATTTACACATTACCCCGTTTCTCGGCACGGTTCCACGATGTAAACTTTGTTTTTTATTGTACTAGTAGATACTCGACATTTTTGCGTATTATTGCATTTCTTCTGTTGTTTTAGTTACAAATTCGGCTACTTTGTCTTTGGATAGCCGTGAAAGGAAAGTTCAAATAATAACTTTGAAAACAAGCCGCTAGCTTTAATTAATGTGTACCCTTATTCTTCTGATTGGTATTCTTCGTATAAAATAAGAAACTCTTCTTCAGTAATTCACCGTCCTCTGTTTTGTTGTCCGAATCTTAAATTGAAAATTTTCGCGTCTTTTTGCCGTCATGGCCCCAGGCCGCCCGTATACGCATCCAACCGTCCCAGCCTACAGTAGTGAACTATCTTAAATTTCCTACTTACTTGACTTCTCCACCCGTCAAATTCTGGTACCGTTCGTTAAACTGGTTATGCAACATCGTGAGAAAAAATACCAGAGCCGTGGAGCAGATGCCCAACCCAGAAGTACTGGGCAAAAGTACTGCAAGAGGACGCGAGTTATCCATGGACATCTCGCATAAATCACTTGGAGGACGAAGGCGCCCTGTTTCAATAAAAGGGTTGGTTAGCGTTAGATCCCGGGGGGTACTCCTGGGAATTCTTGTTGGGGTTGTGCCACCCGGTTCTCCAAATCCTGACCCTATTTCAAACCACAAAATGTCATTTTTCAGACCTGGCCTCTAAAACACATACCCATTCTCAGACTTGGCCTTTAAGAAATTATGTCATCATTACTTAGATTAGAACAGCAACAAAAAATATTTCTTAAAATCCATTTTCTCTTTCTTTCTTACTCATTTGGAATTGAAACAATAAATACGTTCACACATTCCCATAGTTCCCTCGAAAACCATACTCGATTCCAGACCAAAATGGGCAAAATCTATACCAGTTTTCAGACCAACACGGATTTAAAAACCTTCCCTTTTGGGGCGGCACATACTTATATGATGTTGTTCAATTTTGCCTTACGGGAGTGTGACAGGGACAGCCACTAACAGGCGGGGAGGCCGCCCTACAGGGTCTACGCCTAACAGTGAAGCCCGCCCTTCTGAAATTACCTTCCAACACGGTTTTTTTGCAGGGAATCTCCCTATCGAGTGGTATCTACCTTGCAGGATACAGAGTTTCCGCCCATAGGTTCTAATTTTCTTCGTCTAAACATTCAAGAGTCGAAACTGTCCAATATAATTTAAATTGACAGTTGTCCCCTGTAAAGGATCTGTAAAATAAACTTAATCTTCATAGCGCAAAGATATAATCATCACCTTCCCGTTGTTTACAACGATCAAGTTCTTCTTGCAAAAAAACATTGACGCTAGCTTCTTACGAAGGATATTAAAGGGTTAGATAACAAATCTAACTCATTCCTGCAATTCACAAAATTGTGATTTACTAGAAAGTAAGGCAGACTGACAGCTCTAAGAGACATACCTTGCTGGTCAAGACTCAGTCTGACGTGATTCCAAGCATTGTTAAAACTCATTATCAGGGAAGTGAGTTCATCTTTAGTTGTTTCTGTGGAGAGTATTACGAATTAAAACCAAACAATTACTTTTGGCGCGATTTTACTGGTTATTTTTGGTCACATTGTAACAGAAAGGAGCGCGGGTATCACGTGATATAACCTATGAGTTTTCAGTCGAGGGAAACCATAACAAAGTTTTTATTTTTAAATTCAAATTGAATCAGAAAGACCAAACTCGCTTTGTTCATACAAATACAAGAGAGTCAACAAAATATTCTACGCTGTTATGTTTTTGAAGCTGAACAAAGGTACGAGATATTAGGACCGTACAAACGAGGAAAAAAAAGACGCGTCTTACATAGGACGCGTCCTTAATAAGACTCAAACTATTCCGTATAAACGGCACATTTCGTTTGAAATTTAGCGAAGACGCGTCTTATCTAAGAACAGCCCCTAACACCTGTTCTTCGATAAGACGCGTCTTTGCTAAGTCGAGTCTTAATGTGTCCTTTATACGGGATAGTTTGCGTCTTATTTGGGACGCGTCTAATGACAGACGAGTCTTATTTTTTCTCGTATAAATGGCCCTATTGTTTTCAGCATGGACAATTTAGGTAATCTCATATTCTGACAATTAACTTACTAGAAGGAATCTTCTTTAGGAAATTTCGGATTGTGATATGCTCTGCTTCTGCCCTGTCGATTCTGCGGTGGAATTTTTCCATGAGAAGACGCTGTAGCTTAATGATATCTGGCAAAAAACGGAGGGCACGGAGATTGTGTTCCTAAAAAAGAGGAGAAAAGAGATGATCATTATTTCTACATTTTGTATTACATCAATAGGTATCCATAATCTCCGAGTAGAAAGTTACATAGTTTATCCAAAAGGGCTTAAATTGATTTAAAGGGGCCTAGACAGTTAGGAAATGTTTTTACTGGGGCCTATGAACAGGTTCTCTAGTATACAGAAAAACTAGAGAAAGCTACATTATAGCTCCCCCGGGGTACTGTTCACAAACTATTTTTATTGCTGCAAGGTACCACACTGTTATTTACTTATTACTTTGTCTTTAATAGTAACATTCCTTTGCAGCCGTTGATTTCGATGGCAAAATCGTCTAGTGCCGGTTACCAAACCAATCAAGTTAAAGAGGCTATGCCACGCAATTTGCTATCTTTTTAAAAAGCTAAAACCTGTCTTCGCATCAACTGAATTCCAAAAATAATGATTCAGTTTTGTTATTTAAGACTACATTTAGGCACTGAAACTGTTTCCTGCCGTCTATTACAACAACGGGTGGCAAGGATGGTGAAACCCATTGGAAACGTTGAGCCAAAATTTTCAATTTCTAAAGCCCCATGCAAACGGACGTAACATTGTTGGCCAACAACTCCCAACATTGTTAGATGTTACATGTTGCGTCCGTTTGCACACCCTGTTGCATGTTGTTGGATGTTGTTGCGTGTCGTTGCACTAAGTTTGAAACCGGTTAAACTTTTCAGCCAACAACTCCCAACATTTCTTTTGTTCCATGATCGCCGAAGCGTAACATAACAATGTTAGATCCGTTTGCACAGCTCGTCCAACATTGTTGGGGCCACGCACGCTCATTACGCATGGTTTACAAAGACTTATAGGTTGTATCCTTCCCACGATGCACTGCAGGTCCCAACATTGTTGGGAGTTGTTGCATCCGTTTGCACACCACTGCCAACAAGCACGCAACAACTGCCAACATTGTTGGCACAACAATGTTGGGAGTTGTTGCGTCCGTTTGCACGCAGCCTAATGCTATGCCTGCCTAACTTGCACTCACCTGTCGTAAAAACTCCGCTAATACTTTGTTCCTCTCTGGATCGGTGGAAGCCACCTCATGTTGAAATGTGTGTGACAGGTGATCAAGAGTCACCTGAGTTCGATATCTCCACAGCGCAGGACACGTAGGAGAGATACTCACAGACAGATCATCAGGATGGGTGTCTACCTCATATAGCTGGCGCATCAGGGGGTTGTTGCCTGAAAGAATCGGAGTGATATATTTAACGTGATGGGGTTTTCTGCTTTTCACACCTACACGACGCGGAATCACATCATGTTTTCTATAAGGACAAAACGGATTTAAATAAAACAGTTAATGAAAATATAAATTAACTGAAAAAACTGAACTAGATATTAAAGTACACGAAGACCCAGCTAAATTTATCTGACCCACGACATTCCAGTTACCGTTTGGAGGCTTTAGCCGCGGAGCTATGAGTCACTCATATAGTGAGCGTGACTTACACTTGAAGTAGTCACAGGACTTTGCATGTAACGAGTACAGTGGACGCTAATCAAAGGCAAAGCACTCACTAAATTACCTTTATCTCGAAAGCAAATTAAATAAGAGTTGTGTCAGTTATAGATTTAGTGATCGCATTAGGAGGTTGATTCACTAAATCTATTAAGTGTTTACAACTCTTATTTTAGGTGCTTGCGATATGCAGGTATTTAGCTTTGCTTTGATATGTGACCTGTGTCCTCTTGAGATGTGATATCTGATATCCTGTGACTACCCCAAGTTTACGTCCTTCTTTGCCTTATCCCTAGGCCTCATTATTACTCCCGGCCAATGAATTTCGGGTCAAGTGGTTCAAGCGCGTCACCGAATTGAATTAACCGAGAGAGCCTGGGAAACGCTGTACTGGGACAAGGCAACGTTCAGCTAACACCGCGGCAAAACGCACTGCGCATGAGCGCAAAATTTGACATCCGGTCAGCTTTTTATTTCCGGTCTAGTATATAAACCAATTGCGTAAGCATAACATTGCCGTCGCACCAAGTTTAAAAGCAAAAAGGGAGAAACGGACAAAAAAGGGGGCGAAAAAAATCACTTCATTCGAAAGCCTATATATTTTTCTAGCGTAAAACTTTTGCACCACATGGTTATCTGTTTGCACCAACGGTGAAAATGATGTTTGAAGTTTGCAGCTCGCGAGCGCTCGACAAGACGAATTTGTTTTTACTGGCTTTCTTGTATGCTAGTGGTTTGGCATAAGTTAATTTGGCAGAAGGCGACAACTAAGAAAAGAATAGCAATACATATGAAAGAAACCAACATAAAGACGTCATTTTTATCATAAACACTAAAACCAGGAAATAAAATTTGAGTCCGTTTAATAATTTTTTTATTATCAGAGAAAACAAGAACTCAAAACAAAAGATGGGCGGGATTTAATAACAACTTCGACTTTAATGACTGCAGTCACGAACACCCGGAGTTTTCTGAGCTGGGAAACTGAACATACCTATAAATGACTTTCATTCAAGAAAATGCCTATTTAATTTTTTTACATGGTTGTTCTTTGGTTGAAGACTTCAATAATTTCAGACTGTGCGGCTCGGCTGCATCTCATGCAAACACGAAACTTCCCGCAGCTAAATACATGGCATGAAAAGTTCGACTTCTAAAAGCCATCGAACCAGCTTTCGCTCTCTGATTCTGAGAATGAAAAAAATTAATAGAGTTCTCAGCTTGCTGCCAACCTCAACAGTATAATCAAGCTTATGTTTCATAGCAATCAACTCAGAAGAGTTTCGTTTCAAAACACGGTAAAACTCACCGGTAAATAAAACTACAAAGCGATTGTGTGTTGTCGTTTTCCAAATAAAGCTTGATTAGGCTTTAAGACATGAAGACTGAGAAATTGAAGAATTGAAAATTAGAACTACAATACACAAGCTTGCAATGATAACATTTTATGTCTTAGTTTCAGCCAGGTTAAGTGAAAAATAACAGTCAAAAACTTTGTTTTCGTGAATGGTTTACCTGACGCTCCAGGCAAAATTACACACTGAGGTATTATCATCTTACCTTTTCTGAATCTAATCGACTAATTGTTTCAGTGATCTGTGCCTGGTTATCCATAAAAGCAATTTCAATAACTACAAAATAGTCAAAAACACGAGCAGCATGAAGCAGAATAAACTGAACCACAAGCTGCACACAGAATGAAGCCCAGCGCGCGGGGGAGACTTGATCTGACTGGAAAGTGTTACTGAAAAAGAGACCGGAAATGCTCAACCTGGCGCATGCGTAGACGTTTTGCCGCGGTGTTCGTTCTGCTCACTATATGAGTCTGCCACAGCTCAGTGGGTAGAGCCTCCAAACGGTGACTGGAAGGTAGTGAGATCGATTCCTGCTAGGAGCTTGGAGTTTTTCCGAACATTTCTTTGTGTACTTTAATATCTACTTCAGCTTCATCGCATTGGGTGGCTAGTTGGTTCACTAATATTATAAACTAAAAGCAAAAATATAGATAAATAAATAATTAATTAATTAATGTACACGAAAGAATAACACGGAAAAACGTACCTAGTCGATTGTCTCCAACCATCATTTGCAAGCAATTTTGGATCTTTCCCTCGAGGTCCTTAAGAAGTGAGAATCAAATAAGAAAATCCAGGAGCATCAAAATGATATCATTATTAATTATAATATTACAATAAAGTTAAGTCCGCATACCGTAAGCACTGGAGCCACCACACTGTTGCTGAACGCTGTTTCCCATTCTCTTCGCGAATCTTGAGACCTCAGATCCGGGACGACATTCACGACTGGTTGTCCTAGAATAAAAGAAAGAGATCTGAAAACGGGTAAAGATTTCTTCGTGTGAAGCGAATGCCTCTCTTGCATGACACATAGATACCTGACCTGTGGGACGCTGCAAAGTTTATTTTCTAACGAAAAAAAGCCTTCTGATAACCAAAGTTGATTAAATTAAGAAGTGGTTATTTCTTGTCTTTGCCATGCTCTTTTCAAATGTCGCTGGATTTTTTCGTCATCCCCTGGTCTCTTCCAAGAATGATATGGATTTACTGATGCCTCCTCCATGTTTCAAAGACTGGTGTTTTAAAAAAGCTCGCCAGAACTACTTAGGGAACACGGGATCATACGGGATTAAGAAATTTAACGGATCTCGTTAGGTAATTTTTAAAAAGTTTAGTCAGTTAAGTATTTCAATGTTTCAGTTGGCAATATTATATATATGCTTTCTGTGCACTTTTAACACAAATATTTTAGGTCCTTGAAAAGCGAGAACAAAATAAGTCTCGACTTAACAGTTATTCAAGTGAGCCTGAAAGCTGCGTAAGCTAATTCCGAATAAACCCGCGTAAGTGCGAACACCTGTACGCAACGCAGTCATTTATCGCATTTACAATTTGGAATTTCTAGTTTAACTTGACACAGGTAACATTAGGTAACCCCAATTTAGGCACAACACAAAACCCTCCGATCCCATAGCAATAATATGGTTGTCATTTTTGGTCTGTGCTCTTCAACTTACGGTTAGAAATAAGTGCGGTCATTTGCACAAGAACCATGTGAATGCAAAGAACTGTATCATCCACACTTCTTCCAAGGCTTTTGGCGAGAAGCTGTAGGTCCATATGGAGGTGATCCCATAAAAAGCGCACCATTGCCGTAGGAGGAACTGTGGGATGGATGAGGGCACCTAAACCCTAAACAGGGATAATGAGAAACAAGTCATCCGTTCATAATCCCGAGGGAGGCGGGGAGGTGCTCAACAAATGTTTATACGGGGAGGCTCCCGCCCCGAGGTCCAACTTTTTCACGAAAAAGGTACCCCTTTCGAATACGTTCTATTGACAAATACTACCTCTTTCACATACCTTGTTTAGAGCTTTGCATCCCTTTTAACTGCTGTAAATGCACTGTCTTTTAAATAGGAATCAATCACAAAAATAGAACGTTTTCTCGACTTTATAAAGTCATACAATTCATCTGTTAGCCCTTTTGGGCCCTTTCACAGACCCAAATGACAGATTTCCCTACCCTTTCCTATACTTCAACTAGTGAAATCCCCATCCTTTCATATACCCGAAGCCTGAAAAAGATACCCCTTTCGGGCGGGAGCCCCCCAGTATATACCATCATAGGGAGTACCCCCCGGGTTCATACTATCATAAATAAATATTACAGCAGTCAATGTTTTACTCCCTTCTAGATGACTGGTATTCACATTTGATTTCATTTAATTTTAATCTCGATGGCAATACACAGTTTAAAGGGGCCTTATTTAACTGGTCAATTCTAGTAATATTGTATAAATCAACGACGCTTCAAAAATATATTAATCCCAATACTACATTATGAAATGCGACATATTCTTTATTTATTTGTCATAAGTGATGAGCTAAACGGATTAGTCTAGGAAGGGACTTAAAAGCAACTAAGGAAATAGCCTGCTTGGCCTGTAAAGTTTCAGGGCATTCCATGAGACAGTTTCTAGCTGCTTCTCTAAAGTAAAAGATTGTGTTTGTAATCACCTGTGGTTGGTGACAGGCTCCTCCTATCATAGCACAATGCATAAGAACCCTTGTGACACCTACAACTACGGACGAAAGGTTTCGTTCAGGAACCAAGCCTTTGGCCCTTGTACTGGGATGACCAAGAACGTGGCCAGTCATTGTGCGGTCAGCCCTACAGAACAAGAAAAATATACTTGTAAAAAGACCTTTCCCGATCAATCTGATGGGTTGATTTGAGTAAACCAATTTCTGATGTGTCTGAGCAACCCACCATATGACAAGATTAATAATGGGCATCGTACTTTATCTCTGAAGGTCAGGATTCTACCCTCAGAAGCAACCCGGCAACCAGTTAACTTGTTGGATTAGCGCCCATCTACCGAGCGGGATAACCCACGAGGGATGTTGGGAGAACACGAGAAAAGCTTGTAAGCTTGTAAGGTTGTAGTGCGCATTTAGCAGTCGGGCTCAAGTCCCCCACCCAGTGTTGCAAATTATCCATGAAAAGCAACCCAAAACTTCACTTAAGGATTTACGCACGTCGTTAGGCTCTTTTTAGTACCTGTCATTTTCTGTTCATTTACACAGGGTCGACGCGGAAAGGATAACGATAACGATACATACCTCTGAGCGGTGATATTTCCTTGAGAGAGATGGTATCCGGTACCACCGATATTCACTTTACACTCAGGACAAACCTTCACTTCCACAGGGCGGCCACACTGCAAGGTAAGGAAACAGGATCACCATGGAAATAAAACAATAAACATATCTAAGGAGCATGAGAAATACTCAGTTGACTAGTATGGAATCCGGTCTCACAGCGACCACCAGGACGAAGGGAACCTGGCAGAACATTGTTAGGAGAAAAAGAAACTTTAACACAGATTTATAGAGTTGGTGAGCACGGTACAAGTCTTGTTTTAGCAGAGCTCTCGCGCGCGTAGCGCGCCAGCGGAGCACCATGGGTAAGAAAATGAAGTAATCTACCCATCCGCGAAAATTTGGTAATCGCGTGACCGTACACCGACGGACCGCCCGCCCGCCTGAGAGACCGTCCGTCCGCACCACAGGCGTACCAATGTTTACTCTCACACTTTCTAGCTACTTTGGGAGCCCACTGATTGCACATCAATGTTGTGATCAATTGACAGCTGTCAAAACAAGGTATCCGCTGACCAGTATCACCTGAGGGCTCAGGTGTCGACCCATCCAGTTCGAGTATTTTTGAAGATATCCGCTGACAAGTTACTAGTTTTCAAATGAACGCAGGGGAGCTGCGTTTCGTCGGCCGCAGGCCGACATGTGTTCGGCCGAATGCCGAAGACACTCGCGAGTCACTTTTTAAGACTTGACCGAAACCGGAAACCGCGCATGAAAAGCCTCTGGAACCCAGGGTAACTATGGCCCAGCACTATTAACATTTCAAACTGACCTCGGACGCGAAAATTCAGCCAGTTATTTAAAAATTCAAGCGGGGAAGACAGATGCTTTTCACTTTTCTCACCATAGTCACGCGTTGGTCACCTCTTCACGTCAATTTTTATGCTATGATTGGTCAAAATTTGACAGGTGAGTTCATGCGGAAAACTTATGCCGCATCTTTCGACTTGTTTACTTTGACAGCCGAAGCTGACAGAGTTTTGTGTCAACTCGTGATGTTTTTAACTGTCCTTCTCCACTGGATGTACAAAATGAAATACAGCTGCTATCAAGAGTCTTCTGTTATTCATGGATGGTTTGTTTATTGAATTTTTGGTTGAGAAATGCGCCGCTTGTCAAAGTCGGAAATCCGATTTCGTATGGCATTGTTTTTGTTTTTCACCTTGCTGGATGCGTATAAGAGAATTAAGGCTCAAGCGATCTTGGCCTTACTTGATAGCTTGCAGGAGCTGCATCTCGAAATATGGTAAGCCTGAGTAATTATTGTATTTATATCTGATTTCATGAAGTCGAGCAGTTTATGAAGCTAGTTTACGCACGTTTGTATTAAGATTTGAGACACTGATCTGACCTAGTATGAGGTTTGATATAAGTTTACAGAACTCTAAAAAGCCTTTAGTCGATATTTCACTGCGAATAGAAAGAAAAAACTTTCCGAAGAATATTTAGTTATAATTTTGGCTGCAGAAAGAAAGCTTTGAGCCATTTTCTTGTCGTGAGTTCATCTTTGAAAACAGCAAACACCGGGAGGCTGGCGGCTTAAAACATCAACTTAATCTTTGAGCTTAAAGATTCAGGATTCTTAGAGACACTTAATTACTCATTTGTTTTCGTGAATGAAAATTGTTGTCTCTGTAAATGTTCTACCGAATTATATTTCTTTATTGATTGTCAGTAGTCTCAAAGGTGCAATTTTCATTGCTTTGCCGTTTGTTTTCAGTCGTTCATGAACATCGCTTGCAGGAGTACTCAAAATGCCACGCGTATCAAACGCTTTTTAAGATTACACATCGTTATAAAACCATTAACAAAACATAAACACAATAAATCCTTTATCATGTTGAAGCGTAACTCTTAAAATTTCTTTGCAAATTTGACGCTCGTCAAAAGTCATAACCGGCTGGCCGTATACAGCTGTGGGTGATTTTGGAAATTTTTTGAACGGTTTCGTTAAAAGTCCACGCGTGCTTTGATGGTCCAGAATATTGAATGAATGCAATTTGTCTTGAAAAATTGTGAACTACTGCATTTTGCACGAGGTCTGTATGATACAAACAGCACCTGATAAAACTCTTTCTCCTCGGATGTGATTTATAAAAAGTATTAAAGTTTGGTTTGCACGCATCCAGATTTGTTGGCAAGATTTTGTAAAGTAAACTTGTCGAACGCAAAAAATTCGACCTGATTTATTTTCCAAGAATTTGTTTAATCTACTGTGATCAAGAGCCATTATTGCTCTTAAATGTGACCGAAGACTATTTTTTGCTGTTGGGTGTACATATAAGGCTATCAACTCGATACAAGATTTTATTCACTCTAAAATAACTTAGCCTTTCCCTCAAAAGTCACATGAATGAGCCCTTAAGTTAACTGATTTGTGGAATACAAGTTTATTGTTTGATTTAAATAATAAATTTATTAATTGGAGCTTCGCTTTTAGCCCTGGCTAAATCTATATATTATATTCGTAACTGTATGACGGTAAAAAGCGTCACTTACGTCTCCAATGTAATAGGGATGTCCTTTGGGACACTCTGCAACAAAATAACACGGGGAACCAAGTTCATTTCACCAAACATTGCATTGTCTACAACTGCCGACGTATTTGTATTCAGAAGTCGAACATCCCTGACCTTTGTTTACAGACTAAACCTCTTTATAAATCATTGACGAAAATACAAGAGACTGTCCTTTCCGCTCAGTTATTCTGGTCTCAAACTCAAGGTTTTGAAGCCGTTCAATACACTTGCAGTTCGTATTGTATCAGATCTAATACCAGTCGGCAACGCCTCGAATCTTTGAACTAACAGAAACAGAACACCCCTACTTTTGATTAACATACATTTAAAAGGAGCGACCTTTGGATACCAACAACACCAACATGCGCAATAATAGCTGACAATTCACCAAACCAGATGGCAACGTCACGTTTCAATAGCGTTTGCGGTTTTGAACGCCAGGTAGAGAGAAAGGTTCCACGTAAGTAATTGAGTCGTATATTTCAATGTTATCACGTTTAAAACAAGTAAATGTTTTGGGGAGCAAGTCTTTCATGTTCATTAATGTCAAAGAGCAAATATTGACCTTATTGATGATGTTAATACAGCACTGATGCTGTTCGATGCCGATGCTGATGCCCGTTCAGGTGGTATGTTGCTTTCGGTGGGTTTCTCTGAACAAGAAACAGCTTGTTATCTTATTCATTGTGATCTTACTCATTTTTTTTGCTAGTCATCCTGTTCACGCTATTTTTTCTTAAAATGCCAGGTATCAACCTGCGGTATCACGTCAGCCGTGTAGTAAAGGCGACAAGCCTGGTACTATGCTAACTACCTGCACAACGTAAAATTACCACCATGATACTTACGATACCAGGTTCCACTCTCTCGCATTCCCGCCATTGCTTCTTGCAGATTGTCATCAGGCATTGTGGGTAGGTATGCGTTCTAAGATACAAAATGACGGCGATGAAGATTGAGAGAACACACAAGTGATGTTTTCGCCGCCTTCACTGTGCTCGGTTCTCCAGTGCCCTATTACCTCAATAGGTCAATTGCACGATGACGTCATTTTTCTACAACTACAAGAATCCTTCAGTTTGTTGATCTCGTTATTTCAACTTCATCTTAAAACGGCGAGGAGCACATCTTTTACATTCATTTTACTTGCGATTCATATTTTGCATTTTGACAATCGGTAGGAACCTTCCTTCAAGAACAAAAAAAAAAGGAAAGAAAAGCGAAAACAGAACTGTACCATTAAGGCCGCAGGATTATCCATCAGCAGTCGCAGTGGTTCGCAAATGGTCACATGATTAATGGTCTGAAGCACAGTCGTAGTATGAATTACAAGCTCTGACAAATTCTGCTCTAAGCCTGAGCGACCAGGCCTGACTCGAACACTGGGAATGCCCGGAGAACCTTGTGTATTGTCGAGGAGTTGAGCGGCAAATGGTTGGATCTGTAGGAAGCAATACATCAGAACGTGAGGATAAAGAAGCAAACAACAACTCTCACAACAAAACATCTCTCACAGCCTAACAACAAAAAAAAAAGTTGGGAAGAATGGTAAAAAAACTAGACCAGAAAATTACAACTAACAACTGTATGTAGAAACAGATCTTGCTACATTATCCGGGTCTTTGAAGCGATTAGAAAAGGAAGGGGGTCGTATTCATAAGCTCACCAGAGGTATGGTTGAGACCGAAAGCCTCTTCCAGAGAAATAATATTTGCGCATAAACCTCATGTTAGGAAGTTCTATTTCTCCGACTTTAGATTTTCGTTTAAGGTTACTGACAGCTAGAGCTCATTCCATGACTTACATTTCCAGACAGATATGTACCCTTTTGTATGAATTCTTGAAGACACTGGTGGGCCTGTTTGAACAAAAAAGGAACAAACGTTTACGAGGATACAAATACTCGTTTTATTTGGTGTGACGAAAAAGACGTGTAAGAAGCATGAAGTAAAATGCTTTATTTTCTAAAAGATATTAGTTTGTATCCAAAAAAGCGCCAGTAGTCAAAGTTAAAACCTCGGAACTATTCAAAATATTAATTAATGTGACTCAACCTTGTTCGAGTCAGAAAGTTGTTTGCTTCATTCTCAATGCAGCTGCTACCAGCACAAATCCAATTTGTACTGATTTTACAAAACTAAAAGTCAATCAGATGAGTGGGATAAAAACAGTTTTCGGGGCCAAAAAAATGTATCTGGGAGAAAAGAGAAACGTACGAAACATGGAATGATAATGGTATCGTATTTGTCGATATCATGCCCCAGCGATACTTTAATATTTTAAATTTCAATTAAATTTTGTAAATATGACTGGGGTATAACATCGACATATACGATACCATTATCACGTTATATTTGTTTTCCTTTTCTAAAACACGTACCTTAGTGGAAAGACGACGTTCTTTGCCAGTGAAGCCATAGCATGTGGTAACTTCACGGAATAAAGACAACAGCAGCATAACCTCTCTTACTACGTTTGGTGCGGTAACGGACTGAAATTATGTCACAAGAAACATAGTGTGAGTCTCAAAAAGTGTGACACTGTTTTTTCTGCTTTTTCAGTCACAGACAAAACAGGGGCGTCCTCACTCGCCACTCATAAATTACGGGGAGATCGGGGAAAAGCTCTCGGCGCAAAGATTTCAAGGAACATTTTTTGGTGGACGAGGGTTAATAGACCTTTTTAACGATAAGGCGGCCATATTGAATTTATCAGATTTAAGGAGTATTATGGGATGCCCAGGGGGCACTCGCTCAGTATTTACCCGCGCTTTTCGGGCAAAAAGAGAACTTCAATGTATATTTCTCGGCAAAAGGGCGATTATTATTACATCCAAACACGGCACAACGATCTTTTTTTCCCATTACAATCTTTTTGTAGGAAAACCTAAAGAAAAATTGGCCCGAACAGCGCGCGTAAATACTGATGCGAGTGTATCGGATCGTGCTCATGCCCCCTGGGCATCCCATAATACTCCTTAAATCCAAGCTATTCAATATGGCCGTTGTATCGGTAAAAAGGACTATTACGATTGGTCGATGGGTATCCGAAGATGACCATTGACTGCTTATATTGGGTACCAACACGATCCCGAATTTTTTTGCCCTAAAGCTTGTGTGATGTCGTCACCTACAGCGATTAGCAAACTCAATTACTTTGGTTTTTGATTCACAACTTCCAACTGAAGCACACTAAACAGTAAAATACTACAAAAACAAGTACAACACTACAAAAGGAACAATAACGTTGGTTTAACTGAAATATTTCAGATTTGTTTATACTTTAAGTGCGTCAGTCAGCTCTCTGTTTGTTCCACCAAGCACTGTTTTGGCCATGACTTCTCTGATCTTCTTGTAGTCTTTTCCATAAATCACAAACCTATCAGGAACATTGTTCTCTTCCTGGAAAACAAACAATCAAACCAGCAAACAAATAAACAACAACAGAATAAATGTCTTGTGAAGTAAACTCACACGGACTAGCAAACTTTCGTATTTTCCATATAAGGGCCCAAACAATTCAGCTTATGATTGAAAATTGAACTAACAAGTTTTAAGTAGCGATTGTTAGGGTGGATTCATTTGCAACATACGCGTATAAGCTGTCGCATTTGCCCGCTGGAATTTTTTATGTTTTGGGGGCCTAAAAATAATAAGAAATTTCAGTGAGCAAATGCGACATCTTATACGCGTATGTTGTAAGTGACTCCACCCTTTATTAATGGCTAGCTTTAGGAGAACCTTAGCACGAACTATAGATAGAGAATTGTAAATATCTTATCAATTGGCTTAAGTCGGTAGTGTGTAGCTGGCGTCACGGCGGCTAAGTTGGTTGATACAGTTAAAAACGTCTCCCTCCACTGGGAATTCAATCCTTTTTTATCCAATTTCTGCGAAAAATACTGCATTGTTACGTGGTCGCAAAAAGAGAATATGGTAAAATGTTTCTACTTCAGAAGCTTGCTATACAGTTGTTTCAAATTACAAGCAAACTTGAAGGTTATTGACTGTGTTCGGGCGAAAACTAACTCACTAAATCTAAATCTGGGAATTTAAGCCAGAAAGAAACCGATAATTATTTTGAATGAATGATAAGATGATTTATGTTATTGCATATGTTTTCTACCTGCTTGTTTCTGCTCTCAGGTGGTACAATCCACTCAAGCTCCTTCTTACCACAGAGCACATGAATTGCCTCCACACCAAATCTCCTTGCCAATTGTTTGAGGAGGAAAAGTCGGGGAGCTGGGCTTAAACTCTTGTAACACAGTCTTCTTGCAGTTTCAAAGAGAGTCTCCAATTCCATCTTTATCTGGCGATCATTCCAAGGCTCTGTGTTTTCTACTGTGCTCTTGTACATATATTCGGCAGTCAGTGCCAAGGTGTAACGCGCTTTTGCCACCCCTTCCAGCACATCAACATCAATTTCTCTCGAGGGACGAAGTGCGCTTGAAGTCAACAATGGCGTACAGTCATCACAAAGTTGTTGTGCAAGTTTTATCATCACCAGCAGAATATCCGAGGTTTTAGAATACTGACTGATCAGAGAATCCTAAAAGAACATCGTAATGAAGATGTGAGATTCAAGGTATTGTAAAGCTATATTCATTCTTAAAAACTCGTTTGAAATTTGTGATATCCATAGAAAGGGAGAATAGCAACCTCAAACAGAAAATCAACTTTTCCTTTTATCAGGGGCACCCAACGAAAATATAGTTCAAAACCACTTAAACATAGCATTGTTAAACGTATTTTAGTATTTAAACGGTAGATATAGGCATATTTTTATCCCCTAAAAATTTTTCATCTGTTCGGATTTCCTAGCTGAAAGTCTAGTGATCCGAAAATAATAGGGATCAAAACTTACTTTTTCGAAAATTTCAGCCAGAAAAAAGGCTCCCGAAAATTCTAGGTGACCTTTTTAGGGTAAAAATCCGTTAAAAATAGGCAATTATACCACTTTTTACATGTTCGAAAATCCTAGGAGAGGCAGGCAAGCAAGAAATTTTACAACAAATGTTTCGAAAATTCTAGATCTCAAATCGTCTTCCGAACAGATATTCTTCCGAAAATTGTCGTTGGGTGCTCCTGTTTTATACTTGATGAGATCTGTGGCCAGACGAAAAAACAGGCAACGCTTTAACACCTAGTAAAATTAAAAACTGATGGCGCAGTGGTTAGACCACTCTCCTCCCACCAATGTGTGCCATGCTCGATTTAGCCCGGTCTAGACTGAATTCCGTTGGTTCTATTCCATGCTTTCATCAACGTAGGAAGAACACAAAGGTAAGCTTGCTTTTTTGCTTTTGCCAGGCTTCTTTCAATCCATGAACGCGTTTTGCAGCGCATGGCATAGTCTTCATACATTCACCTCGAGTTCTAGTTTCCTCAATGCAATGACTGTTGGCAATTATAAGCAAACTGTGAGTATTATACTTTTTCAAAAACGTATTAATTTAAAAACTTCTCTAAGGAAGAGACATATGTTATTCATGTACTTGTCCTACCCCAACACGACTAACTTTCCAGCTATATGCGGGGCAAGCTATTCAACTGCTTGTGCATGCAAACAATACAACTGTTGGCGTTGTCATGAATTCAAAGTTTACCTCCCGGCAGTGTACAAAAAGCTGACAGACTTGCAGCAGATGGCCAATCTCTGGTTTCAGTCCTCGAGCCTTTGTTAAATAGAGCGACAAATGCTCCTTGACTTCCTTGTCACTAAGCAAACATCATGAAACCGGTTATATAAATTATACTATTAAAGAGTTTCCTGCTGAATATAAGCCGCTGCTATTTACGAAAACATACTAACCAAAGTAGTTATTACTCTAACGAACTGTTTACATTTTAAAAGAAGGAAAGGCTAAGGGTGGTGTTGATCCTGAAGGAGAGAGAGTAAAGCTACAGCTGTACGCAGAAGTTGTCTAATTTCTGCAGTGAAATGCAAAGAACGAACAAGACTATGATGTCAGTGGTAATGTATCGGTCAAATCGAAGCTTCAACATGCCCCCCCGGGCAACCCCCCGGGCATTTGACTTTTCTGAAAATTATTGTTCAAATTCCCCCCTACCCGGGCCAAAATGCCCTTCAAATGCCCCACACTAGGGTCCATTCAGGTGATCAAATGCCCCGACCCCGGGGACATTTCACAGGCACAAAAATGACAGAAGGACGGCGGAAACACCTTCAGTTGTCGAACAAAATATTTATAAATATAACAAAAACTGAGAAACACTGTTAGCGTATTTACAGTACTACGAACAAAAGTCTCGTGCAAAGCGGCGGAAATCGCAGCTACAAGGTCACTGAATGTTCAGCTTTTCTTTGTCATCCAACATACAAAGCGTTCTATAAAAAAAGATCCCACCTATATTGAGATTACTACATCATGACCATTTCACTGACATGCATCATCGTTCACCTTATTAACTAACATACTTGCAGTAGGTCAAAGTAGTTGATCTGAGCTTTTTATTTTATTTTTTTATGTTGTTGTATTGAATCGCTGATATAGGTATTGTATTTCATTGTAAACACAACAATAAAATACATTCATACCAGTTCAAAGCCTGAATCCATATTAAAAATTTTAAAATTTAAATACTTCAAATACGGCACAAAGCTTGTTTAAGCCCTTTTCTCGCAATCATTTGACCACAAAGGCACAATCTTTTCCACGAAAATCCTCTAACACCGCGTCCCCCATGATAGCTCGCCATGCCAAAGATTTTACATGAAATCGAGGATGCAATTCAAATTCCCCACCCCTAAAGCATGGGGATCAAATTCCCCACCCCCTGGAAGACTCTGATAATCAAATTCCCTCCTCCCCGGGACGGCAAAGGTGTCAAATGCCCGGGGTATGCCCGGGGGGGCATGTTGAAGCTTCGATTTGACCGATACATAAGTATTTATCATAGGATCATGGCTGAATGAAACACAGTCAAGTCCAACTTTTAAAACAGTGTCCTCTCAAAGCGACTTGGCAAATAAATAAATAAATAAATAAATACCGTAAACAGCCTCTTATTAGCCACCCCCCCCCCCCCCACCCCTTAGTTATAGGCCCATCTACCTGTAAACAAAAAATACATTCGCATATAAGACCCTCTCTAGCTTATATTGTTAGAATTCGATTTATTAAGACGTTTTGAAGCTTAATTAAAAAGCACTGCAAAACGTATTTTGATCACCCCTTCAAAAGGTCGTTTCGTTTTTCTCTTCCTGTCATGTTATAAGCCCCTCCATTTTATACGCCCTCCTGTAAACCCCTTACGGACAAGAACCACCCGGGGGGGGGGGGGGGGTATGCGCCGCTGTGAAGGGTATGGTTTTCAAGCAGTTTACTCTAGGATAGGGTATATAAATCAGAGCGCTTGGGTCTAGAATAGGGTATCATTTTTCAGGAAACTGATCAGTTGGTTGAAGATTTTATGTAGACTACGGATTGTGGTATAAGGTTTTGTTTTGGATAGACAGAACTAGTGACCTCAGTAGTTTCTGGAAAACAGCTACCCTAGGATAGGGGGGATTTAGGGAGTTTACTCTAGTATAGGGTAGCAAAATTCAGCTGAACTAGCTCTGGTATAGGTTAAGGGTTCCAGGGTCCCAGCGGCAAACCCTCACCCAGAAATTCCTAAAGTACCCCCCTTCCCCCCCCCCCCGGACAAGAACAAGCCCAAAGTAAATAATATGTGACAGTGTTTGCTCGAAAAAATCCTGCATTAGTGTTCACCAACTCATGAACCACTGGCCAATGGAATGTTTCCTATAAGTGAAAGAACAGATTCTTTCATGACACACCTTGTCCTTAGTAGTTGCTGTAGAAGGAATGACCTCACCACAGGAGTTGCATCAATACCATGCTCAGGGAAAGGAGAGAAGTCTTTGGTTTTTGAACTAGCAGCTTCAATCACGTAACTCATGAACATGTCGAACAACTCAGGGTCCATTACACCTTCACCATCTTTAGCACCAAAACAAAATAATGAAACAAGCTCCATGAAGAGAGAGTTACATCGGCGACGGAAGTCGTAGTGTTCTTTGACAGCTTTCCTGGAATTGATTTAAAAAGAAGAATTTTTCAAAACGAACTTAATTCTTTTTAAAGGAGTCTCTTTCCGTAAATAATTTCCAGGGACAAATGTGTTCAAACTGAAATGAGTTGTAGATGAACGCATCCTCGGAGACCCAGGGGCAGTCAGTCGGGTCGGGAGAAAAGGCGGGACGAAAGTTTTCAGGTACGGGCGAAAGAGCCCCTGGGTACCGACTCTCACCGGACCATTTCAAAAAATTCAAGCGGATGCCCAGCTCCTGATTGGGCACAAAAATGCTTTGTACTATTGTGCCCAATCGGCGAACACATCTCCTGAGTTCTTTTCGTGTGTTCGTACACGACGGCTATTGTCTCGATCACGGCTTGTCTGTCTCATGTACCAAAGAAATGCACGCAGTCAGGAAACTTTCAGTTTGATATAAAATCCCCATCTGATTTCAAAATACTGTCTGCCCGAAAACTAAAGACGCGTTTCCAAAAATACAAGCATCAGCTTCAACAGGTATTCACGCTTGCATCGGTCACGGCTTGCGTAAATATTTATAGAGAGTTTTTAAAAGATACCACGACGGCTGACAGCCACGAAAACGTCGCATGAAAAAGTGAATTCATATTTTTTTTTCAGTCTCTATCGTGATTATTCCAACTAGCTTACTTTGTTAAATGCAGGCGAACTCTTCTGGAGCTGAATTTCTATCAACCATATCCAAGTTCATGAGGAGAATCAATTTTGTCGTTGCTTGTTTACGTTCTCCACAAAACGTGAAATTAGGCATTTTCACGGGTAGTCGTGCAGTTGACGGCAAAGAAATGTACAAAAAAGCGTGATGCTCGTGCAAAGTTGTTGTTTTGCATCCCAGACGTTTTTTCGACTCATCGGTAGCTCCTTTGTTTCTGGTTAGGAAAGCATAAAATAAAAGTTTCCCTTGCACGCACAAGCTTGGTAAACGAACCGGGCAAGTGTGGTGAGACAATAGCCGTCGTTTACGAACCCACGAAAAGAACTCAGGAGAAACTGTTCGCCGATTGGGCACAATAATACAAAGCATTTTTTTTGTGCCCAATCAGGAGCTAGTTCGATGAGAGTCGGTACCCAGGGGCTCTTCCGCCCTTACCTGAAAACTTTCGTCCCGCCTTTTCTCCCGACCCGACGGACTGCCCCTGGGCCTCCGAGGACGAGATGAACCACATCCTCAATTAAAAGTGAACAACTGCTCCTTAATCAACTAAGAAGGTAAGGAAATATTGAGTATTGAACGCTGGCCATAGGACAGATTTGTCGATTTAGCGGCGATGTTATTGAAATATTGGTCCTCTCAGTCACCAAACCCAAAAGGCGCTTTCCGAACTTTCAATCATAGTTGTTGATCTTTTTAAGTCAGTTTCATGTTAGTTCTGCAAGATCTTGTCAATATGCTTTTATGAGGTCACCCAGAACCACGGGCTTCAAACTCGGGAAAATGATCTAAGCTGTAAAATACGTAACACTTTCAGCAGTAAGGTAAGACAAGTTTGTTATTTCCTTTGTTGCAGGTGAGACGTTACACGCAGGTTACCAAGTTTACAAATTTGTCTTTCATTCCCCACTGAGAAACTAACCACTTTTGGTAAGAAAAGAAATCTAACCTTATAATTTTACTGGAATGAATCCTAAAATCCTTAGGGATTTGCCGTTTACACATTGGACAACTTCGTTCCTGTGATGTCCATTCAGAAATGCAAGTCAGGCAGATCACGTGACTGCAAGGTATTTTGACCGGGTCTTTTCCGACTAAGCCTTCCAAGCACACGGAGCAGGTGTTTACACCATAACTGTGGAAAAGGAATTCATGATCTTGATTAAAATGATGCCATCGGCATATTAGGTATCTACACTTGGGTGTTCCAAGCACAAGAATAGAGAACGTTTTTTATCTCCAATATCCGCTTACAAATTCTCTAACACGATCTCTCCATACAGTTACTTGAAGAGTTAAGAGAATTTGTGTAAACAGCAATGCATTCTCCCTTGGTTGATCATTTATTCTCAAAACCTTCTCTCTTCAATAAGAATACTTTAATATTAAAGTTACTTTTTTCTTTTCCGTCATTTTAGGTTTCAAAACCGTAAAAACTCACATCACGAAAAACATGCTTCCCTCACGCATCGCCAACAAGTGACAGTTTTACACATACTCGTACCTCGTATAGCGTTTACTGACAGCCTCGCTACAGTCAACAAGAAACTTCTCAATGACTCGCATGGTGTGTGGCTTTGCAAAGTCTGTATCCTCTCCCAAGGCCTGTCAGGATAGTGTTTTTATTAGACACAACAATTCTAGATATTCTGGATATATCTCCATATTTCAGACACACAGGAGCAAGATGCTCTCTCACACCAAAAATGTAAGCTGCTATGTGAGAATTATGTCTGGGAAAACCAGTTGTGGTAGTCCAATGACCAGAATCAGATCTAAACCCTCGGTGTTTACAACTTAATGGAACACTCCTGCTAGTTTGAAATTAATGTGACTGGCTTATTTACATCTAGGAAAGACGAGAATGCCACAAGACCTTCTATTCTCACCCAACCTCGTTCCCAGGCTGTTTTCCTACTCGTCCAAGGGAGACGAGTAGGAGAGAATCCTGAGAACAAGGTTGATTCTCACCTTCCACAACTTAAATGCATTTCCAACATCTGCTGGGTGACAGGCCGATGAACCTGGGCAGGTGTGTTCTATGAACAGTCTTACAGCGCTCACTCTTTGCCAAGTTGACCTGTTGTAAAGGCAAAAGAAAGAAAACATATATTCATCGTAATTTGTCTATGAAAGGGTTCGATCATCGTTTGTGTTAAGGTGGTCATTTTGTTATTGAATGCCACGTTTCAACCGCGTAATGCTGGTCTTTGGTCGGTCTGTCAGTGTGGAAGACCAGCAGAAAGCGGTCGAAACGTGGTGATCAATACCAAAATGACAACCTTATTTTTATATTACTTGTAGGCTCTTAAATAGCTTGTGGGTGACAGACCTGCAATCATGAAGAATCCGAGTTGTTTTAGGTCCATACTGTGATTTGTTATAAAGTATGTTCTCAGCACTCGATCTGATGGCCAGGACTCTGTTGCACCACACTAAGCGGGTCTGAGGATCAGCAAACTCATCTGCTCTTGGTTCAAGCTGTGACAAACACAACTGAAGGGCAACTGCATCAAGGACCTAACAAGTGGGTACAAAAAGTTGTTTTAAGAAACCAGTCACGGGCAGCCCTGAGGCACGCGCTGTAGAAGAGTCACACCAAGGATTTCTGAGAGTAAACGTTTTGTTCAAAGAGTAGGATTTCCCGCTTCGCAAAACATGAGGTTAGTAGCCAGAGGCTACTACACCCCTCCACAGCATAGCACTGAAAATTCGTTAAACAGACAGTCATGAGTGTCATTAGGTCACGCTCGAGTTGAAAGCTTTCTTCATCACATTCAATGTTGCATAAGCTTTGCGAAAACACTGTGGAGTAGGGCGTAATAGGTAGCATGACCATGAAAGAAAGTGTTCAGTGAAGTCGGCTTTTCAAACAACAACAAAAACAACAACACAACATTATTTGTACCAAACAGTATCATAATATTGATTAAAGAAGACATATTAACAAAAAGACAGAGGAGGACAGGCTGTCCCAAACAACCATACAAGTCCATTCACGGCAGAAAGCAACATTTTACTTTTTCCCTGTTTATTCCATTTCGTTTCTGAGTGCTGAAAATACGTGCATGCATTATGTCACACAAACCATACGACAACCGCTACTTTCTCCACAGCAGAAAGTATCACAGGTAGTGTATGTTACATAATATTTTTTAGGAGACATGTCCAGAAATGCAGGCGTTGGCGAAAATGGAAAGTTTGGCGAATATTCATATGAGGTAGCAAAGGGTTCCCTCGGAGAGTGGCGATTTTGGCCAAATGGTATATTAGGCGAAAATGGTGAATATGGCGAACATTCACCAAAGTCTTAGCAAAACTTCAAATGAGATGGCAAAGGGGCAGTTTGAAAGAGACGATTTTAACGAAAAAGGCGAATTTGGCGAAAATGGCAAAAATGGCGCACCCTCGCCAAAGTTTGGCGAATGTTCCTAAGACGTGGCAAAGGCTCCCCTTTGAGAGTGGCGATTTTGGCGAAAATGGCAAATGTTGTGAACATCCGCCAGTTCTAGGAAAAATTCAAATGAGATGGAAAAAGGGCCCTTTGAAAGTGGTGATTTTCACGAAAATGGCG
This sequence comes from Porites cylindrica, assembly GCA_964035525.1. Taxonomy (NCBI): domain Eukaryota; kingdom Metazoa; phylum Cnidaria; class Anthozoa; order Scleractinia; family Poritidae; genus Porites; species Porites cylindrica. Next base: position 10,398,874 of record OZ037779.1, on the reverse strand, counting down.
AATATGGTGAGATTTCGTCATAGCCCTAGCTACAAGTCCAATAAGACAGACCGGATCCAGACCTTCAGAATAAGGGGGGACGGACCCCCGGGCCCTCCCCTGGATCGATCCGCCATTGTAAGATGGCAAAGGGGTCCCCTTTGAAAGTGCCGATTTTGCCGAAAATGGCGAAAATTCACCAAAGTCTAACGAAAAATTGAAATGGGACGGCAAAGTGGCACTTTGAGAATGACCATCTTGACGAAAATGGCGAATTTGGCGTAAATGACGAACATGGCGAACATTCGCCAAAATTCTGAGCAAAAATTCAAATGCGATGGCAAAGGGATTCCCTTTGAAAGTGGTGATTTTAACAGAAACCGTGAGTTTGGTGAAAATAGCGAATTTGGCGAACATTCGCCAAGGTGTTAGCAAAAAAGTCTAAGGAAAAATTGAAATGAGATGACAGAGTGGCCCTTTGAGAGTGGCGATTTTCACGAAAATGGCGAGATTGGCGAAAATGACGAATATGGCGAATATTCGCCAAAGTCTTAGCTACAAGTCAAATGAGATGGCAAATGGTTTACATAGGGTATAAAGAATGAATTAATTCATTTCAAATTGGCTATTACAAACTGCGGGATACGAACGCTTGATACTGCCATAATCGGAGACGTTGCTTTCAGAACGACACATACATCCATTAAATCTTTGGGTATAGATCGCCGTTTTCGTCAAAATCGCCACTTTCAAAGGGCCCCTTTGCCATCTTATGTGAATTTTTGCTAAGACTTTGGCAAATGTTTTTCCATATTCGCCATTTTCGCCAAATATGCCATTTTCGCTAAAATCGCCACTCTCAAAGGGAACCCTTTGCTATTGAAATTTTCACCAACCCGCTGGCGATTCTTTTTGCCAGATTCGCCATTTTCGCCATTGCGTGCATTTCCGGAAATTTTCTTTTCCTAGAACAGCATTACGCGGCACCGCGCTCTTGCTATACGGTTATAATTGTCAGGACATTTAAAATTTCGCAATAGTAAATCATAGCCGAGCTCTCGCGCGCGAAGCGCGCGCAGCGGAGCACCATGGGTAAGAAAATGTGGTAAACTACCCATCCGAGAAAATTTGGTAATCACGTGACCGTACCCGACTGACCGCCCGCCCGACCGTCCGTCCGCACCACAGGCATACCAATGTAAAATAGCTTAATCAACAGGTATGGCAACCCAAGTGCAACTCGAGTTTATTTTGACAGGAAGCCGCATAGCTACCCGCGTCTTGTGAAGCAGAGACAACCAAGAGGTGAATGAAGACGAAAACGGAAAGCGGAAATTGTCTTTGTATCCGTGTTTTCTAAAGTATTAAGCGTAGATTAATTGTCCTGTCCACAAATTTGGAATATAGAGCAAGAGAAAGACCGAGAAAAAGAGAAAGTAGGCGGCAGGCCAGCGAAGCTCAACGGGAAAAAGAGCGACAGAAATCTACATCGTGAGATAAAAAACAAAGAAGACATTTTTTTTTGTTGGAAGAACAACATGAAAATTTTGTAGCGGCGGTAACAAAATGAGAAATACTAGCGGCCACCAATGCAAGGTGAAAATGAGCGACAGTGAAAAAAAAGTGAACAAGAAAACGTGCGACATTTCCTCCATAAAACGTGTAACTAAGAAGTTTCTGGAAGTTTCACGTTGTAGTAGTGCAAAACAACGGCAAAGAAATGTGCAAAGCTGCGTTTTTGCTTATTAGACCTGTTGCTGTTTTTCACCGTTCTCCGGCGTTGCCTTCGCCGCTTAGCATTACACGATTTTAAATTTTGTTTGAGCAAACTATAAATATCATCGAGAGCTTCGCTTTTAGCCCTGGCTAAATCTCTATATTAGCTTCGGGTACGCGCCAAAAGAGGAAAACCGTCAAGTAGACTGTTTGCTTCTGTCCTATGCGCTCCTCCGAATGTCCAGTCATGGGGTGTATTCCTTATTAGACTACCTAACATATACCAGTTCTTACCATCTCCTTTTCGTTGGGCGGAATGACTTCTAGAAGGCGGCTTACAATGTCCCGCTGCGCATGTACCAGTTGGCTGAAATTTGCCAAGCGTTTCTCGACAGCGTCATACACCACATGGATAAGAGGGATGTTGAGACTAAATTCCTCAGAGAAATTTGACTCCATATACAATTTACGTGCGGCTGTGACAATAGCCTGACAGAGAAGCTGAAACAAAAACAAAAGCAAAAAAGGCTTGTGGTGAGCTCTTAGCAATATATTGTTTCAGACAGCAGTGTCTCCAAGAAAGACTAGCTTAAGTCGTAATATAATGCATGACTTTATCACTGGCAGTAGTCTGTAGAATAAGTAATGCACGTCGCCGAGTCCCAGTCGATTTGATGGTTCGTCCACTACCAAGGACTAACTTACGAAAGCTGGTTTACTAACTTGAAACAAATACCGCTGAATCGAAGTCAGCAGTTACCAACAACTAACAAAATACTTATTGACGGACCCAAGCAACACTGACGAAGCTTGAAGACGGCAGTTTGACTTATAATAAACGACCGTTTCCACTGTGACAAAAACGTAATGAAACGCACCAGTCACTTTTAGAGTCTTCATAGACAATAACATCACGGCTTAACTGACAGGTGACCAATAACATCGCGACGTAATTGACTAATCATGCCAATAACAAGAGTTTAATACCATCAACTGAGGAGATAAAACTCACTCTAACCCTGAAGATGACCACCGCACACGTCGTCGAAACGTCGGTCCTACAACAGCCCTAGTCAGGACTATACTCACCCGAGCGATCATTTTCAATCTACTGATGACGTATCATGTAAATAAATCTTACTCAGTTAACTCGTGAAAGCAGCTACATGTTAGGAAACTACCAGTAAAATTCTAGATTATATGCCTGATACCTTTTCCTCTTCAGGGACTAATGGCTTCATCATGGTGTGAACAAAATCGTGAAGATAACGCTCAACTGCAGCTTCTTCGTAACCTTCTAACCAAGACTCGTCAAGAAAACGGCCCATTCCAGAGTTATTTACAAGGTCTTGTAAACATTGTTGGATTGGCGTGTTTGATCTCGCTAATGACAAAAAGACACGATAGTATCAAGATCAGATCGTAGACCTTTTTCAGAAACAATCTGAAAAAGGAAACAACTCTTTCCAAAAAAGTGGCTCACCTGCAATACTTGAAGCCTCTCTCCACATGGCATCAATTCTTTCCTTAATTATCCAAGAGAAAGGAAACTGTAGTTCAAATGACTGCGTTTCACGACCCGAGGTGACAACCGGAACACGTTCCCGTATAATGTCACTTTCCAGCGACAAAAAGCCATCATAATGAAGTTCGACCATTTTGTCACATTGGAAAAAACCCAGCCACAGACTTGACAGCCAATTCCCTCCATCCATCACCAGGTCTAGGTTGGAGTCACGGTCAACAAAAGCGATTACTTCAGAAAGAATTGGAATAACTGATGAATAAACTCTCTGCCACAGGGCCTTCCTGAATGTTCCATTTTCTTGGATTCCAGTACCGCTTAAAGCCTCAGAGCGTAGCCAGTCATTTGCCTTATTTCCAGCCCGCTCATCCTTTTCTTGAAGAAGTTTGTGGATTCGACGAGCCAAAATAGTGGCAAATGATAGATCTAGAAAGCCAAAAGAAAAAAAGTCTTGTAGACATGACGATTTTCTAAAGTTTAACTTTTCACACTTCACTCAACAAGTTATTATATTTTTCGTAGAAAAAAGGCAACCTAAAATTTTGGGATTCAAAATGTGATGGAGATAGGAGTCAGCACAATTCTCGCTTTCGTAAAACTTTAAATTGCATCTAAAATTTTTCGGGAATATGATACTAAAGCCCTTGTAATTTCGAAAAGACTCAAGTTCTCCTAGGATGACCGAACAGATACACATTTTATAGCGCCCCTTAGAATGCATTTCTGGAGATCTTACAGTACTCTGAATAGCCTAAAAAGTGTTTTCAATCTATGAGGGAAACTGTCGTTGGGCGCCCCTGGCTCATGTCGAATCTTTGCTCAAAGAACGATGAACACAAAGTGTGCAGCACGCTTCTTCCTTCGCGTAACTTTTCTTAAAGAACGAGGCATACACAGTGTGTAAGACTGCTTGTTCGTTCCGGTGGCTTATGTTACAGTGTTTACTGTCCCCTATTTTTTCGTGAGATCGACGAGATACAGCGCATCTAACCGTTAATGCCGGCCATCTTGATTTTCAAATGTACCTAGGGGGCGGGCGTCTGAGATTATAGCTCTAGAGGGAAGGGGGCGAGAAAAATGGAGGGACTATCAAAACATCACTACAGCTTGCGTTCACGGAACGCGTTGTACCAGCAACGCAGGCGTTTGATTGGTCATTAGCCAATAGATGTTAATTTTCGTTGACAACGGGTTTAGTTTAAGTTGCCGACACTGATAAGTCGTCGTTTCTATAAAACGTACGCTTTCATAATACTACCATAAGGCACATCTTGCGCAAACACACGAAGGATTTTTGGTATTTTGCGGATGAATCACGTAAGCCAACATGCTTTTGAAGCCAGGGTAATGTTGTAACACAGTTTCTGCAAAACGAATTGAAATTCAACACTACGCCGACAAAAAAAAGACGACCTGTCAGAAATGTCAGGCTTTTTATGTGGTGAAGCGAGCATGCTTAGCGCTTCGATTAGGAAAATGTTTTACTTATGCATGTTTACCGATTTTATTTGGAGGAGTGGCCAAGAAATTGTATAAAATCACTGTTTCCAAAGGAGATATTTGTAAACACGCGAAATCGAGGCTAAATGTGTCTGGCACGTTTTTCATCGCCAGCGGAGTTTCTTAACTCGTGAATGGTAAAAGGCGTGAAATTCCCGTCACGTCTCCTGAACGCGAGCTGCAGTGATGTCATTACAGTACCTCTTTTTTTCTCCTTTCCTCCCAAACCGCCCCGCCCCCTAAGTAGTTTTGACACTCATGCAAGATGGCAGCCCGTACCGAAAAGCGCTCGATCTCGACGATCTTACGGAAAAATGGAGGACTGTGAACAGTCTAGCTTATGTCGGATTTTTGCTTAAAGAACGAGACATACACAGTTTGTAGGGTGCTTGTTCTTTCGCGTGGCTTATGTCGGATCTTTGCTTTAGTGAAGTAATGAGATGCATTTTCCACTCGACGACAGGGGAGACAACCTGTCCGCTTGTACGACTCGACAACTTAGATGCCGTCCCTAGTCAACTAATGAGATGCAATTTTGACTCGAAAACTCTGCATGTCAAGTCGCGACAACTTGTGCACTTTACAGGTTGTGAAAAGTATTTTTTTCACTCGTATCATGTCGACAGCATTGGACGTGACTGGTTATTTTACCGTTAATCAGTGTTTCAAAGCAAAAATTATAGTTTTCATCGATGATCTTTTATTTGCGGTCGGCTGAGTGCTTTTATCACGGCTTGCACAATAGTTTATCTAAACAAAAGTGACCTCCGTGGGGGGTATGAATATTTTTTGGAACTACGCATTCACACCAAGCTTAAACATGTTTCAAAGTGAAGCTGTTTAGTTAAACACGGTTTAAAATTGCCTCCTTCATAAAAGTGCTTACTGACTTGAGTTGATTGCAAATTTAGTGTAAATTAGAAAACATGTTGAATTTCATTTGAATCCCGTGTGAAATCATGTGTTCCAGTTTTCCGTAGCTGTTTTTCAGTTTTTAAAACCTGGTTTAATTAAACATGTTTAGTTGGTGTAAATAAAGCATAAGGAATCACAATGATGTTACCCTGCTTCATACTTTGCCAGAAGCTCACATAATGTTGCGAGAATTGAGACAATCATAACAAGGAAGTAATTAAAATCAATTGAGCGCCACCCTCACCAGTTCCATCCGATCTACCATCTGGAAGAAGACTCAACATAAGCTCAATTCGCCGTGTTGATCGTGATGAACGCCATGATTCATCGTCAATTCTTGCAACAGCTGCTTGAACGCAGCTTCTCAAAAGGCTGACGATGTCTACTCTATCCACGATAACATCACCAGAAGCTAGATCTGGGGCTTCCATTTCAATGTCAATGCCTTCTTCACGCTGTTTGTCGACTTTCATGTCATCTCTCGCTGCCTCAACATCCATTTTTTCCACCCCTGTGCTGCTTGGTGCAACATCAAATAACTCACTCACTGACCGATCCACCATGAATTGAATGGCTGGGATGTGACCAGTTGGCGGTCGAAGTTCATCGATGTGAACAGATAGCCAACTTCCTCCCTGGAAACCAGCAAATGCTTCACAGCCTCCGACAAGACGAGGAAGTTGAATAATCATAACTACATGCACAAATGATGAAGGGTCATGCCCAACGTTTTCTTTGAAATCTTCTTCTGCATTTGTCCTCTGTTCCACAAGAAGGTGTCGGGCACAGGGTATCAAATTACGATTGACGTCCCCAGCATCGCATTGCACGATAAGCAGTCCTTCGCTTCCACCAAGTTTTGCAAAGAAATCCCTAAAAATCCCAATGTGATACTATGCAATGATACACTGTCTGACTATTGTTAAGGAACTTAAGAGTTAAGCAATCACGAGGGCAAAGGCTTCAAAAACGGCACATCGCTCGTAATCCATTTCGTTTAATTGGTCAAAAGAAGGCACATTTTTTTGGAGTTGTCAAGAAAGAATCTCGAGAACGCAAAGCTAAGTCACCTAAATTGAGGTGGGAAATGGAAAAATATGCGCATTTCAAAAATATCCTCTGCCTCCCTCGACGCTACAAGTTAGCTCACTTCATATTTACTTCAAGGATCAAAACTAACGTTCAGATATGCTATAGTAGGTAACACTTCCAATTAGATTTGTATACCTCACAGATGAGCAAAACTGTTGTTCCGTGTGGAACTGCTGCAGACTCAGACATGTTACATTTGGCAAGGGTAGAGATGTGGCACGTGCTATGTCTTGCAAATCATTTGACGATAGCAATCTGGAATGAGTTGTCACCTGCAAGGAGAATAAAGTTATCTCAAGCACTAAACAATGGTTAAAAGTGGTTATGACAATTAACAACCTAATTAAATGGAATTCAATATTATTTCATAATTATTACATCTTTGTTCATCAATTACCGAGGCGAGATCAAATCAGGACTGACCTGAATTAAACTTCCCTTTCCGGATTTCCCTCCCTTTGTTGTCAAGACATTTCGTAGAAAAGCAGTAAGGCTTGAATGTTCCTGTACTGTAAAGTAATTTGTCCAGAGTTCGTCTGCTTGCTGAGCAAGGTGTGTAGATGGCAGACGTGCAACAGCGTCAGGAGTCGCACATTTTAATAACAATTCTTTCGATTCATGTAAGAGCTGAAAGGCAAGCAATGGATCATGCAAATAAGGTGTGTGAAAACTAACTTTCCTACTTAAGAAGGTGTATTTCCACCACTTTCAGAAAAAAGCATGCGATTCTATGGGTTCATCAATAGTTTCATCACACTTTGCTAACAGACAGAGTGGTAAAGAAAAGCGGTGTGCTTCTGGAAAACGGAGAAACGACCATTCGTCACACCAGCTCAGATTCATTGAACGGCTATGGTGAACAAGAGCAGATTGGAAGGAAACTTTGCATTAAATACTGTGCCAGAAGCTAATGAGCTACCAACAATGGTTAGATTAGCCAACACTGGCTCAAATTCATCCAAATTACGTCCCACTATACCTTGTCTTGTAAATGTTCATCACTGAACTCGCTTTCTTCAATGTTGCTGGTTACTTGCAGTACGACGGAAGCTGCTGTGTCAGCATGGTAACCAACAAATGCGTCACCAGGGGAGTACTTCCTGTGAGGATCAAATTACATCACAAAAGTCGGAAATGAATAAACTTCATTATTATTCATTCAAAATATTTCTCCGTTTCTGATTGGCTAAAATCCCACGCATAATTCATCATAACCAGCTATTGTCGAACAAATTTAGAAGAATTTTGCGATATGAAAAATGACGTCAATCGTGCAGCAAATTGCCAGATTAGTGAACCGTTAACCGAGAAGACCTGGGGACGAGTTTAAGTTGTTATGTAAGTGAGTAGTGAGGGTATTTTGTTAGGGGAAGAGTACCTGAGTTCCTTCTGTAAAGTCAGGATGTTTTGCAGCCTACAAATTTGTCTCTTACCTCATGAACATACAAATACATCTTACGGAATTTTTGAAAAGGCTACTGTCAATAGACCCTTTCCATCAAGCAGTTTTATTTTCGGCGAAAAACGTAGCCAATACAAAAACTAAGAGTGCAGCCACTGCAATTTTTCTTCAACTACTTTCTTTCTCTTCGCTCTTTCTATTTTTCCTTTTTTAAGTCCTTCGTTAATGTGGTTTTCGGGCTTATCGGATGCAAAAACCTGCCTTTTGGCCCCAACAAACCGTAACAAATTCCTGGCTGACTTTCTGTCTTTACCTTAATTGCTGGTGACGAGGGATGTCGACATGAGAAAAGCTTTTTACCCATTCCTGCAGCTTGTCCACCAGGAGCTTTTGTGGAAAACTGAGACTTGCTGAAGTCACCAGGTAATGTTTCTCCAAGCGATTAATGAGAGGAATCGGAAACTTACTATACACAACATGTTTCTCAGCAATGACAATCAATCTGTTTGAGAGATAATCAATTGGTAAACAATACTTAAAGCAGAATTACCAGACCACATCGCGTACACCACATTATTCAAAAATGAAGCTTTTAGATATCCAAGCACCTTTGTTATATATGAAAGACGGTAATAAAGCGACCTGACTTCTTCTAGCGAAAACTTCCGGGCTGCGTTTGGAGCAGTTGAATCGAATCTTTTAACATCTAAACGCCATAAAAGCTATTTGTATGTACTGTTGGTGTGGCAATGACAAGGAATTACATATAAGTATTGACAGGCGATACTGATTTACGGGCTGAAAGTGTTGTCTAACGACATTTTACCTGAATTCATCGTGGACGCGACATTTTACACGGTGACTGCCAAGGCCAAGATCCACATATTTCTGTCCTCCAAAATACACATAGTACTGGTAATGCAAAAAATTCGCAAAGGTCAACGCCTTTATAAAGGTAGTTGATAAACCTTGATTTACGGCAAGAAAAGCATGTATCTATTTGAAGATTTCTTGATTAAGTGATCGACTTAAGAAGCTTTAAAACGTAAAGTAACAACACGAAGAAGACATTATAAAAAATGACTTGTAGTTATACCAAAAGTTGTGTATATAATATTGCCAGACATTTATACCTGGTTTAGTGCGTCATACAGACTTTCATAGAGGCTCTCCAAGTTCAAAAGAATTACAGTTCTTCCCGTTTCCATGCACACTTTAATTCGATTTATGTCACGGCAGACCTGAAACATGAGACGACAACGCAACATAATATTCCACAGATCGCTATAATACCTAATAGAAGTCCAATGATCATGGGATCATAGCTTAAAGAAAGAACTGATGGACCCTGATGACTTTAACATGATGATATTTTTCTTCTTAAAGCGGTAGCAAGCTATCTTAAAACCGACTCTTTTCCAGTATATCTCCATAATGGCTCTATCTCTGCTACTAGACGTTCCTCGCTCCCCAAGTAGAGATTCAACTATAGTTGGTTAAGGTCAGTTGGTTCCTGGGAGGTTAATGGTTGGTCAATAGGAAGAGGTTGTTTTTATATGGGATGCAAAGAAAAATGTATGCCATTGCTCTAAACTATTGATGTCTTCACCGAAAACAATGTTATTCCTTACTCTTCTCTCCCTTCCACAGAGGCCTCTTCGTGTCTTAAGGAGACTGGGGAGAGAAATAAAAGAACGCACGCGAAGGACGATAGGTGGGGCTTACGGGCGTACCACGCACATTCTTTTTTTTTACTCTGTGGGGAAGAGAGCAAAGTATTGTTACTGAAACAGACTAATTTACGAAACATCCAACTAACGAGTAACAACACTTATAATTACTTTTTAATACAGTTGTTAGTACCTGAGTGTATTCTTGGTCCTTGGGAAAGCTGCTGCCGAAAATTACGACAGGTTCTTCGCCTTTTTTGTGCAGTTCCCGCTGAACAATAGGCAAGGCTGCATAGTTCTCTGTCAGCACCAACAAGTATCGACTCTCTCTAATGAAATGAAAACATGGCAAACGTCAAGCGGGAATAAATTTTACACCGTGCAGTCAGAGGAAACGTTGCCTATTTCTGGCGTCTGAACGTAAATGATAAGCGGAGTGGGTAAATTTATCTTGTTGACTCTCTTACCCTCCGGAGATTTTGCGTTCAAGGCTGGCTTTGATAAGGTTCACTGCAGAGAATGCATCTTTATTTTGCTTCTTCTAGAAAATGAGTAAGAACGCAAAGAATCACAAAAAAAACACTGGAGAAATCTCTGCATAGTTTCGGAAACGTTGTACTTAGACGCCGAGTATTACTGTTATAGCCATTTCGAGGAAAAGTACATTTTACACGCCAGTAACGTTACCGTGCAAACGCTTAATTGTAGGGAATCGACTAGGAAGGTCGATTACTAACTTACGTAATCGACAGCTGTTCTTATCGGTTTGCACACAGAATGCCGGCCCAACCTAACCTGAAAACCTTTCGAAGGACTCGAGTGGACGGAATGCCTACCTTTGAATTACAATGGACTCATAGCAGAGGCAACTTTAAAACAAACAAATTATTCAACACTCCTACCATTTCGGTTCTGCTAAAACGAACGTGTTTCCTGAAGATTTTCACTGGGTCAATCTTATCCAGTCCCCCGAAATTCCTTCTGATAGCCTGTTCAATTTCTGGCCAACGTGGCTCTCGTCCATGCTCCTCAGCTGTTTTGTACACCATCTTTACCAAGCTAAAATTCAATGTGAGGATAGAATGATTCAACCGACGTCTGTTTTATCTGAACATTAATGTTCTGATTTTAGCTCATGTTAATCTGAACATTTTTAACCCAGTTTAATTTCGAATTTCCTACGCTATAACCATGATCAGGGATAAAATATCCAACGAGTTTGAAAACTGTAAAACTGAGAAAAAAAATATTCCTGACATATAACCACTACATGAAAGAAATAGGCCATTATTGCAAGCTTCAAAGCACTTAATTTCAATTTCGAAATAACGTCGAGTGTAAAACTTTGCCGGAGAAATGAATCAACAAAAATGGAACATTGGCGAAAACTGTGAAAATAGCGTAAATTCGCCATAGTAATATGAGCAAGTCAAATGATATGGCAAAGGGGCGCCGTCCAAAGTAGCGATTTTGACGATAATTTGACGAAAATTGTGAATATGGCAAAAATTGGCCAAAATATAATTTTCAAGACAAATGAGATGGCAAAGGGGCCCTTGAAAAGACAATTTTGACGAAAATGGCGAATTTGGCGAAAATTCACTTATCCGATTTTTTGCAGATTCGTCATGGCGTGAATTTCTGGATGTAACTGAACAATGGACTGATTAATTATAATGGAAGAGCACTGTTATTTCCGAAATTCCAATGCTCTCAAAAGAACCTTGAGGAGACTGTAAGAGGAGATTAAATTAAGCTGGAACTGACACGTTATACTGCATTTGAACTTCCCTACCTGTAGAAATCACGAAGCCCAAAGAATTCATCCTTTTTAGACTCCCGAAGAGCTTCTGACCGTTTCTGTCTATCGTATAACTCACTGTAACCCTGAGCCAGTGGATTCATAAGTGGAGCAACAAAGGTTTTTACTTTTATATCAGTTGCACATATGCCCCTAAGTAACATAAAGACGATGGATCACGCTCGTTAAACTATCTTATTACAACTACATCAAATTAAGGTGGAAACACTTTCCAACACTCATCCTTGACAAGCTGTATATTTATTATTGAATCTTTTACAAAATGTATTTCATCCTCAAAAAGTGTCTTTCTCATTAACGTTGAACCAAACTGGTCTGCCTTCAATTAAGTCAACATTTAGCTGATAGTCAATTTTATGTACTAGGACTTCTAGTGTAAAAACATCAGTAACAAAAAAATGGTCCTGTTTCGTCTATCAGGTAAAAAATGTTCACTCTGGTCTGCATCTCCCCTAGGTCTCTATCTTTATTGGTCCCTATAACTTGCAGCTCCTATTCAATTGTTAGCAGGGTTGGGGGCTTTGTCAGGGACGTCTCTTAATTGTTTCGTGAAACTAAAGTGAACACTTCAGTGGGCCATCGTTTACTTTTGAATACCATTCTTAGTCCCAAACCAGAGGAGAACTTACATTGCACTTTGCACCAGCTCATCTTCGTCTGGAAGTCCACGTGAAAGCATGATACCGCGATTCATTTTTGCAGGATCAAGGGCCCAGTTGGATATTCCAACAAAGGCCACTCTTTCAGGAAACTGTTCTTCCACCTTTACGATGTCATCAGTGGAACTTAAGCCATCCTCCAGCAGTGGATGGAGCGTTTTAAGAGGCATTAGAGGCGAGTCTTCAGCCAGGCCAACTTCATCTAAGACCACAACTGACACGAACTTGTCTGGGTTTTTGCCTTTTTGGAGCTTGCCGCATTGACGGAAAGTCGCAACGATCCCTTCAGCAGTTGAGAGAGGGCTGCACTGATAGGACACCATATGAACCTTGTGGAACACGAAATTAGCATACATGAATAACAAACCTCAGAACAAAACAATGCAATTCAATACAATACAATCAGACACAACACAATACTATGATTAAATCAAACGAAGAGGACATTAAGGAAAGTAGTCCTGCGGTGATCTTTCCTCTTCTCATCTTTGTCGTTGTCATAAAAGATACTTACCACTCTATCACATTCGTTCGATAGATTTTAATAATTGCAATATGATAACAAAAATTCGTAGTCGTCTTTTCAGCACATTGGCTTCACCTGCTTAAAGGTCTTGCAAAGGTTAGATCGTGAAGCATCTCCTTCCATGTTATCAGCCACAACGGTCTTGGCTAAAGATTTAGAGCTGCCTGGTTTACCAACCACAAACAACGGAATCCTGAGTTCAATGCACACCACCATCATAAACACGTTCTCCCGAAGTGCTGTGTTACGAGCGATATTATGACCCAGTTCTAGCTCTTTCAACACTGCTTTTTGGCATCTGATGACGAAAAAGGAGGTTCCGTGAACCAAATAAACATGCATTCATAAAATCAACAGCAACCTGATTTACTTTGTAACCCAGCTAGCTAGGAAAGGTTCTGTATTTATTTCTAGCTTTTCTTACACGATTTCTCTACGTATTCATGTCTTGCGATACCACTGAAAAACGTATACACGAAAACGTATCGCATTTGGGTGTAATGACCTTAATGACAACTCAGTTAAAAGTGTGAAAGGTTTGAACCAAGGAGTCATTTCAAAAGTAGGTTGAGTTTGATCGTCCGGGTGAAAGTAGTCCTGAATAGGACTGTTGTCGTTGACAGTGACTGACGTTTCGACAACCTGTGCGGTAGTCATCTTCAGAGTCAAAGTGAGTTGTATCACGTCAGTTGATGTTATTATACTCTGGTTATTGAAGACAAGAGAACGACTAGAGAAATGACAATTTGACTAACAATAGACGACTGTTTAGCTGTGACAATAGACGGATCGAAACGCACCAATTACTGATTACGAGTCTTCATAGCCAATAACATCACGGCTTAACTGACAGACGACCAATAACATCGCGACGTAATTGACCAATCAGATCAATAAACAGAGTATAATACCATCAACTGACGGGATACAACTCACTTTGACTCTGAAGATGACTACCGCACAGGTTATCGAAACGTCAGTCACTGTCAACAACAACAGTCCTATTCAGGACTACGTTCACCCGGACAATCAAACTCAACCTACTTTCGGTTAAAAGTATTTGCATCATCTGATGTGGCAGCAAATAATGAATTGCTAGTGTGGCCTACCTTGAAATTTCCTTAAAAATTCGCTTATGTCCACCCGGTAGTTGGCAAGGAGGGGAAAAGCTAGAAGCCACTGCACGCCGATAAGGCTCTCTCTCTTGAAGTCTTGCATGGTAACACACTCCAATTGAAAGTACCAGGGCACGTGACACGTCATCAATGGGCTAAAACAAAGTTAAGGCGGGTATTTTGTGACAAGTGCAGATTCATGCCATTCTGAAAACCACATTTTTCTACATCGCACGTATGCTTTACGCAATGAAAAAGACATTCTCACATGAACAAAATGTTTTTTATTCCATTACGTCTCTCAAGAACATATTTAGAGTATGCTTATTTAGTATGTCTACTCTATTTGTCTTCAAAGGACAAATACCCTTTACCTTATGCAAATCATGCTGTTCATCTTCCTCCTCATCATCAATGTTCTCATTTTCGTCTTCACTTTCCTCATCTTCCTCCTCAAGTTCTTCATCCATTAGAGGATTAAGAGCATCGCGATGGTTGTAGAACCAGAGCATCACTCTCATTGCACGTTCTACATCTCGAAGGCTCACAAAGCTACACTCATCCTACAAAATAGAGTATTGCAAGACAAGAATTCTTGCAGAGTTCTTACTAGCGTGAATGGAAAGGGCATAAAGAAGTACAATACATTGAGATCAGATGCAATGTAAGAAATAAAATAAGGTGCCGTTGGATAAGTGGCATATAAGACAGATTAGTAAAATCCAACTAGTGGTCTATTATCAATGCTGCGTTCTGATTGGTTGAGCTACTACTAGGCTAGATGTTACAGCCCACTAGTAGCGAAAAGCGCGGGCTTTTTGGCGGCAAAAAAGGATTAAAGTCCAGCTTTAACTAGCTAAAATTCTTTTATTCTAGATATTTTTTACCAACTAGTTGGATTTTACTAAAACAATAATTCTTCTCGCCCTCATCGCCTCTGAGTCAATAGCCCATTCGGCCTTCGGCCTCATGGGCTATTGACTCAGAGCCCATTCGGGCTCAAGGAATAATTGTTAAATACCATTTTACAGTTGTAAGCATAGTATCCATGCCTTTGAGTGAAAGCGAGGCTGAGACTGACCTTGTTTTGATACAAACCTCCTTTTCTCATGGAAAGCATGCTTAAAAATACTAATCTGCATAAGAACACATTTAGATAATAAAGCAAGAAGGGTCGTATAAAAACAAGGTCAACTTCAGCCTCGTTGCCACCTGTAACTGTAAAATGGAATTTTAACAGTACATAAAAAAATACAGTCAATGCACTATTTTTTACCGTCTGATCTCTCATGTAACGCTGAGAAGCAGTCAGCACTCTCGTCAGCGCCGTGACCAAAGGCTTATCGCCTGGAATCTGTTTTTCTTGAAGGACCTTTTACGAAAATAGAACACCACATCAAGAGTATTATTCAATAGCACAAATATGAAATATGTTGCACTGTAAAATACCTATGCGATGTTCGTGTCGACAGCGACAACTGACAGTGACTAAGACGTTTTCAAGGATTGTTGCTTAAGAATCGATTCTTCCATAGAATGTATAAATTGTTACAATATGAGAAATCAGCCGACATTTAGCGACGCCACTGGTAGTTTCCTTGCGAAACGACGTCTGAGAAACGAGCGTAGAAATTTCACACTGATAACGTGTCGCTACCCATATCTGGGAAGTGCTTCTGGTTGGTTGTCCAGCTAGGGAAATTTACTTCAACCAATCGGGAGCACTACTAGACCTTGGTAGTGACACGTCATCAGTATGGAATTTTTGCACTTGTTCCTTAAACGTTAGTTCGCGGCGAAACCAGGGATGGCCTCACGAGACGTCGGCTGTTTTCTCAAGCTAAAATTGTTATGTCAAAAAAACGGCAGGAAAACGACATGGGACACAGAGGTACACATTTTAATTATTTGCCCACACGCTATAAGACACTGTGTCTCACACCATTGTATGTCCACTTACAAATCTGCTGACAATTTGACGCGTATAGAGCTCCTCGATCTCAGGTTTCAGTTGGCCAAAGTCCCAGACCAAAGGACGCATGCTCTCTGGCAGAGAATGGACTCTGTAGACCAGGTGACGGAGAGGAATGCGCCCTGACATAAAACAAAGCAAATGAACTTTTCTTTTCTGAAAACTAAATAAGGGAGTACAAACTAAAGATAACTAAAGATGCCAAAGTATTTCAGTCTGTGCATGAAATGTAAATTGGTTTCACTTGAACGCAAAACCGTTCTGCTTTCCCCCATTTGTAACACACTGACTCTAACGTCAGTTTGATGTAGCAAATTTCTTCTATTAGCAAAAGAAACTTTTTACAGTTATTTTTCTTCAGACTTTCGAAGCATGACACATTTTGGTAAGTTCAAATGAAGGTAAAGGAGCATTAGCTTCACACTTCAAAGTATGCCGCAAACGGAATGGTCACAACTGCCGTAGAAGCCTGCGTCTTACCAAGCCGATCATGTGTTTCTTGAGTTGCAACATGGTAACCCAGGCCAGCTGATTCCAGTTTATGGATCATTTCTTCTGTGTGTCTGCAAGAAAAACAAATGTGTCAATACCATATGTACGGTATTTATTCGAATAAGCGCCCAACCTCGAATTAGCGTCCAGCTCGAATAAGCGCCCATCCTAAAGGCATAAAAAGTTAATAAGCGCCCAGCCTCGAATAAGCGCCCACCCCACTCCTTTTCCCCTCACACCTCCCAAAAATTGAATAAGTACTAATAAGAGACTTCCCCGAAGACGGAGTTTTCTTCAGGTTATTTTACAGAAACCTTGCTTTGTTACATCGTCGCGTTTTGTTTTTACCATTTATTGTTTTATTGCAAAATAAACATGCTACACTTGCTGAAAATGTTGAAAATTTAATAAGCGCCCAGCCTCGAATAAGCGCCCACTTCGAATAAGCGCCCACTTTCAAGGTCCAAAAATTTAATAAGCGCCCAGGGCGGTTAATCGAATAAATACGGTATATTTGCTTAAAGATACAGCATCGACAGGCCAGGCAGATGTGTGCTTACTTCCTGTAAGGATTACATGCTGCAATGAATTGCAATCTTTTGAGCCCAACTCCGATTTTTCTACCGTTGACTCTGCGATCCACCATGACCTCTTTGATCATCCCTAGAGCATCTGTTGTGTTGGCCTCATCAAAGAATAACACCGTGTCAATGCCAAGGCTTTCGTTCCTTCTGGCCATCTCCTCAGCCTCCTTCACTTTCTTTTCAATGTCTTTGTGGGATGTTCCTCCGTGAACCTGTTAAGACACAATAAGGAACCAATTACTGACTCTATCGAACGTTTTACTTCCCAAAGCGCTCAGAGCCAGATAAGGAACACTAAATGCGGAATTAAAGGTAATCGGCTCGGTGATTGTTTTTCAGTAAGGACATGATTTTAAGATAAAAAAAAAAAAAACGTAAATCTCCTCCCACTAAAACTTCACTTATAAAAATGAATAAATGATATTTACCATAATTAGTAGTTTCTTACCTTCATGAGCAACATGTTCTTGGGTCCTCCGGGTCCTGATTGTAAGCCACACATGTACCGAATAAGGCAGGTTTTTCCACACCCTGTCTCTCCCATTATGACCACAGGAATACCACATCTTCGAATGTAACAGTTTAAAAGTAAAAAACAAAGTATACTAGTAAGTAAGTAAGTAAGTAAGTGAGTAAGTACCGTAAGTAAGTAAGTAAAGACTTTATTTTATGAGGGTTAGCAGGAAATAGCCGGGGCTAATAAACTTGTGGCGCTCTAAATAATAAATAAATAAATAAACAATAAAATAATAAATGAGTATACTAAGCTATAAAAAATACAAGGTAAAAACCAAAGAATACAGATACTATGGAATCTACTAAATTATTTAAAAGATAAAATATTGCATTAAAATCATCTCACAATTTATCAAGTATCTTAAATAGAAAAATGATCAAGATTCTGCTGTTGTTTAAAAAATTCATTCCACAATGCTTTTTTAAAAGAATCAACTGAGTCCCGTTGCCTTGCAGGCAAAGATAAGCTGTTCCATGCTTTGCAAGTTGTTACTGTAAAAGTTCTGCCTCCTTCTGTTTCGCGATTATACCTCGGAGAGGTTAGGTTAAAATTACAGTACCTGGTTTTTCTACTGTGGATGTTACTGTTTAATTTAAGTAGATGGTTTAGATAAACAGGGACGTCACCTTGTAATCGCTTATAAGCAATGATGCATTTAGACATTAAATCGTCTTTATAAAAAGGAAACCATTTCAGCCGATTAAAAAAGGGAACTGATGGTGCTAGAGGGGGGCATTCAGGATTACTCTAGCTGCTCGTTTTTGGAGCTTCAGGACCCGCCCAAGGCTTTCCTTATCACAATTAGTCCAGAGGACACTTGCATAATTAATCACTGGCCTGATCAAAGCATTGTAATAAAGTAATCTTTGTTTAAGGGGAAGATAATTCATAATTTTCTTTAACAAGCCGATGCGCTGTGACACTTTCTTACAAACAGTCGTAATATGCTCAGAGAAAGATAGCTCTTCATCAATCTCAAGACCTAGTAGCTTAACGTTCATAACGTTAGTTAACAAACTGCCATTGCAAGTAATCTCAGGGTTATTGTTTATTTTAGTCGAGAGTCGCTTTCCCTTCACGGTGAGGACCTTGGTCTTTTTTTCGTTGAGTGGAAGCCTGTTGGCCAATGCCCAGTTAAAATCTTCTGATACAGATGTATTAAGAGATTCCTGCAGTCCTCCCATGCTGCCACAATCTGCTGACGATGTGATTGTAGTATCGTCGGTAGTGGTAGTGGGGGAGAAAAGACAATAGAATTGCGTCATGGGGATGGAGGAAAAGAACAAAATTGTGGTAAATACGGGCTATCCAGTGTTACTTAATTTTTTTTTTCTCATATGATTATCTGTTCAATAATCAACAATTAATTCGTCATGCAGTTGAGGCTTTAGTGGTGGTAATTTTAAATGGGGCTATTTAAGTGTGAAGTTACTCACACATTTCTCATGTCTCATTTCTCAAAGGATTTCACTTACCTGAAGCGCATATGGATGGCTAAAATTTTCTTTAGATTGTCCGTGGTTAGTTCGTAAGAATCATCCGGATCATAGGGCCATTCAACACCCATCACTCCACAAAGCTTCTCGATTTTCTCTCCCCTAAGTTTAACAAAAACAGCGCATTAACCTTATCCCACCATGGTACAAGAAAACACGTGGTAGGAAACTTGGTACAGAAGAATCAAAGTCTACAAATATCATGTCAAATAAAAATATATATATATCATACTTGCTCCAAGATTCGTAGTTAGTTTCCATGTCAACCTTTTGGACGAAAAGACCAGTACGTAAATGCCTTGACATCAAATTAGGCTGGATGATAACACGGCGGTCTGGATCAATTAAATTGCCATTTTGGTCAATATGGAAGCCAACAAACGTCATGGTAACGCGATCTTGATTGAAGAAAATGTAGGGATGTGAACTGTTGAAAAAAAAATCCATGAAGAAAAATGAAAGAAAAAATGTAAAAGGAAGGGTTACATTTACAAAAACTTAGAGACGCTTTGTAAAAAGTAGAATAGAAAATACCACAAATGTGACTTTTGCGTCTTAACAGGAACATCATAAATTGATAAACTCTTACATTTTAGAACTACAAAACACGCATATTACCTAAAAAAATAAAATGACCAGGAAAATTACTTACGAAAATCTAATACTGAGAATTAAGCGACTCTCCCCTTAAATAGATCTTTAAAACTTTACCTATTGTCATGTTTTAAAAGGGAAAGACATATGCATGACATCATACCTGGTTTCCCAGTGTCTTCTTAAAGACAACTGGACAACAACTGTTTCTTCTTCGTCATCATCAGCAACATCGTCACCGCGTTCAACATGGGCTTCGACAGGTCTATCACAACAGTTTAGAGATGGCGTAGCAAAATCCTTCAAAAAGAGAAGTTCATTACAGGTACCAAGAATTTGTTACAAACTTAAACATGTTAGTACAATAGGGACAGCACTTAATTGTGAACTCTTTGGTTCATAAATTACATTGAACACAACGATCGCCGCGATCGCTACGATAGTTAAAAACTGAGTTGTTTCCGTTTAATCTCTTCGATCGCCGATCCTTTAGGCGATGGTCAAGATCGTCACTGCGTACTAACCACTTCAAGGGTTCCGAAATGGGGCCTACCGTAAATCCTCTATTAAGCCCCCTCCACCCTTCTCAAATAGCCCCCTCCCAATCTCTACTAAGTCCTCCCTTTTCAGGAGAAGATATTTAATACGCGCTCCTCATTTTAAGCCCCCCTTCATCCCCTCTTGTTATCATTCACTCGACTGGCTAGACATTGCTAAGAGACGAAAACTTTCTGTTCTTAAACTAACTTTTAAATCTCTGAGTGATGCAAATTTCCTGAATACCTTAGACTTAGTACTCATGCAGTGCCTGCATACAACTTGTGATCCTCTGTTGCTCCACTCTTAAGTATCCCCAAAGAATCTGGCACCTTTATGGACTCTTTTGCAAATCAATATTGCCCCCGGATTTGACTCTATTTCAATGATACATAGATATTTTAATTTCACAAACCCAAATATTAGATATGGTCTATATGTTTAGTTTCATTTATTTATTTACTTATTCATTTTTTTTCCATAGAATTTTTTATCTCCTATTTTCTATAGTATTTTCTATGAGTTTGTATTCCCATAGAACTTAATTGTTATTGTATTTGTAAATTATTAGATTATTAGTTTAAATAGCTTTTCCTGTACAGGCAAAGAGCCACTTTGTGGATTCTGTATTAAAGTCATTATTATTATTATTATTATTATTATTATTATTATTATTATTATTATTATTATTATTTGAGGGATCATTGCCCATTGGTTAAACAGGTGTGGCTTGCAGACGACTCAGCTGGAGGAGGGAGTATAGTGCAGTTATACAACTGGTACAGGCAGTTGAGTAAGGAAGGTCAAAAGTTTGGTTACCTTGTGAATGGGACAAAAAGCTGGCTTATTGTGAAGTCTAGGGAACTCGCGGAGGAACCAAAGAGGGTGTTTGGAGAGGAAGTCAACATAACGACTGAAGGTCAGCGCCATCTGGGAGCAGTTATTGCGTCGCAAGAATACAAAGATCAGTATTGTGAGGAGAAGGTTCGTGCATGGAAAGAGGAAATCGAACGTCTCTCTGAAATAGCGAAGAGCCAGCCCCATGCGGCGTATATTGCTTTCACAAAAGGCTACAAGTCGAAGTTCACCTACTTCATGCGCACGATGGAATCGTTTGAGGTTTATGTCGATCCAATCCAGGAAGTGATTGAAGATTTACTACTCCCAATTTTGTTCGGTCAATCAGAGCCTCTCCCTAACGAGGTGCGCAGACTTGCTACCCTAACAACAGGTCAAGGGGGTCTAGGCATTCCTGATCTGAAATCCGAGGCACCGCAGCAGTTTGCTGCCTCGAGACTAATAACCACCGCGCACGTAGATTCTATTACTTCACAGAGTTCCATCATGGTGTCAGGAGAAAGATCTACGGAGGAGCTAAAGAGGCATCAACAATCACTTAAGAGAGCAAGTGCCAAAGTGAAAATGGATAGCATTGATTCAAGCCTCTCCCCAGGCCTGCTGCGTCTGGTTAATCAATCGAGGGACAAGGGCGCAAGTTCTTGGCTGAATGCGATGCCTCTCGCAGACAAAGGTTTAGCCCTCAACAAGCAAGAATTCAGAGACTCGCTACGCTTGCGTTATGACTTGCCCTTAGTCGATTTACCAAGTCATTGCATATGTGGGGATAAATTCACCGTTAGTCACGCCCTCTCTTGTAAAAAGGGGGGGGGGGGGGTTGTAGCGCAGAGACATGACGGTGTACGGAACTTGTTAACGACATTCATCGACAAGATCTGCAATAATGTCGAAATCGAACCACGCCTCCAACCCCTGGACAACGAGCGATTTCATTTGAGGAGCGCTGTTACAAGTTCTGAGGCAAGATTGGACATCAAAGCGGGAGGTTTCTGGGCAAGAGGAGTTACGGCATTTTTTGATGTTAGAGATACGCACGTCAACTCCAAGTGTTACCAGAGCAAGCCAACATCGGAAGTGTTCAAAGAGCAAGAAGAAGAGAAGAAGCGCAAGTACCAGCAGCGGTTGTTAGATGTAGAAATGGGTTCGTTTACGCCTTTAGTGTTTGGAACCAATGGCGGAATGGGAAACGAGTGTCAGCGGTTCTTAAAGCATCTCGCAGACAAGATAGCTCAGAAAGACACCGAGCCTTATCATGTTGTAATCACTTGGCTCAGGACACAGATCTCGTTTGAACTCTTAAGATCGGTACATGCATGCGTCAGAGGTTCGCGAACGCCGTTTCGTAGCAAGATAGAGCAATCATTAGACTGTAAAATAAATGTCACTAGTGCAGATATCTGAAATACGTGTCTATATGCTTTTATACTTAGGGCTTTTTATGGACACTGGTTTAGCCGTCATTAGTATAATTCGATTGTATGATCTTGATATCTCTGCATAATGGAATTCTTAATTTTATAGAATTTTGATCTTTTATTATTGATTATATCTATTTCCTCTTCTTTTATGTAAGGTTAAGCTACTTCTATTTTTTAGAATTTGTAAATGAATAGTTTTCTCTTTCTTCACTTATTATATACAGGATTTTTTTTGTTCTCTAATGAAGGAATTGTAGATAGTGTTTTGATGAATTGATTAGATTTTTTGTAACAGCAGGTTGATTGTAAATAGGATTTTAATTGAGGTTTTGTAATAAAGATTTTATTATTATTATTATTATTATTATTATTATTATTATAACATAATTTTATTCAACTTTAAAAAAAAATATGTGCATAATTTACAGAAATATTTGAAGTAAGAATTAAGCACTACATAACATTAAGAATAATATAAATAATAAAAATAGCAATCACTGTGTCAATAACGATTTCGCGAATACATTCCTTGCGGCTTAGATGCGGTTAATAACTCTTGCAGGCAGTCCAGAGTTTTAAATTCAGTCATTACGAATCTGTCTCTGATATCAAAAAGAAAACAAGTTAAAAAGAATAAAAATCTCGTACTCCTAAATTTCTGATTCTTTATAAGAAGAGAAAAGAACTTTATTTATATTATTATTATTTTTTTAGCAACTTTTTCAAAGAATTAGGAATTTAGGAATACGAATTATTTATTCTTTTTAACTTTTTTTCTACTCAATATGAGCACATATGGATTTTAATACAGGTCTGTTTCGTAGACCAACAAAAAGTTGATCCACTCATCAGTTAAGCTCCATACACACTAAAGCATCACAACGGTTAACACAGCAACATGATGGCGTGACATATTTTTGCGGTTGTTATGACAGAGGCGTTATTCAAAAAATACTAGTTTATAAATACAAAAAACCTACGCGCGCTTATGATACAATGAACAAAATTGCAGGAATACTTAAGAAGATATTTTCTTCGATGTCTACAATTTGATATGAGTTCGTTTCGTTTGTTCAGATTGGCCATCTGTGGATTAGATAATATGAAAAACTTCTCAGTGATACATAAGTTACAGCGTTTAGTGGTATTAGAGTATCCCTTGGCCTTTGCAATGATCTTCCACGAAATTGAGTAGCCTTCTTTCTTTTCCTTTAGTTTCCACAAATATTTGCTTTGATGAGTGGATCAACTTTTTGTTGGTCTACGAAACAGACCTGTATTAAAATCCATATGTGCTCATATTGAGTAGTCTATTTACTGTTATATATATATATATATATATATAATTTGCACCGGATCTCTTGCCACGAGAAGGTGTCTAGGTTCAGCATGCTTCTCATTCCCCGTATCGGAACCTCCCTTGCGGTTTCGCACTGGAAATTAAGGATGGTACTTATGGTTGAGTACCGATCCAGCCGTCTCGACCAAAACAAGCCATTTTCCGCACCGGTTTCGACTTTACTGTCTTCTTCAGCGGATTTTACAGTTTCAGCTTGTCCGGTCGCTTACGCGCCGTTGGACTTATTGCATTAACTATGTGTTACAACTCTTTATATACCATAAATTGACAATAACGTGTATGACGTGGGTATGGCATCAATAGATTGATTAATGAGTACTTATTTTCGTGCACAATTCTTTGGCGTTTTTTGTGTTAACGCGGAAAACTTTAAATCTAAATGTCTCTCTATCTTTACAATTTGAGGCTAGCTTGTGCTACTTTTGAAGTTTTAACTTAATTGCCACTAAAGAAAAGTTTTTCTCTGATTGTATAAGCGGTGATGTCTCTGCTCTTACGCGAATTTTTATTACGTGTATGACGTGGGTATGTCGTCAATTAATTAATTAATGATTAGTCGTTTTTCGTGAGCAATTGTTTGGCGTTTTTGTGCATAACGCGGAAGACTATGACTCTTATTGTCTTTCTAACCCCACATTTTGAGGTTTACTTGTGCTGCATGTGTCCTTCTGCAAACTTGTTTGTCACTCAGTAGAGAATTGTTCGTTTCTGATTTTATTGGCGTTGGTGGCCTTAATCTTTGGCGTAATTCTATTCTATTTACGTATATGACGTCGGTGTGGCCGGCAGTTAATTGCTTAACGAGTGGTTCTTCTTTTTCGTGCACAATTGTTTGGTGTTTCTTGTGTTTAACGCGATAAACTGTGAATGTTAATGTCTTTATATCCCCACATTTTGAGACTTGCTTGTGCTGCTTGTGTATTTCTGCGAGATTGCTTGCCACTGGAGAATTATATAGCTGAAACTGTTTGTCTCTGATGTTATTGGTGGTGCAGTGTTTCCAATCTTATATATATAATACCTTGTTGGTATCAAGAACGCGCGATTGTTAATGCAGAAGTCCAAGTGACTGGGTTTTCTCTTTTCCTGAAGTCTAACAGCTCCATCTAGACTGGCGATTATATAATTTTATCTTATATATATAAGATTGGAGCCACTGCACCACCAATAACATCAGATAACATCATCAATAACATAATCGCCAGTCTAGATGGAGCTGTTAGACTTCAGGAAAAGAGAAAACCCAGTCACTTGGACTTCTGCATTAACAATCGCGCGTTCTTGATACGAACAGGGTAGTTATATATATAAGATTGGAGCCACTGCACCACCAATAACATCAGAGACAAACAGTTTCAGCTATATAATTCTCCAGTGGCAAGCAATCTCGCAGAAATACACAAGCAGCACAAGCAAGTCTCAAAATGTGGGGATATAAAGAGATTAACATTCAAAGTTTACCGCGTTAAACACAAGAAACACCAAACAATTGTGCACGAAAAAGAAGAACCACTCGTTAGGCAATTAACTGCAGGCCACACCGACGTCATATACGTAAATGGAATAGAATTACGCCCAAGATTAAAGCCACCAACGCCGACAAAATCAGAAACGAACAATTCTCTACTGAATGACAGACAAGCTTGCAGAAAGACACATGCAGCACAAGTAAACCTCAAAATGTGGGGTTAGAAAGACAGTAAGAGTCATAGTTTTCCACGTTAAATCATTAACTAATTAATTGACGACATATATACCCACGTCATATAGGTGATAAAAATTCGCGCAAGAGCAGAGACATCACCGCTTATACAATCAGAGAAAAACGGTTCTTTAGTGGCAATTAAGTTAAAACTTCAAAAGTAGCACAAGCTAGCCTCAAATTGTAAAGATAGAGAGACATTTAGATTTAAAGTTATCCGCGTTAACACAAAAAACGCCAAAGAATTGTGCACGAAAATAAGTACAACTCATTAATCAATCTATTGATGCCATACCCACGTCATATACCTAATTGCCCATTTATGGTATATAAAGAGTTGTGACACATAGTTAATGCAATAAGTCCAACGGCGCGTAAGCGACCGGACAAGCTGAAACTGTAAAATCCGCTGAAGAAGACAGTAAAGTCGAAACCGGTCCGGAAAATGGCTTGTTTTGGTCGAGACAGCTGGATCGGTACTCAACCATAAGTACCATCCTTAATTTCCAGTGCGATACCGCAAGGGAGGTTCCGTAACGGGGAATGAGAAGCATGCTGAACCTAGACACCTTCTATTGGCAAGAGAGCCCGTGCAAATTATATATTGTTTGGGGAGTCCCGTGAGCCATAAAGCCTTCAATTCGACTGCGCGTTAGCGTGGTTGTCTTGGTGGTGTAGTGGTTAACACATCGGCACTAGAAAGTCGAGGACGCGGGTTCAAATCCCGTTCAAGGCAATTAGTAGTATAGGGCGCACCGGTTAGGCCGTTTTTTTGCGGAGGATTCTCATTAGAGTGCGGAGGAATACATTAACGCCAATGACGTCATAGGCTATTGTCTTGATCTCATGAATAAAATGCGCAGGAATCTCATTAAGATAAGGTCGTGTGCTATTTTAAGTTGGTTTAGGATTTCTAGTTACTTTAAGGTCGATAAACGTCTTCGTTTTCGATTGGTTAGTTAGAAAATAAGAAACGTTTTTATTGGTTAATTCATACTGTCTGAGGAGTAAAGTCTTGACTGAGACGTAACGTAATTATGCACTTCCTATTTCCTGCTGCTGTGATTGTCCTTGTTCCGGTTCACTGAGTTTTGGCGGGCAAATCGTGTATATTAAAGAGGGAAAAGGCAAACTAGCTCTTTTTGAGCTATTTTGAAAAAATAGCTCATATGTCAGTGGTGTGAGCGTATGTATCTTTGTGGCTTTGTAACTTTGTAACTTTGTAACTTTGTAACTTTGTAACTTTGTAACTTTGTAACTTTGTAACTTTGTATCTTTGTAACTTTGTATGTTCGGATGTTTGTTGCAAGAGCCAATAAGGTTGAAGGTACTATGAGTTGATGCTAAGGAACCAATGAGATCTTGGCATCTACTTAAAAATCACATTGCTAAAGGTCGAACAAGGGCACTATAAGACCGCCATCTTGATTCTTTACAATTTGTTCGTCTTTTATTACGGCTACAGGTGTTTGGAAACATTATATTAAATATCTTCATGATTCAAACGCTGTGTACAGTGATGCAGCTGTTTAAGGGTTCATATTTTGGTGTGGATGCTACTTCAAGACATTTCTGACCGAATTCGGCTATCGCGAACGGTACCACGCACGTATTTATGAGTTGTGTTTCACCTGCTTCAAGGTAGAGTATAAACGATCATATATTTTCAAAGCTCTTCCAGTGAAGCAATAATTGATATTTAGATATGGACTTTAATTCGAAAGTATGCGGCCTATAAAATGTGGTTTTAGAAGTTTGAAAAGCAGCTTATTTTTTTAAAAGCTGTACCGAGTATTGTTAATCCTGTAAACAAGCTGTAGAAATATTATTCTCTCGCTTACAAAGTTCAACAGACCTTTTTCGTTCCGGCAAAACAACAACGAAAAGGAATAATAAGTGAACAACATGATACATCCTTCCTGCATACTAAGCATTATAGTTATTGAAACGTATTTTATTTAGTAAAGATGCGTATAAACTTAAGTAGAAACAGTAGCGTTAGGGAATAAAATTGGAAGAAGCTAGTTGACACAATAATTAGGTACTGCTTTATTGAGTGGAGTAACATGATATGAGCAGAGATATGTTTCGGCAGTTTGATAATTTTCTTGGAAGTTAATAAATGTTAGGCTATCAACCTTGACGTTGCATGAAACATAATTTAATTGCAGATGTTGTAATAAGGCCGAGTGATTTCTTAAAATCGCTTGAGAAAATTTTGTAGTAAACAATTTGCGTTTTTTTTAAGTACGAATTGTAAAAGGGCCAAAGAAACAACATCTTCACATGCAAATCGTGTGCATGAGTTATTTTTATAATTCTGTTTACTCGATTACTGTGTGATAACTCGAATTCCCTCACGTACGAACCACGGAAGGGGGCAAAGTCCAACACTTTCACGTGCCATCTGTGTGACTGTACATCTCATGCAGATTGGCTTTTCACAATAGTAATAGTGACTTGAACGTATAAAGACCTGTTTCGTTTCGTAACCAATGCCCTAAAAAAGGCTCTTGTCTTTTAAGAAGCAATAGCTTTTAAAACATGTAGAAATAAGTTGTCGGAGTTAAAGACTGTCTCACAAATGTTAATAAATGTTAGGTTATCAACCTTGACGTTGCATGAAACATAATTTAATTGCAGATGTTGTAATGAAGCCGAGGTGATTTCTTAAAATCGCTTGAGAAAATTTTGTAGTAAACAATTTGCCTTTTTTTTAACGTACGAATTGTAAAAGGGCCAAAGACCAACATCTTCACGTGCAAATTGTGTGCAAGAGTCATTAATATAATTCTGTTTACTAGTTTATTGTGTGATAACTCGAATTCCCTCACGTACGAACCACGAAAGGGGACAAAGTCCAACACTTTCACGTGCCAGCTGTGTGACTGTACATCTCATGCAGATTGGCTTTTCACAATGATAAATAGTAACTTGGACGTATGAAGACCTGTTTCGTTTTGCAACCAATGCCTTAAAAAAGGCTCTTGCCTTTTAAGAAGCAATAGCTTTTAAAACATGTAGAAATAAGTTGTCGGAGTTAAAGACTGTTTCACTGAGTAGAATCGCACGTGAAAACCTCGTGAATTATGATGACGCAACCATCTACCTCAATGATAAAAATCCTGGTATTTCGTAACTATTCAGTATTCGATGAGTCACATTTTGGCTTAAGAAACTCCGAGGAAACCTTAGAGTTTTCCTTCTAATCAACGTTTGGTGAGTAGAAATTTATTTTACTTTAACAATTTGTTTAACTTGCACCAGATGTAACTGGGAAAGACAGAGGAAAGTGAATACATAGGTTGAGGATCGACTCAGCTGAGCGTTTCGCGTTTTCATTTACGTAGCGCAATACCCAATTTCGCACAAAAACCAATCTACATTTAGGATGAAAAAGGTAGATTCATCACTCTTGGTAAGGTTACACCGAAGTATTATAGTTACACTGAAGCATTCAAAATAGCTCATGCACGTTGAACGTGCCTATGTTTTACACTGCAAGCAATGCTTTACTTACCCCTCTCCTTTTTATTTTTTATTTTCCTCCTCCTCCACAATTTTATCACCACCACCACCACCGCCAACACATTTCTATTGTTTTCCCTCCACCACCACCACCACCACCGCCACAATTCCATTGTTTTCCCTCCACCACCACCACCACCCTCCTCCTCCTCATTTTTATTGTTTTCCCTCCTCCTCCTCCTCCTCATTTTTATTGTTTTGATAGGATCGATGTGGGGTCGATGTAGGGTCTATGTAGGGTCCATGTGGGGTCGATGTGGGGTCGATGTAGGGTCGATGTAGGGTCGATGTGGGGTCGATGTAGGGTCGATGTAGGGTCGATGTAGAATCGTCATTGTTTTCCCTCCTCCTCCTCCACATTTTTATTGCTTTCTCTCCACCACCACCGCCACATTTCTATTGTTTCCCCTCCACCACCACCACCGTAACATTTTTATTCTTTTCCCTCCTCCTCCTCCTCCCCCTCCTCCTCCTCCTCATTTCTATTGTTTTTCCTCCAAGTTTGGTCTTCTAGGCCTTTTAGGCCTGATTTTGGTCTCTTTGGCCTTTCGAGGAAAAACAATAGAAATGAGGAGGAGGGGGAGGAGGAGGAGGAGGGAAAAGAATAAAAATGTTACGGTGGTGGTGGTGGAGGGGAAACAATAGAAATGTGGCGGTGGTGGTGGAGAGAAAGCAATAAAAATGTGGAGGAGGAGGAGGGAAAACAATGACGATTCTACATCGACCCTACATCGACCCCACATCGACCCTACATCGACCCTACATCGACCCCACATCGACCCTACATCGACCCTACATCGACTCCACATCGACCCTACATCGACCCCACATCGACCCCACATCGACCCTACATCGACCCTACATCGACCCCACATCGACCCTACATCGACCCTACATCGACCCCACATCGACCCCACATCGACCCTACATAGACCCTACATCGACCCCACATCGATCCTATCAAAACAATAAAAATGAGGAGGAGGAGGAGGGAAAACAATAAAAATGAGGAGGAGGAGGAGGAGGAGGGTGGTGGTGGTGGTGGAGGGAAAACAATGGAAATGTGGCGGTGGTGGTGGTGGTGGTGGAGGGAAAACAATAGAAATGTGTTGGCGGTGGTGGTGGTGGTGATGAAATTGTGGAGGAGGAGGAAAATAAAAAATAAAAAGGAGAGGGGTAAGTAAAGCATTGCTTGCAGTGTAAAAAAGAGCTAGTTTGCCTTTTCCCTCTTTAATATACACGATTTGCCCGCCAAAACTCAGTGAACCGGAACAAGGACAATCACAGCAGCAGGAAATAGGAAGTGCATAATTACGTTACGTCTCAGTGATTTTAAGTCACAGACAAGACTTTACTCCTCAGACAGTATGAATTAACCAATAAAAACGTTT
>OZ037779.1:10338504-10363504 GCA_964035525.1 Porites cylindrica | reverse complement strand
TCAGGTTCCCTCTTGCTGACTCCCAAAACTTCAGATACTGAAACGCCCGTTGAACATGTGAGCTTTGAAATTCAGCATTGTCGAACAGAGGGCTGAGATTAACACCACCTACGAAAAAGGAAAGAGCAAAAAGTTTGAGATATAATGTAGTATGCGTGAACATTGCCGACATTTTTAAGGCCACCAAATCTATACAAGATATTTGCGCGTTGTAATTTTACCTTACGTGTTATATCTACTATTCTGTTCAACCTTTCAACACCCGAAAGCGACTAACATCAGTTTTCCTCTCATCATATCCATACATAACTACCTCAAGAAAAATACTTCGATCTTTAAACATATTCTCTCAATTAATTCCTTGAGTGAATGTATGCTGATCAGTCTAGAGAATTGGATGTGTTCACATGCAGTTCTCTAGAACTGGGACTTAAGAAGTTATTACTGTAATGTACAAGGTATGGTCGAAGAAGCCCCTGCTGATTCTGCAATTGTAGCACGCATGCGGGACTCGGGTCTCTCAGTCATACAAACTTTCGTTGTGTTTACTGATACAAATATAATACCCATTGCAATAAAATTAAAATGAAACACGACAGACATCCTGTTCAATTAACCTAATGGCAGCACAAAGAGAAAGGAATATGTAATTACAAACTAGAATTTCTTACCCATTTGCTGAGTCCTTAACTGACTCAACGTTCGCAATGGTGTTCCACATTCAATGGTAGGAAGCAGCCTGTAAAAAGGTTCTGCTTTGACTTTTCGAACGTCACGCTATTGAAGAAAACATAAATCAACATTTCAATACCTTCCTACACTAAACTCTTTTACCATCGTTTACATCTCATTTTTTAAAAAAAAATAGCTTTACTCGTGAAATAAAGGTCATGTAACCTTCCACGAGCCACTTGCTTGTTCCTACCCAATGGTCTTATGACATTTTTGAATAGGGCTAAGCAAATAACCGCGCACGCCTTGGCATGATTCATCACCAAAATGAAATATTTAAAAGATAAGAACAGATAGGCAAATGCGACATCAATGCAATGTATCTTATTGCCCAGAAAGTCTTAAGGTCCAATAACAATATAAAAAGCGCTCTTCATTGATCGGTTTTTTCCCTCGAGAAATAAGATAAATGCTTCCACAATATCTCTTAGGCCACTCTAATGATGGCTTCACCATTAAGTGAAACCTACCTTAGAAAGTACCGGTCGCCTTTGAACGGTTTCATTGACCCCTTGCTTTGACCCCGTCGTTAGCTCAATCATATACAAATCAGATACTCTACGTCTCCAGACCTGTCCACTACTGCTTTTCAAGACACCAAGTATCAAGAGATTGAAAAGAAGTGCGTCAAGACCACTCTTCACCTGTCAAAATACAACCATCACAGTGTTGCTGAGTTGAGATAGGTGCGAATCAGTTCTATTGATTGGCTAGTGTATGTGGTGTTATTTGTTGTGGGATAAAAATGTTTTGTACAATTCAAACATTTTTAAGTTCGAAGTTATCTCGACCCTTTTTAAATACGTTTATGTGATATTTATTCAGTTAAAGTACGCTAAAATATTTTATTATCTAACAAAGTATTTAGTACCGACGGATGGACATCAAGGTGAAAAATCCGGGAAAGTGGCAGATCAGGAACAATCATGTGCGGTAACAACGACTCAACAACGGCGCACTGATCGACAGCTGGTCCATAAACTGGGACGCTGATACACAGAGGCACATCTGCCTCCATATCTCTCAGGTAACCCAATACTTCATCATTGTTCCCAAGTTGAACTAAGCTTTCACTAAGTCGCCGAACCACCAAGCTCTTGCCGCAACCTGCCCTTTCTGAGGACACAACTCTCACTGACAACCTGTATCGGATAAACGGAATGTTTCTTTTAGAGATAGGAACGCAAAGGCAATATATTACAAAACACACCTGTTCATCCTGTTTGGACTGTGTTTCGTTAAAGGTGGTGGTGGTAGTAAAGGAAGTGGTAGTGGTCACTCAACTGTCACTTTCATGGGTTGAGGCTAATAACGCTGGAGTTACTGCGCTTTTCATAAACATGAATTCTGAAGTTTAAAAGCCAATTGACGTTGGCGTTTCGCTGCCGTCAATCATCTTAGCGGACCTCTTCGGAAACAAAAGTTTACATCAACGGGTTCAAAAGGTCATGGTTTGTGATTTGTGATTGGTGGATTTCGATCCGTTTTGTGTGTTTCTATGTTTCAAGGTTCGTTGCTTGTGATCGTAATTATGAACGGACGGCCGCGAACAACGTAATTGTGAAGGCAACTTTTGAACTTCAGGGTTTGAGTGTTTTTGAAAAGCGCAGTAAAGGTGATATTGGCAGTGGTGCTATTAACGTGGCTGTTGCTGAAATTAGCAGCAGTGGTGTTTGGTACTGTAAATGACGGGAATGTTGGCTATGCTATTTTGTTGGTGAAATACTTGACTTTAAATATGCAAGGTGTTGGTGTTGTTGTCTATGGTAGCGGTTCGTTTGTTTGGTGCTATTGGTAGTGGTCGGAAGAGTCGCTGATGATGTCGATATGGTATTGTTAGTTTTAATGAGGGACTGATGCAGTCGCTCATTTTCCAGTAGTGGTCGTTGTTGTGCTGTTCGTGGTGATAGTGTAGTTGGTACTGCTAATAGTGGGGATGGTGTTTTAGGTGGCCCTGCAGTTTAATTGTCATTACAGAAACGCGCCCATTGAAAAACGTCGCCCGTGAAAAGTGGGGTACCCATTAGGCTTTGCGAGCAAAAACGAAGTTTCAAAGACTACCGTCGTTTTCGGTCTCTTATGAACTTCATAGCAGTTAACTATTCTCACACTTTCAAGAAACAATGCAGAAACAATAGAAGTAGGTTGCCATTGTTTGAAGTGTTGGAATGTCTTTGTCAGTGCTTCAAGTTTATGCATAGAGAAGCATTTTTCTTCCTCGTGCACTAACATAAAACCCGCGCGAATTCGGTAGTCTCGTGCGAATCGTTTTGATGGTAAAACAGTTAAAGCTAATCAGAAACCAAAGTATTCTTCACTTAAAAACTCATCTTCACGAAAATCACTCGATAAGATTGAATAAAAATGTTTGCAGCGTCTATAAATATTATTATCAGAGGCGCTATTGTAGTTGTTTTCAAGAGACGGATTAGATCGCTGTTTAGGTTTGGCCGTTAAATATGTAGTTATAGCGTTCTTAAAGAAAGTATCGCTCTTAATTTTGCCTTATACTTTGCTAGAATCAATATCTTAAATGAAGAATGTAAGTGAGAACGCTTTTTCGTCGAATTTGCCCGTAAATTTTAAGGTTTATAATATTATCCAAAACCCGTGACAAAATGTAAACAAACTATTAACGCATCGGTTACGCTCATATTTCATCGATCGATTTGAACACCAAGAATTTTGTAAAAGGTAAAAACACATTTTAAGTCAGTGCATTGAATTATTTACGGCAAAATCAACAACAATCATCGAGGATTTTTCAATTTTGAAGCGTTTAACAGCAAAAAGTCACATGCTAATTCGGAGTAAATTTAGACAGTTTTTAAACAGACTGAGCTATTGTTAGTCGTGTAAAGTTCTATTCTTCATCGAAGAATAGGCAAATGTTGCGGATTTCTGAGCAGGAACAATAACCAGGAAAGGGATATACCCAGGGGATTTCTTGATTGACACTAAATTGACGTCATTTTTCACTTATTTGCATTTTCACGATCGACGTTTTTGAATGGGCGCGTTTCTGTAATGGTGCATTTCTGGGTTTCCGTATCTTAACTTGTACTAGGTTTTAGTCAATGGATAATTTAAAAAAATAGGAATCCTCGTCTACAAAGGTCTTTCGACGCGGGTTTAGCTTTAGAGTCACAGAAAACGTAGTCATTTAGAAAGATGTATTGCAAAGAGAAAGAGAGTGAAACTTTCTCTCCTTACTTTTCCTTGTCCACCATGGCAGCAGGTTCCCATGGACGGATCTTATCTTGCAGCCTTCCTTGTAGTCTAGAGCACGCCTTGAACTGTGTCTGCAGATATTGCCTGATATCTTTTGATACAGCACAATGTGGAATAGTTCCAAGTCTGTGCTGATCAAGTGCTGCAGCCATATGAGATCTGTCTTCATTCTCAGAACTACAGATAACCACAAGAGACAGTCCTAAAACGAGAAAATATTCACTGAACTACAATGTCCCCCAAAAAAGATGAAACTAGTGTTACTAATTCTTTCACGCGAAAACTCCCTTTGCATTAGTGGGAAGCGATCTGTTAATTTTCCTAGTTTAACAAAAAGGTAAAACGAACATTTAGACCAATTATTTCCATGAGTTTTTATTAATACAGAGAATAAGAGAGATTTTACGCTCAAGTCTAGGACAGTTACAGTCCGTTACTTTGCCCGTTAGTTCACATTAATTCTTTTGACAATTAGCGCAGACAGTGAATAGTTAAAAGATCTGCCCTGTCTTCAGCCTCTCTGGGGACTTCTTCATTTTCCTCGTTTCTGGACTGAGGGCTTAATAAGTTTATAAGTTTGTATGATTGTTTTTCAATACAATAAGGAACAGCATTATTGTGTTTACTGCAACACTTTAAACAAATGGAATTCTTTTTCAAATTTTAACACTTCTATAGTACCACAGACTAGGGAATTAATGAAAACGGGGAGGCTTAGTGAAGGCTGGAGGTTTAACAGAGGAAATACAGTACCTTGAATACCATCGTTACGATTGTATTGAGGTTCTTGCAGTAAAAACTCGAGGCTGTCAGCAGCTTTCTGAGAAACAGTGTAGTCAAGAAGGTCAACATTCACCAAACAGTACATTTGTCCATCAGGGTCTCCAAGGGCCCGCCGCCAAAGAAGCTCAATCTATAAGGGAAATGCATAAGACACAGTCTAATCGGCTAATTATAGTGTCGGCTGGCAGGCTACAGTTACAGCAAACTAAGCTACTGGCAAAATATCAATTGTTAAGCTTTAAAACCAGTATCCCTGCTCGCAGAAATCAGTCACAAGAGAGAATCCAGCGATGCCAAAAGTTGTCACACTAGCTCACACTGTGCCCGATGTTCACGCGCAAACTAATCAACCACTAAATCACCAAGCGTCAGCACATCACTAAAGAACTCACTAAGTCGAATCTCCTCGGGCAAGAGTATCCCGGGATACCACACAAGCCTTCAAACATATCCGGATTTCCAATAGGTGCAAACAAACCTTGACCGACAAACGTCACGTCCTACCTTCCTCATGAGGACAAAGTTTCCGAAGCTTAATGAAAAGTAAAAATTTATGTGATAAGTACGAATGTTCTCATGGAATGACGTGTTTCTTTCCCCAGTGTCAGATTGCTTTTAAAAAAAGGTCACACATACAAACTATAAGAAAAGGGAAATGAAACAACATCAAACGTTGTTTCTATTCATCTGTAAATCGAAAATGCTCACCTCTTCTGCAGTTGTGTCAGAAGAGCATATCAACACTTCTTCGGAACTTGGCAGAGATGGTGAGGTGTCTTGCATGTACAAGGACAGCACTGTTCCTAGAATGTCATCTGTAATGGGATTGTTAAATAATACTAACAAACTAACACTGCAGTAAGTTACGCTAAAGTAACAGTAAAGAGAGAACGACTGTATTGGACTGAGCACAATATGGAAACAAAAATAAAGAACGAAGACCAGGAGCAGACTATCACATCAATGGAAGAAAAGAAGAAGGAAAGAAAAGAAAGATGAAAAACTTGCAAGTTGAGAATTTAAGAAGGAGTGAGAAAAATATATCAACTCTTCATGGGACCACGTTTGATTTTACCTTTTGGAATAACAACAAGATTTGGCTTTCCGCGCTTTAAGTACTTTGGATGACGTCTACGTCGTTTATTGAGGCCTGCAAACAACGGGTAGACACGTTTTAGTTCTAAAATGCTGCAAGGCAGCAAAAGTTCGAAAACTAAATTCTTAGCAACTGCCAAGATGTTTCAGATTGTCCTTTATTTTCTAGTTTCTTATGTTGAAATGTTCTTATGCAGGAATATTATTCCTTTCCATTTCCACACTCCCCAGGTTCTGACAAGTGAATATTATGAAAGATTTAAAAATATCAAAGGTCACAATCAAACCTTCTGAAGCAAGCTGGCTTAGAACTTTTCCCAGCTCATCAAGGCTCAGGAACTCCCCGCCCGCGGTCTGGTCAAGACTAAGCGCAGTTTCCATAGGTTGTGAAACTTCCTCTGGCTCAATCATCATGTCCTCAGAAGGGCTTAAGAAGCAGAAAAGAATTACAATCCAATGAACGACTGTTTGTTCCTTAGTTTACGCTAAAACTATAGCCTCTGTATTTGAATTTTTTTGTTAACACCGAAATTGTTTTCATGTATTGTTTTCCTGGTTTGACTTTTCGTCAAGTTTGACTTAGGAAACATTTTGTGGTTAGAAAATTTACACAACATGTATGCTGCTTTCAGAAGTGCCAATCTAATCACTGCGAGAGAATTAGTTTGGCAAAACAACTGTCATTGAAAAGAGAAAAAAGGTTAACTGCCTGTTATGGTTGATGAAATATCAGATAAAGACGATCTAGTCATTTAGCTATTTCGTGTCTTCAATTCTGTAGCGGATATTCAGGTTTCCTGAAGATTTGTTCAAAATGTCCGATAACTCTCTGAAGGCCACCTTAGGAAACATGCACAAATGAAACTCACCATCCCGTAGATAGCTTACCTTCCATCTTCAACAGAAGCGGCAAGGTCTTTATCGATCAGCGCCAAATATCTGGGATCATGGAGGGCTTCTAAGTAACTAGCATCAATTACATCTTTATTGCTGGCGTTTTTTACACACCATACAATCAGATCTGCTTCGCTGGCATCTTCACATGACATCATTGCTGCTATAGCAATCTGCTCGGCCTCTGGGTAACCAATTGATTCCAATTTTGCCACTAGTGTTTGAAACATTTCCTCATTCGATGACTGCGACCTTGGCTGGTGCAGTGGAATGCTACGGTGAACTGTGCCAGTAATGCCATACGACCTAACGATATTGTGGCCTGTTTGCTGGTTGCAAATCCCACAAGAAATAAGCACCGACTTGAGAATGGCTGGCTCAACGCCCGGCAACACACTCTCCAACAGAATATAAACCTCAAGAGGAATGTTATCGACAGCTTTGGGACCTCTTCCCTGAACAACGGCCAGCTGCCTTCGAAGGACCAACAACTGCCGGGTGGTGAAATGATTCAATTCACTATACAACATACGCTTGGTATGCAATTCGTCTTTCCACTGTTGAAGACTCTGCTCCATCTGCTTGCTTTTTTCTGCCAAATCATCTGTTAGATAACGGCTGGAAAGCCGAGCTGTACACTGAAATTCATATTTCCATTTGAGATGGCTGACTTCTCCAGCTTTGCGAAGTGCAATGTATACTGTAGCGAGTCGCTGAACGCATTGCAGAATCTATCAATTTTGGAGAAAACAAATTCATAAATTTCTAAAGAGAATCTAATATATATGTATAGGCCATGAAAAAGCGGCACCTATATGCTTTCATTTCATTGCCTTGATGATTCCAGACATTCCATGGTCGCCCAAAAAAAAAAAACACACACACACCCTTAACGCTTGGCAACAACAAGATACCGGGGGCACCCAACGTCAATTTTCGGAAAATATCTGTTCGGAAGACGATTTGAGATCTTGAATTTTCCGAACATTTGTTGTAAAATTTCTTGTTTGCCTGCCTCTCCTAGGATTTTCGAACATCTAAAAAATGGTATAAACAATTAAAATACGTTTAACAATGCTATGTTTAAATGTTTTTAAACTGTATTCTCGTTGGGTGTCCCTGAAGATACCGGTTCCTTCGGAAGATCCGAATGGCCAAACAAGAACGAAATGAAAAGCCTGCGAGGTGATCTGGATATTTCACCAAATGAGTTTGATACTAAGGCCTCGTTCCTTTTGGCCTTTAATATATCAAGTAAATCCAACAGTTAGTAGTCATTATGAAGTGCTTTCAATGTCTTAAGCCCAACGAGAAAAGCTTCGGTAAGTAAAAAGTGAGTTCCCGACGACATCTAACACTGGCGTAGTGAGGATTGAAATTGATATAGAGACCGACAAAGGAGAGCGCGAAAGCCGTGAGAGCAAGGTTTTCGTAGGTATGGTATTTGAATGTCAATATGGAAAAAACCCAATCCGTTTGCCTAAAATGTAGACAAAAAACTTACCTCAACAAATCGATCCACGTCTTCTTTACCACTCGAAGCTTTAGCGGCAATGAGCATCAGCTTACTTTGCAAATCTTTCAGGTCGTCGAGAGTGAATCTCTTCTCATCTTTTGGTAACTTGAGCTGGATTACAGCATCGAGGGTAAGCGTTTCAATTGATTTCTCGACGTCTTCACTGACGCAGCCAACACGGTATACACCATGTTCATTGATGGCTTTAGCTTCCATTAGAGAGGATTTTGCCACTGAACCATGAGACTTTTCTACTCCTTTTAGCCACTCTAACTGACGACTTGTGTCTATCTGCACATTAAACAAAGTCAAATGTGACATTCGGAGTTCAAAGTAGTCAACTATGGCGTTAAAAAGACAATGGAATGTTTGACAAAAGATTAAAAAGGTGTCTTATCTATATTCTGCAGTATGACTTTAAGTATTAACAAATGAATTACTGATTTGGGGTTTAACAATGAATCGTATTCCTTAATTAAAACTTGTCAATCCTGGCACTTTGGTACAAACCAATGAGTGCTACTGTAATCTGTTATTTAAATTGGAAACTGCAGTGCACTGTCAAGAAAACCTGCACCAACTTTCAACTGATTTTGCTCACCATCACAAAACTTACAAATACCCTAAACAAAAACATCTTATTCAACAGTCATGCAGAAGATCAAGAAGTCATACCAGTTTTTGAGGGAGGCTAGGGTCTGCATCCACTGCATTCCACACTGGTTCACATGTTTTTATCAATTCATCAAATCCAAAAGAAGATTTCAAGTCAAAGATAAGAGGAGCAAAGCCGAGGCAGCTGGTATGTAGACACGTAATCCTTGCTGTTTCCGTCTCCCCAGCTGAGATGATGGCCAAATCTACGAGGACCTTGAGTTCTTGAGGGCCTAAGATAAAAATAAAACAATGATAGTTTAGCAGCCGTAGTTTAGAAAGACGGTAGTATGACTTATTTATACTATGTTTAACGGCATAGGCTAGAAAAACCTAAATTCACAACTCCAGAATTCTGCTAATCATTTACCAAATCGTATGTTGTACTCTTCTCAAGTTGGAATAATCTGATGTTCCCATGACAGTATCTTCACAGTGTTTTCGATCCTTGAAAGGCATAGACGCCTACTAAGACATGTTTTGAACAACTCTGCATCTTACTCAGCTAGTTAGACTCAAAGGATTTTTAAACAGTAACTATCAATTGGAAGCCCAGAACGTTTCAGTACTGTTACATAAAGTGAGTAGATTTTGCTTTCTCTTTTCACGTATTAGATATATCCTTGCCGTATAAATATAACTTTTTTCTTAGGCTCTTCTACCTTTAATTGTTTCCTTCAACCACGATATAAAATCTTGGCATTTGTTGACAGCAGCAAGACATTTTGCATGGTTAGAAGTTATTT
Organism: Porites cylindrica; assembly: GCA_964035525.1. Taxonomy (NCBI): domain Eukaryota; kingdom Metazoa; phylum Cnidaria; class Anthozoa; order Scleractinia; family Poritidae; genus Porites; species Porites cylindrica. The sequence goes on along the minus strand of OZ037779.1, from coordinate 10,353,853 downwards.
TCGACAGAGCTCTTCCTGCGTTTTGTAAAGCAGTATTCATGCTTTGAAGCGGTCGCTGTTTGAAGTCTTCATTCATCTGTTTACATAAAAAGAGACAGTTTTAAATAACCTAACAATAACGGCTGCATGTCTTCAAGCTGAAGGGGGAATCACGTATAAGTATACAGAGTTAGTTTCAACGTTTTGGGTTGAGCTTTTTGTTTTCGCTTGTCCCTGAATATGATTACGCGTGACAATGCAGAGTAAACCAAAAACAGGCTACCAGCTAAGGGCGCTTTCCAAAAGTCAGAACTGGACGGCTGGATCATGGCCGGACCAGTCATTTTCACGATGAAATAGGCTTTTCCAAGAGTTTTTTTATGAAAACCCATCTCCTTCGTGCATACTACTTAAGGCTAGATAGTTTTGATTAAAAGTGAAAAGATTTTCATTGCGATGGGAATGGTTTGACCAGTCAGATCTGGCAAATGGAAAGCGCCCTAAGTACGTATACAGTTACACTTAGACAGCACCATGTAAAGATAGTTATTATGCAGCACGTAAAACTACCCAATTTCACTCTTAAAGGTGTAAATCGAGTCAATTTAAACCAATGGTTTTGACAAACCTGGTTATGCACGTCTTCTACCAAATGAAAATCTCCTTGAAGACCAAGACGTTCTCTGAACTCTAAGATATTATTAGCAGCGTCAATGCAGTTTCGTAATTTGTAGTACTGTTCAATCTGGTCAATCCGCTTGTTTATTTTGTCTTTACGGGCCTTTACTGCACTGTCACTTTTTGAGATGAGCAGCCTCATCTCTTTGGCAAGGTCTTGACTATCCTTAAACACCTGGAAGAGCTTGTCGATCTCTTGGAAAGAAATAACGCCACTTAAAAAACGCTCTTGTAACGACTGTAGCTGTCCATTTGAAGGCGCCCAAATTAACTCTTGAACTTCTTCAACACTCAGCAAAAACGATTTGTGGCCTTCTCTTTTTTCAGTCATTTTTAGTGCTTTCTCGCTGCTTTCTTTCCAAAACTGCCGTAAAAGTATACTGTCAGCAAGCTTGTCTAAAGTGGAAATCATCTGCTTTCCCTTCAGAGAAAGCCTAAAGAATGTCACCACCGGAAACGCTTTTTCTTGAATTTTAATCGAATGTGCTAGTTCTTTAATCGACAGCTGAGAGACATCCAATTCTGCCTTTTTTTGCAGATCATCCACATCAACTAAGAAAAGAAAGGTACACAAAATTGGGACAATTCAAGGACATAATTTCCCGATAACAAACTTTAATAATTGCTAAATATATCTCAACGCCTCGTACTGCTTCAAAAACGAGCCTTGAGAATCATCAGCAAATCTTGTTATGATGCTCATACAGACCAATTAAGAATCTTGGTATCTTACTTCTAAATAATATGTACCTAGCAGAAATAGGCAAAATACTGTTTCAATATAAAACTGGCTTGGTACCTGATATAAATGTATTTAATAACACTTTTATACGAAGGAATCAGGTTCATAGATACCACGAATGCCAGCTCCTGTCATGTTTCTAAGTTCAGAACTAAGACATAGCACGCTTTTCATTTCAATACCTAGGTCCCTTTATCGTTTAATTCACTTAGTCCGGACATTCTAAGCTCAGTTAGTGTACCACATTTTTTAAAAAAAAAAAAAACTGAAGAAACACCTCATTACTTAACGTGTTCCTTTTCTTCCATCTCCCTTTGTCAGCTTTGTGTTTTGTCTTTATCTATTTTTTCTCTTTTTTACAGCTTATTTGTTCGTATTAATGTTACTCTGCCTTCGCCGTTCAGTTAAATTAACATTAAGTTTACTGAGTTTTTCTATTTTTGTAGGGAAAGCTCACGTTGTATACGCCTCATGGTTTCTTTGGGCTTTCTTTTTTCTGTAATTTATTACTGTGTCATAATAAGGTGACGAAAATAAAAATAAAAGCGCAAATTAATTCATAAACGGTACATAGAAAGCGTGCCTTGGTTGTTCTGAAGTTAGATAGCGCTTATCACGGAGGGACTCAATTATAACTGTAAAGGAAACCAATTGCCTTTAATCAACTGGATGGCGATTTATCCAGTGGATAACACAACCGTCTTTAGATCAACGGGAGACAGAAGGTTACCATTTTAAAAGAACGAACAAAACAACCGAATCAGCTCCTTATTCTATAAGCAGTAAAAGCAAACTTACAAATAGAGTTCGATTTAGGAAATGTGAATGTAATGTTGAAATGACGAGAGAGGTTCGTGCACTGAAACATAGGGCACGTTGGTGAAGCTGTCTTTAGATGAAGTGTAGCATTACCTTGTTTGATGGTTAAGCACATCCTGATGAAGGAAAAAACTTTCTGTCTTTCGATCTTGAATGCAGTTAGTTCGCTGCTGCGTTGATCTAACAGCTGCTTTAACATTGATTTTTCACTTTCATCTTTGCATATTTCTTCATAAAGGACAAAAAATTGTTCGGAATGATCAAGAATTACATTTAACAGCTGAAATTCTATAGATCCGTCCTTGAGACCAACAACTGCAGCTTCTAAAGATGAAAGAGCCAACATCAAAATCTCTTGTCCTTCTTCCCACAAGAATCTGCGAAAATCAGACTGTCGCCCTGAAAAACACAGAACATTAAGATTTTATCCTGAAAACGACTGAGGCTAATAGAAGCATTACAAACACCAGAAAGAAACGAACACTGAACGTACGTCTTGTAGAGTTTAGAAATACTCCTGAACTCCTTTACAGAACAGACAGAACAGGGAAATATCAGTCAAGACGGTACATTATCTTTGGTTTGAATTTTATGTTTTAACCTCATCAGCATATATTGCAATCCAAACAAGAAAGTCAAATAACATTTGAACTACAGGGATAAACGTCAACGCCTATATAATTCATCTAAGACGTCGCGTAGAATTCCGGGACCATTGATATCAACAAAAAATTTCCCGTCCGGGTAGGGGTTAGTATTTTGCCGTTTTTAGTCGTGACACTTCTGAATGAAGCATACATGAGGTAAAAACAATAAAACGGTCAAAGAGTACTGGAAACAAGTTTGAAAAATAAAAAAGATGGCGGCCGAAACGCGAATAATTTTTTTTTCTGGCTTTCAAAGACGTTTTCTGGAAATTTTCTTCGCGCTGGCTACCCTTCACGGGTGGAAGTTACTAAAACGGGGAACGGGGAGCGGGGAGCGGGGAGCGGGGAACGGGGAACGGAAGTCTGGGAATGAGTTGTCAGCGGAAACCTCCATAAAAATCCAAAATGGCCGGTAACGATCAAGAACCCGGTAAGATCGATGATAGAGAAGCGTCCAAACAACACTTAAGTTCGCTATTTTACTAATGAACTATATGCTCATGAGGTGCTTGAAATAATACGGAGGTAATAATGTCATGACATTTTTCACCATTTTGCGTTTTACTAAACAACAAAATATGCTCCAACAGCAGTTGAAAGAAGCTACAGTCGGGACAAAAACTCTCAAAGCACAGCCATATTTGGAACTCAAGCGAATCTATACTGAGTCTAACTCACAAAGCAATGAACTACTTTTGCTTGACGCTTTTCGTAGGATTTTGGCTTAAATACATGCTGAAACAGGGGCGGATCTAAGGGGAGGGTGCAGGGGGTGCGCACCCCCCCCCCCCCCCCCCCCGAGATGACCTGCGGTTTTTCTAATACAACTGGTATTCTGCAAAAAAAAACTATGTGGTTTATTGGTGTTGTAGCCTGCGAAAACATCCGTTTCGCTGATGTCCCCGGCGGCGAAGAGCGAGGAGAAACGGATGTTTTCGCAGGCTATTGGTGTTGAAGTAGGGCAAGAGACGAGTGCACCCCCTCCTAAAAAAAATCCTGGATCCGCTCCTGTGAAAGATAACGTAGATCGAAGCAGCCAGGTGTATTTCCTCGACAGTAATAGTGTAGCAGTGGAGCTCCTTCCTAGCTGTAGCGTTTTTTCAAGCCCAAATTAAAACATGTTGGCGATGAGATAAAATAGTCTAATAATATTATATTTACAAACCTATGATGAGAAGTAAGTGCAATTGTATTATTTGAAAAGATAAGATGGATCAGGTTATTTAATACATCAATAAAAGGCAACTTTAAACATATTAACGGGCAATGTGCCAGGAACATCAATCATACCTTGGTCTTAAAGATGTCAGTTGTTTCAAAGCAAATGGCTATGCTGTGGTTTTATTTTATTATAACCTAGGTTTAAATTTTGCTTCCCTTTGTTTGGGGGTACGGTAATATGAATTTTATGATTATGAGTTCAAAACAAAGAGAATAAAATTCAAACTTAGGATGAAAATGAACCACAACTGAGCTGCAATATTAAGTGTTGCAAGTATACGTGGGGGAAGTACTTTAAAGTCTTTGGTTGGAAGGTACTTTCTAAAGGCTAGCTGTTAAAATATGCATGGTAAGTATACTTCCTCTGTTTAGCCCTCTGGATGCTTTTTTTTTTTCTAGGGGGACTCCTTTAATGTTTTTGCAGAGGGGAGCTCTGCTTCTCTTTAATGAACATTATTTTTACTGTGGACAAAAATATTTCAAGTTCAGTGTAAAACTGAATGTATCAGTGACTTAAACCAGTTAATATTGTCAAGCTGCTTTATTAGCTTGATTCAGTAATATTGCAATGCACCTACCATCAAGCATCACATCATCAATGTTGCAGAGGTTGGCAGCTTATTAGAAGGTGGTTGATAAGCCTTCAAGCAAGCTGTCTGTAGTTTTGGAAATAAAGAGTCTAAGGTCTCACACAAGTGATGGGAGGCAAAAGATTGGAGTGCCGCTATGTTTTTCAGTAAACACGCCCAACTGTATGTGTATAATGGCCACATTACGCTTACTCAATGCATGTAAAATAACACGATAGATCTTGCTACCCATTTTCCCTGATTTTATTTCCCCTCCAGTGGACATAATTTCTTTTAACATATCGGGGTTTTCAAAAAAGGGGCAAGAAGCTTTTAAATGAATTTTAATTCATTTAATGAAGCACAGTATCAAAGAAATTAAAGAGAAGAATCAGACTAGAGTAACAGTAACCCAGAGGGGAGGGGGGGGGGGGTACTCACCAAAGAGGCTCTGCCCCAGGGAACAACCCTTTACCCTTTGTATGTACCATTTTAGACAGAAAAGGTACCCCTTTTGTATACCCTCTAGTGACAAATGGTACCCCTTTCACATACCTAATTTTGAACGCTGCATCCCTTTTTAACTGCTGTAAATACACCATCTTTACAATATGAATAAATAGCTAAAACAGGTTTTCTTGTCTCTCACATCCATAAAATGCATCTGTGACTGATCTCATTTTGGTCCCTTTCATATACTTCAACTATAAAAACCCCTTCCCTTTCATGTACCTGAAGCCTGAAAAAGGCTTCAGGCTCTGTTTAGGCCATTATAGTACCCCCTCCTCCTGCACCGAGAACAGTACTTGATACAGCGATATTGTATGGTATGAATTGCACCAAACGTTTCGTGCCCATGAAGAGGTACTTTGATTATTTTACGACATTTTTCTTCACAAGGGAGGGGTTTGGGATCTCATTCTTAGGGGGGCGGGGGGTTAATTTTGGATCTGCAGTGAGTGAGAATGTTGCATTCAATGCAATCCAATGGTTTTGATTCAGGAAAGGGTTGTCAGGGGTATTTCGCAGAAAGACAAATGGCCACTGTACGACTTTGAAGCAGTTACTGATTAGGGTGAGGAAAATGAGTGAATTAGGTTCCATTAGGGTCATTATACTGGTCTATACTGGGCAAACTGACCTGAACCAAATTGTTTCACAAAATAATAAAATGATGTTATTTTATTTTCATGAATCAGTCAAGAGTGAAACACTTCAATATCGTGAATGCTTGCAGTGTAGTAGATCTAATAATATTAAAAGCAGAACCAGATTGTTAAAGTAGTCTTACTATTATTATGTGATGACGTGGTCAATAACATTTTTCAAAGCAGTCATCTCTATCAAAGGAAATAGAAGAAGTCTGCACACAAGCTACTTGACTACTTCGATGTATGTTATCTATCATGGAAAAGTAGTTAATTGCTTTGTGGGCTAGACTCAGTATAGATGCGCTTGAGTTTCAAATATGGCTGTACATGTGCTTTGGGAGTTTTTGTCCCGATTGGCTTCTTTCAACTGCTGTTGGAGCACATTTTGTTTCCTACGGATAATTGTTTAGTAAAACGTAAAAAGGTGAAAAACGTCATGAAATTATTACCTCCGTATTATTTCAAGCACCTCATGAGCATATAGTTCAAGTAAAATAACGCCGTTATCGGTTAAGTTTGTTTCGACGGTTCTCTATCATCGATCATCGGCCATATTGGATTTTTATGGAGGTTTCCGCTGACAACTCGTTCCCAGACTTCCGTTCCCCATTCCCCGCTCCCCGCTCCCCGCTCCCCGTTCCGCATTTTAGTAACATCCTTCACGGGTTCAGGTCAAATTCAAAGGAAAACAAAAAACCCAGTTTTTTTCACAATCCTTGGTTTAAAAGACTGTGGTGGTTTTAAAGGCCGACCAGAGATGTCACGATATCAGGTGGTACCGTTCGCGATTTCTGCAAACTTTGATTGTATTAAATCTTTCCGCGAAAGTCTACGCAGGTGAAAATCCATACAAAAATCGGTCAGTGTAAGACGCAGACTGCGGACTGCAGACTGCAGACTGCGGACCAGGGGTAAAATGCAGACTGAGTGTAACATAGGCACGTTCAACGTGCATGAGCTATTTTGAATGCTTCAGTGTAACTATAATACTTCGGTGTAACCTTACCAAGAGTGATGAATCTACCTTTTTCATCCTAAATGTAGATTTGGTTTTTGTGCGAAATTGGGTATTGCGCTACATAAATGAAAACGCGAAACACTCAGCTGAGTCGATCCTCAACCTATGTATTCACTTTCCTCTGTCTTTCCCAGTTACATCTGGTGCAAGTTAAACAAATTGCTAAAGTAAAATAAATTTCTACTCACCAAACGTTGATTAGAAGGAAAACTCTATGGTTTCCTCGGAGTTTCTTAAGCCAAAATGTGACTCATCGAATACTGAATAGTTACGAAATACCAGGATTTTTATCATTGAGGTAGATGGTTGCGTCATCATAATTCACGAGGTTTTCACGTGCGATTCTACTCAGTGAAACAGTCTTTAACTCCGACAACTTATTTCTTCATGTTTTAAAAGCTATTGCTTCTTAAAAGGCAAGAGCCTTTTTTAAGGCATTGGTTACAAAACGAAACAGGTCTTCATACGTCCAAGTTACTATTTATTATTGTGAAAAGCCAATCTGCATGAGATGTACAGTTACACAGCTGGCACGTGAAAGTGTTGGACTTTGTCCCCTTTCGTGGTTCGTACGTGAGGGAATTCGAGTTATCACACAATAAACTAGTAAACAGAATTATAAAAATAACTCTTGCACACAATTTGCACGTGAAGATGTTGGTCTTTGGCCCTTTTACAATTCCTACGTTAAAAAAAAGGCAAATTGTTTACTACAAAATTTTCTCAAGCGATTTTAAGAAATCACCTCGGCTTCATTACAACATCTGCAATTAAATTATGTTTCATGCAACGTCAAGGTTGATAACCTAACATTTATTAACATTTGTGAGACAGTCTTTAACTCCGACAACTTATTTCTTCATGTTTTAAAAGCTATTGCTTCTTAAAAGACAAGAGCCTTTTTTACGGCATTGGTTACTAAACGAAACAGGTCTTTATACGTTCAAGTCACTGTTACTATTGTGAAAAGCCAATCTGCATGAGATGTACAGTCACACAGATGGCACGTGAAAGTGTTGGACTTTGCCCCCTTCCGTGGTTCGTACGTGAGGGAATTCGAGTTATCACACAGTAATCGAGTAAACAGAATTATAAAAATAACTCATGCACACGATTTGCATGTGAAGATGTTGGTCTTTGGCCCTTTTACAATTCGTACTTAAAAAAAACGCAAATTGTTTACTACAAAATTTTCTCAAGCGATTTTAAGAAATCACCTCGGCCTTATTACAACATCTGCAATTAAATTATGTTTCATGCAACGTCAAGGTTGATAGCCTAACATTTATTAACTTCCAAGAAAATTATCAAACTGCCGAAATATATTTCTGCTCATATCATGTTACTCCACTCAAAAAAGCAGTACCTAATTATTGTGCCAACTAGCTTCTTCCAATTTTATTCCCTAACGCTACTGTTTCTACTTAAGTTTATACGCATCTTTACTAAATAAAATACGTTTCAATAACTATAATGCTTAGTATGCAGGAAGGATGTATCATGTTGTTCACTTATTATTCCTTTTTGTTGTTGTTTTGCCGGAACGAAAAAGGTCTGTTGAACTTTGTAAGCGAGAGAATAATATTTCTACAGCTTGTTTACAGGATTAACAATACTCGGTACAGCTTTTAAAAAAATAAGCTGCTTTTCAAACTTCTAAAACCACATTTTATAGGCCGCATACTTTCGAATTAAAGTCCATATCTAAATATCAATTATTGCTTCACTGGAAGAGCTTTGAAAATATATGATCGTTTATACTCTACCTTGAAGCAGGTGAAACACAACTCATAAATACGTGCGTGGTACCGTTCGCGATAGCCGAATTCGGTCAGAAATGTCTTGAAGTAGCATCCACACTAAAATATGAACCCTTAAACAGCTGCATCACTGTACACAGCGTTTGAATCATGAAGATATTTAATATAATGTTTCCAAACACCTGTAGCCGTAATAAAAGACGAACAAATTGTAAAGAATCAAGATGGCGGTCTTAAAGTGCCCTTGTTCGACCTTTAGCAATGTGATTTTTAAGTAGATGCCAAGATCTCATTGGTTCCTTAGCATCAACTCATAGTACCTTCAACCTTATTGGCTCTTGCAACAAACATCCGAACATACAAAGTTACAAAGATACAAAGTTACAAAGTTACAAAGTTACAAAGATACAAAGCCACAAAGATACATACGCTCACACTACTGACATATGAGCTATTTTTTCAAAATAGCTCAAAAATGCAGACTGCAGACTAAGAGTAAAACGCAGACCGGGGTAAAATGCAGACCGAGCATAAACTGTAGTCGCGGAAGGGTTTAAGGGCAACAATATCCCGCAAATACATGTAAACGAACACTTACTTGACGACATCTGCTTTCACAAATCCATTCAGGACTTTCTTCTCTAGAACGTTGTCGACGACCCAAAAACATATAATCGCAATCTTGAACCTTTTTTCCGTCCGAGAGACCTCACGCTTCAAGTTTAGACGCGAAGTTTTCGATATACGTGACCAGGGACCGTGAATTGTTACAACACCACGATGTTTACGCTTAAATGGAAGCTGCTGACCCAAAATACTGTACAGGAAGAATTATGCTGATAAAAAGGGAGTAAATGATTCCAACAACAAAGAAAGATGTTCTGCAGGAAATTTGGATGACTTTCTATGAAAGTATTGCAAATCAAGGTACACAGACTTAACCTGTTCGGATTTTCATTGAAACTTCTGGCGAATGTGCAATCCACTTCAACTAGGAAGCGAAGTGTGTAACTGATACCGGCTAGCTATTTCACCGATTTGGAGAAGAAGGAGCAAAAATGTTTAAAAAAGTCTACTGTCTTTATTCTGCATTTTACGCCAGTCTGCATTTTACTCTCAGTCTGCAGTCTGCATTTTACACTCAGTCTGCATTTTACCCCTGGTCCGCAGTCTGCAGTCTGCAGTCCGCAGTCTGCGTTTTACACTGACCGATACAAAAATGCCGATTTTTTGGTTGGTTTTTAGCGCGAAACACCCAGTGAAATCCGATAAGCTGGCATTAATCGAAGGTAAGATCTTGAATTTGATGTTTCTTGATATAAGTATTCCGGTGGTACCCATTGAGATTTGGTTACGAGTAACTCACAAGCAGAGACAAAAAACTCCGAAAGTAGCTTCAGTCTTATTATTCCGCCATATTTTTTAGACCAAATCGTGGCTCGAATGCGGCTCTAGCCTGTGAAATTCCCGGATGTGACCGGGCATTCTACGCGATGAAAGCTGTACAAACCCGAACGGAGATAAAAAACCTTATGAGTCACGTACATGTTTTGGCAGAAACAATCGAAAGAAGATCGTAAGCAAAGTAAGCAGTTAACGTTAATGTACAGAATTATTACCAAATCTGTGAAAAAAGCAGGGCCATAGCCTCCAAGTCAGAACGTGCTGAAGACTTGTTCTACTTGAACATGGAATGCCTTTTTGTGGCTGTGGCCAGCAACGTGTAAGCATCCGTGTTAGGAGTTCTCCACACTTCGTTGCTTGAGGAGATTCAAGCCCGTTCTCTGAGAGGCTCTTGAACACCTTTTCCCCTCCGCTGCCCATCTAAAGTAAGAAAATAGTTAACTAGCGAACTGGCGTTAAGGGTTCTTAGGCAAATAATAATTGAAAATGTATTCCTCTTGGCATATGTTCGTTGTGCTATAACTGACGCATCTCAATAAATATGGAAAGCATTCATTAAGATACTAAGTCCCTTTCCTCTGGTCGAAACTTACAAAGGAATAACGTGCCGAGGATAGTCTGCACAGATTTAAGACAAATATTAGGAGAACAGACCTGACTGCCTTAATTGAGGATGGCTGTAGAAATTGCATGCTTTGTAATAATTAACTTTGGGACCCTATGTTACTAAGCAAAATTTGTCCTGTTATCACGTACATAATTTTTTACTTGTCAATAGCTCTTAGATTCTCAACTTTCCTAGCTTTTACTATTTGCATTACTATTTTAGCATTATTATAACACTATTTTAGTGCCAAGCGGTAGAGATTCTTGACACGTTAATAAAGTTCACTATTACTTCTACTACTACAAGTATTAACTCCCAACGATTAAGAACAGAGCGCAATTGTGTGTCTCTGAAAACCTGAGCTTCATGTTCATGTGCAACGCTGTTTTACTAACGGAAAATGTTATGAGGAATTTTTGGGGATATGTGTACTTTTGCCACACAGAAAGTCTGAGGTTTTTCAAAAACCCCGAAGTTCACTCTTTTACTTTGGTAAAAGAGCTAAAATTTGCGAAGTAAACTGATATTAAAAGCCTATTTAAATTTTATTCACTGGCGCCAGTGAATAATGTTGTGCATCACCATCATCTAAAGTACGTAAAAAGGAGAGGTGTGTGGGTCTGTAAAACTAAACGATATGAAGAACATAGCTAAATAGTCCGTACATTTTGAGGTCGGACCTGGTGTTATAGAAGCTTTCTTGTTGCGTTCGACGTCAGGAGAACGCAACCTAACCTGGAGCTAAGAAAACTCGAACACACTCAATAATCTATGATTACTACTAGTATTTAACCTGTAAATGAACACACTAAGAAATCTCGAAATGTCCAAGCAAGGGAAAGATTCAGGGAATTGGGCCAACCGCGAAGTCACTCCCTTCTGTAACATGTCAACGAACCTCTAAATTACAACTTGATGTTATTGACGCATAACGGCTGGAGACGATTCCCGAGCAATATGAGTGTCACAGCCTTTTTGCTCATCTGTACTTCTTTCTGGTTTTTAATTATTTCTCTTGTGTTTTTCTACAGTTCGGAGGAGTTACTGTCATTATTTCAGTGAGTTCTGTGATCGTTTAGTACTAAGCGAAAGTTATAATGGTGATGATGATGACAATGGGATGTTGATGATGACGATAATGTGAGGATAATTATGATGATGTTGATTATGACGATGATGACGATAATGATGATAATGATGATGATGATGTTAATAAAGGTAGTCCAACATGTTACCTGAAGTATGCTTTCAACTTTTCTGAATGTTACTTCAGACACCAAGTCTTGAACGCAATCATGATAGGCCACCATATTGGATTTGGTAAAGATTTCGACAATATCAGTACATACACGCTGCAAAAAATATGAAACAGTAAAAGACGTACCTTTTATTATTCAACTTTACTCAGTAGGGTACAAATAACGCTAAAAAACCAGTACAAATATATCACGGTATTTGGACTCCAGAAGACCGGTTTGACCGGTTTAAATCTACAAAGGTCGCACCTGGCAGAAAATGCATCCAATTTGTAAGGTTAAATGAAACCTAGTTTCTGGAATAAAGTCGCCTGAACAACAATGAAATGTCGACTTTTATTAAACAAACAACGTCCATTAAATTTTCACCTCTAGTTCTTCTAAATTGTGACGAAATTCGACATGGTAGACTTAAGACGTTCTCTTTTTGCTAGTATAACCCGGCGAAGATGTGGTTTCAAGTCCCTCTTTACGAATAGCTTTGTGAAACTCCTTAAATTTGTGGGAGAGTTTTCGTATTTCCATCGCAATTTGCTCTTCTTAGGTTTCTTACTTGCAGTCCGTTTTACGTCACCGAAAGACCATCATACGCCTCAGGATTATTTGTCATTCCATCTCTGTTTTCCTAGCAAATGTTTTAAACTAGATACCTTATTGGTACCTAATTTCGCGATTTTGACGAGACAGTATTTCGCGGGGTTTTATTTTCCCGATTTTAACAAGTAAACATGAAAACAGAGTATTAAATTTCGCGATTTAAGCCTTTAACACTTAATCAGTGTTATCTAGGTGGCAGCACCTGAGTGGCCGGTGTGAGAAACGGCCTCTTATTCCACCGCCATAACTTCTCGACCAAACCAGCAATAGCACTGTTTCACAATGAGAAGCCTGTTCAACAACAGGGTTGTTCAACGATAATACGCCGTCGTATTGAATCCTTACCTCTTCCAAACGCTGTTTTAATCTCTGTGACAGGCCGTCACTCCAAATTTGTTCACACTGTTTATCCTTCCATTCAAGAGAGAACAACTTTGTCCAGATCTAAAAAAATACGCCACATTCTGTAGAGGTCCTTTGTGAACGTTTAGGAAAGAAAGCTAGGTGAAATGAACGTTTACAGCTTTAAAGAATGAAAACGACATTTGTTTTCAAGTTCTCGCCGACTAGAAAAAACCTCAGTTTTGGTTTAACCATGCACAATGCTGTCACTGAAGGTCAGTTTTCATAATAATAATAATGACAATGATGATGGTAATGGACATGTTAATGAAGATGAGGATAAGGATGATGATGACGATGACGATGGCGTTGCCGTTGGCGATGGCGATGGCGATGATGATGATGATGATAAAAATAAAACATACCCGGGGTTAAGAATCCCAAGAAGCCAAAGGCAAACCAGTTGGTTATTTACAAGCATGGCCGAGGAACTGGACTCGGGACTACAACAGATAGCGGCTAAGTCAAAGATTGATTAGTCGACTGTTTTCTTTAAATGTCTTTTCCAATAAGCAAATACTTCCTGGGAATTTCTATAACTCGAGAAATTCTAAAACAGGTTTGTGAAGTACTGTAATTGGGAGGAAGCCGTTATATGGCGGTAGCCAAGTTTTTGATCAAGTTGCACGACAAATAGTTTGAAGGTTAGAGGAAACAACATTGGTGAAATTAAAACATACTTTCAATTCTTTCTCTGACTCAGCTATGTGGTAACATGGAATTTGGCTATTCAATGACTTTTTGAGCCACTTCTTGACAATTTCAACGCTCTCCTCCACCAGAAGTTTCTGGTTTTCAACTGGTTTTGTTTCACCTTGCGCTGTAACACACGTCTTTTCGAGTGATGAAATGCATGCCGCAACGCCATGTAAACAATTCAAAAGCAGGTCAAAATTGTAATACGAATTGGAAATGGCTCTAAGAATTTCCAAGCAAGACTTGGCGCAAAGGAAGATTTCATCTTTCAGGGCTGCCTGATCACCAGCGGTAGAAGACCTAATACAAAGAAGCAATGCAAAACTTAATGTTATCAACATGATAATTGTATCAACTACTTTTTATTCTTAAAAACTCGAATTAGAGCTATTTGTGTTAAATCGCCAGGAATATACCTAGGAGCTTAAGCAAAGACGAGATGGAATAAGCGCGATGTTTGAGGCAGCGCGAATTCACTTTTCAAGTGACGTTTTCGTAGCCTTCGCCGTCGTTGTTTCTTAAGCTCCCTACCATTTTCGTAAAAATCCACCCATGATACAAAATCAGTTAAGGACTTGCAAGCGAAATTTCAATCTGCTGAAACTCATGAGTTTAACGTAAACGTATGATCTTGAAAGCTAAGGATCGCGTTTCACCTGCACCTGATTTAATGCTGATAAGACGCCTCTGCTGATCTCGCTTATTTGCATTAGATTCGGCACATGTGAAATGCGACGTTTGAAACGGACCTAAGTGCTCATCATTTCTAACGTACACTTTATGTACTGGTAAGGCTAAGATACAGAATTGCCCCAAAAAATCGCTTCAACATTCGTTCCGAAATTTATCCAAAAATTCTCTAAGGTTTCGTTTACACTAGCTGAGAATTTTGCGGATACGTGAAGAATCCGCCGCCTTGATCCGGAACATTTTGGAACCGCATTTGTTTTACCGTTTACACGCAGATGCGTGGATCGGAAATAGACACGTTCGGTTTGGTCGCGTCACCGGATAATCTGAATCCGGAATCTAAAATAACATCCGGAATCCGGAAAGATTTATGAATCCAGGAAAATCTCCTCTACTGTGAACGTAGTATAAAAGCAGTGTTAAGGACGTTGCCTATGTTGTAGCTAATTTTTTATCTCAGCTAATTTTAAATTATTTTTCCATTGTTTTTGGGTATGGTAATGTATGCTACTGAATTTGAAACAAAGGAAAAAACAAAAATTACCTGAAATGAAAAATAAAAAAATATTACGTCAATTATACCTTTTTCGCTTGTATGTTTTGTTGTCCCGTTTCAGACAATGTTATGTTATCCCAGAGGGCTATTTCTTTCAAATATTGCCCTATTATGCATGCATAGCAAATGAAAACGCAATTTACCCGTCGAAATTGGAACTTAAGGACACTTCCACATCATCTACTGAAGTGTGTTATCTCGACACGAATATCCAGACAGACGAGATAAATACACCTTTCCGTATCAGCATCTACGATAAGAGAGTTGACTTTGCATTCCGGATTGTCAACTTTCCTCATATGGACAGCAACATTCCCGCCAATCCAGCTTACGGTGTTTATATATCTCAACTGGTGAGATATGCTAGAATTTGCACGTCCAAAGTTGACCTCATAAATAACAAGGCTTTTAAAACCAATCTATTTCAGAAATCATTTAATTTGTTTAATCGCCATGGTCTTATCGTCGAGAAGGAGGGTGCAGCCCTGCGGGAGATGAGATTAGCAATCCAGGCTTGAATTTCACCATCGTATCCTTACATTAATTATTTATTACTC
>OZ037779.1:10328504-10331004 GCA_964035525.1 Porites cylindrica | reverse complement strand
TACCACCACAAGACATCACATAACTATCTCACTCCAATTAGCTCGTTTTAATTGCATCAACAGGAACAAGGTCGAACAACTTTCTACAGACTTGTCTCTAGCAATCTCACACGTGCCCCACAATCCCATGATCCCCCACGTTCCCAGTTCTAGACCATTACATCATTTCCTAAACTTAGAAAGTTTGCAATCTTAAATGTTCCTAGATCTTATTAAATCTTTCTGCTTTCGACAATCTGTTTCTTAAAACTCGCAATGCAATTAAAAGCCCTTCTGACAATCCGGGAGAATATGCTTCTATTTGACCGGGTGATCTACAAACAACACTTCCTTTCTTCTAAGGAGTGACTTTCCACAAGAAGGGAGAGAGTTGCAATAACACCAGAGAGAAATTTGCTTTCACTTATTAAAGGGTTTGAACTTTCACGTTAAGTGAAGGAAAACCTCGAAAGCGACTTGTTACGCCACAAAATGTAATAATCGCTGCAAAATGTAATAAGAATCGCCGCAAAATGTAATACTAACGCAAAATGTAATAACATTGACGCAAAATGTAATAAAATTTTCAACGCAGAATGTAATAATCTTTCAACGCAAATTGTAATAACTTTTCTAACGCAAAATATAATAATTTCCGAATAACGACGTGCATGCTATTTCAAAATGGGTATTGTTGCTCAGTCATAGGTAGTAGCAAATTCAGATCTTCAATTAAATTATAAGCTATTATTATTATTGATATTAATATTAATATTAATATTATTAATAATATTAATATTACTATTACTATTAATTATTATTATTATTATTATTATTATTGCTAATATTACAATGAAACAGTTGAAATAAGGAGATGTAGTTATCTTTAGGGAACCGAATGGGACGTTTGTTTCCGCTGATTTGAACGTAATACTGGTCCCAATACAGTGCCCACCTAGCCGTCCCCTAAGCAGACATTTCTCCCTAAGTGAGAAATAAGTGTTAATTTTGGCTTAGGGGAGGGGTATGTGGACAGTTTCCCATAATTATCCAAAAGTTCTAACCCAAACCAAATTACCCATGCACCCTCCCCCTCAAGTGGTCAAAAATGGTCGGCCCTAAAAAGACGAAATTGCGCACTTTTTATGGATCTCCCAGTTCAAGATTTGGTGCCGTCAACTCTAAGCCAATGGCGATTGCGTTGCTGAGCAAATTCAAGGTTTCGTCTAGCGTCGAATGCGTTTCCTGATATTGAGTCGGTCGGTCGGATTGAAAAAAAAAAACCTAAAAAACAAAATCACAAGAAGTCTCGAGATAGGAGGCCCTGGTACCCCAGGACGACGTTAAAAGTTAACATTCACATATTTGGGTTAACAAAATACACAATATACTGTAAAAAATGTTTTTTCTCTATGCTGTTACTACGCTCATTTTTCAGATTAAAAGAATTATTTCAAGTGAAAAATGGTTTAACTACGTCGTTACTTTTTTTCTGAAAATGCCAAAAATTTGGGTCGGTCGGACGACGCTAAACGGAGAAAAAAAAAGAGGATGGCCTGTCTTCTAATCACAACTGCCTTGCCAGGCAAATTCAATGTTTTTGTGCATCAGCTTAGCTCTACTCCAATCAAAAATGCGTTACTGGGCTAACTAAAAAAATTCTGCGCTATCTGTTCTAGGCAAATTGCAACTGCCTTACAAGGCAAACTGATTTGACTTTGCAAAGCTTGGAAACTTCAACATAAAAGAAACTTGAACCTAAAAAACAGCATTAAGAAAAATTCAGCCTCTATTAAGTGAGAGCTTAGGAAAAGTAGGCTACAGCCAAAGTTGTCGTGGTTCTCATGAAAAAAAGTGTGACAGATATTTTGTTATATTTTTAATGCATTTGAATTATGCTTTGAAAGTTGATTCTATTACTTGTTTTCGACAACAGCTATTTTATTTGACTGAATTAAATTCAACATCTGAAATTAAACCAAGTCTCTCAGTTGCTACAGTTGTGGTACAGTACACCAAGCTCTTGCAGCCATTTTTGTCTCGTCACGTAACGCTCCTCCTCCTTTGTTGGAGAAGAGTGTTGCGTGACGAGATAAACACGGTTGCGAGGGAGACTAGCTCAGCACGGAAGTAACACGACGTTTCCACCGTTATTTCACTAATAATAATAATTAATTAGCTTGTCACGGTACGTCACGGTACGGTCACGTTTCCTCGGAGGCAAAGATAATTTCTTAAAATGTTTAAAGCAGCTTTTTTTTGGAATTGTATATAGCCAAAAGTTTCCGATTATCGCCAGCATTATTATTTATAAGAATGACTGACCGAAGAAAATTAAAACCTAGACGCAAATGGACTGAACAAATGAATGCCGATCTTCCAAGCTGCAAACGAGAGGCCGTGGCTATGACACTATTGGAACAACCACCGCTGGATGGTAATGGGAGGAAAAAAAGGCTATATCAGAATTATGAGTGAGCTCTGGGATGCGAAAGGATACGGAGATCTCGGACTCTCAAGC